>JAUMJL010000270.1:0-344737 GCA_033558185.1 Dromococcyx pavoninus | reverse complement strand
GAAGAGGCGCGGGTCGGAAGCGCGGGAAGCGCTGAGGTGAGGGAGAGGAGATGGGGCGGAGTGGGAAGGTCCTGGGGGGCTTGGTGGGCATTGGAGCGGGGGGGGTGAGGGTGTGGGCATTTGGGAGGGGTGGGGGAGGCAGGGGGTGGTGTGTTTTGCTGGGGGTGAGATGGAGTTTGGTGACTGCTGCGGTGCTGTGGGGTTGGGGTGGTCACAGATCCATGGGGTGCGATGGGTGGGAAGGGACCTCAGAGCCCAGCCAGTCCCACCACCCCTGCCATGGGCAAGGACACCTCCAACTGGATCAGGGGGCTCCAAGCCCCATCCAACCTGGCCTTGAACACCTCCAGGGATGGGGCAGCCACCACTGCTCTGGGAGCCAGGGCCTCCCCAGACTCATCATGAAGAATTTCTTACTAAGATCTCATCTCAGTCTTCCCCCTACCAATTTAAAGCCGTTCCCCCTCATCCCATCACTCCAGACCCTTGGGAACAGCCCATCCCCAGCTTTCCTGGAGCCCCTTTCAGTCCTGGGAGGCTGCTCTAAGGTCTCCCCACAGCCTTCTCTTCTCCACGATGAACAACCCCAACTCTCCCACCCTGTCCTCACACCAGAGGTTCTCCAGCCCTTGGATCATCCCTGTGGCCTCCTCTGGTCTTGCTGCAACAGCTCCAGGTGCTTCCTGTGCTCAGGACTCCAGAGCTGGACCCAGGGTTCCAGGTGGGGTCTCCCCAGAGCGCAGCAGAGGGGCAGAATCCCCTCCCTCCCCTCTGCTCCCACTCTTTGGGTGCAGCCCAGGACACCCTTGGTTTCTGGGCTGGGAGTGCCCATTGCTAGCTCCTGGGGAGCTTCTCCTCCCCCAGCACCCCAAGGCCTTCTCCTCAGGGCTGCTCCCAATCCATTCTCCACTCAGCCAGGATTTGTGCTTGTCTTTTCAGCCTGGAGAGGACTCTGAGGAGACCTTATTGCAGTCTTTCAATACTTAAAGGGGGCTGATAAGGAAGATGGGGAAACCTTTTCAACAGGGCCTGTAGCAATAGGGTGAGGAGAAGTGTTTGAAGGTGAAGGAGGGGAGATTGAGATGAGATCTTGGGGAGAAATGTTTTGGTGTGAGGGTGGGATGGCCCTGGCCCAGGTTGCCCAGAGCAGTGGTGGCTGCCCCATCCCTGGAGGTGTTCAAGGCCAGGTTGGATGGGGCTTGGAGCCCCCTGATCCAGTGGGAGGTGTCCCTGCCCATGGCAGGGGGTGGGACTGGATGGGCTTTGAGGTTCTTTCCAACCCAGACTGGGAGTGACTGGGAGTTAGAAGCAGCAGTGCTGTCAGGCCCTGGTTCTTTCTCAAGTGTTGGGTGATCTGGTTGGTTTGTTTTCATTATGCAGGGTGGGAGAGGAGTCTGGGGAGAGACTTTGGTGCCCCAGATGGGAGCCTATGGTGTCTGGGGGGTTGCTGGGATCAAAAAGGGACTTCTGGGAGGTGCTTTAGGCTGGGATTTTGGTTATGGCCATAGTGGGAAGGGGTGTGGGTGTCTGTGACTCCTCTACAAGGAGCTGTGTTGAGATCCTCGTGCCATTATGTTCCCACCTGCTCCACTCCATGTCCTTGGCCTTCTCCCATTCATCTCCTTCTGATATTTTCTTTCCCAGGATCCTGCAGCCTCCTTGTTGCCGTGAATACCTCGCCTGGTGCCAAATCCCATCTCCCACTCCCTCCTGAGGGTCCCCTCTGGCCACGCTGCTCCGGGCTGAGGTTCTACAACTCCTCCTCCAGCTCTGAAGCTCCTGCCTTGCTCCTCTGCCACCGCTCCTGGTTTCCTTTGCTGCAAACTTCTTGTGCCTGGGCTGTCGCCGTCACCGCTTCCCCAAACCAGGAATGCGTTAGCACAGGCAGGGTAGGAGGAACTTCAGATAAATGTTGATTTCTAGGAGTGTATTTCTTATAAACGAGCTTGGATACAGGGGATTTGTTGATTGGGGGGTTAATATTGTCCAGTAATTAACCTGTAAGAGGTGGAACAATCAGCATCGAGTGTCAGACTGCTTTAAAGGTGTTGGTTTATGATATTTGGCAAGAAGGGAGCTGGGAGAAAAAGCATTGGGTTAAGAGCCATCTCGGCTAGAAGGTGAATGCCAGAAGACACTGAGCTGGGTGGGAGTGTGGATCTGCTGGAGGGCAGGAAAGGTCTTCAGAGGGACCTGGCCAGGCTGGATCCATGGGCCAAGGCCAGTGGGGTGGGGTTCAACAAGGCCAAGTGCCAGGTCCTGCCCTTGTGTCCCAGCAACCCCTGCAGCTCCAGGCTTGGGGAAGAGTGGCTGGAAAGCTGCCCCAAGGCAAAGGCCCTGGGGGTGCTGCTCGACAGCGGCTGAACAGGAGGCAGCAGTGGCCCAGGGGGGCAAGAAGGCCCCCAGCACCCTGGCTTGGCTCAGCCCTGGGGTGGCAGCAGGAGCAGGGCAGGGATCGTCCCCCTGCACTCAGCACCTGGAATCCTGGGCTCAGGGTTGGGCCCCTCCCTCCAAGAAAGCCCTGGAGGGGCTGGAGCACATCTGGAGAAGGAACCATGGCTGGGGAAGGGTCTGGAGAAGAGGGGTTGTGGGAGCGGCTGAGGGCCCTGGGGGGGTTTGGTCTGGAGAAGAGGAGGCTGAGGGGAGACCTCATGGCTCTCTGCAGCTCCTGGAGAGGAGGGTGGAGCCAGGGGGGTGCTGGGCTCTGCTCCCAAGGGATGGGAAATGGCCTCAAGTTGGCCAGAGGAATGGGAGAGGCAGAAAGTTAATGCTCTTTTCTCAAGGATCATAAAATTATTTTGTTTGGAGAACAATATTAAGTTCATTGAGTACAAAACTTCACCTCAGACTGCCAACCCCACCACTAAACTCTGTCTCTAAGCACTTCATCCATACGGGTTTTGAACCCTTTCAGGGATGGGGACTCCATCACCTCCCTGGGACCCTCTTGCCAGGCCTTGGGAACCCTTTCAGTGAAAGAATTGTTCCTGATGTCCAATCTGACCCTGCCCTGGGGCAACTTGAGGCCATTTCCTCTCATCCCATCCCTTGGGAGCAGAGCCCAAGCCCCCCCTGGCTCCACCCTCCTCTCCAGGAGCTGCAGAGAGCCATGAGGTCTCCCCTCAGCCTCCTCTTCTCCAGACCAACCCCCCCCAGGGCCCTCAGCCGCTCCCACAACCCCTCTTCTCCAGACCCTTCCCCAGCTATGGTTCCTTCTCCAGACGCGCTCCAGCCCCTCCAGGGCTTTCTTGGAGGGAGGGGTCAACCAATCTGTTTTAGAAAAGAGACTTTGGGGTATTTTGTCCATGGCAGTGGCATTGGATTTAACCTGGAAGAGCCTTTCTGCACACACTTGTTTCATGGCTTATGCTCAGCTCTGACCCTCTGTTGTTCCAGTCTCTCCTGTGGCCCAACTGATGTCATTCCTTGGTGTCTTCCCAGTCCATCACCTCTCCTTCCATCTTCTCTTTATTTTTTTCTTTTAGTTTGGGGGTTTCTTGTGGGGGGGGAAATCTATTTCAAGTTGTTAAAATGTTGTTCTTGCAGGTGCTCTGGTGAGGCCATGGCAGCTGCTGCCCCACAGAAGAGGAGCCGCAGTTTCTCAGAGCCTGATGGGTGTGTAAAGCTCTCACAACCCTTTCATCTAACAATCCCCTGAACTCATGGGTTGGCTTGGAAGGGATCTCAAAGCCCAGCCAATTCCACCCCCCTGCCATGGGCAGGGACAACTCCCACTGGATCGGGGGCTCCAAGCCCCATCCAACCTGGCCTTCAACACCTCCAGGGATGGGGCAGCCACCACTGCTCTGGGAAACCTGGGCCAGGGCCTCCCCACCCTCACTGTGAAGAATTTCTTCCCAATGTCCAATCTAAATCTCCCCCCTTCCAATTTAAAGCCATTCCCCCTCATCCCATCACTCCAGGTCCTTGGAAAAAGCCCCTCCCCAGCTTTCCTGGAGCCCCTTTCAGTCCTGGGAGGCTGCTCTAAGGTCTTCCCACAGCCTTCTCTTCTCCAGGATGAACAACCCCAACTCTCTCAGCCTGTCAATTGCTGCACATAGAATAAAATCAGTCTTTGAAATCCTTCAGAGCTTTCATATAGAGTGGAAAAAGGTGTCTTAAGATGAATCAGAGGCCCAGGTGGGGCTTGGAGCCCCCTGATCCAGTGGGAGGTATCCCTGCCCATGGCAGGGGGCTGGAACTTGATGGGCTTTGAGGTCCCTTCCCACCCAAACCCTTCCATTATTCTGTGTTTCTATGGAATGAGGTGGCTGCAGAAGTGGAAGAGCAGCTTAAGAGTTCTTTAGCTTCTGACTCATTTTCCAGAAACCTAAAACCAGATTGTTTAGAAACTTTAGCACTGAACGTACTGATGTTTGCATTCCTTGGTGGCAAAACCTTGGACTTTCCCACTTGGAAGGGATTTGATAAACATTGTGAAGTGCTGAGGGCTGCAGGGATTGTCTGAGCAGGCTCTGGTGTCAGCAGGGGCACAGCTCCCTCTTCATGCACTCTGCAGAATTACCAGGGTTTTCTTTTACTACCAAATCATAAAATCATGGAATGGTTTGGGTTGGAAAGGACCTCAAAGCCCATCCAGTTCCAACACCCTCGAGCAGGGACACCTCCCACTGGATCAGGGGGCTCCAAGCCCCATCCAACCTGGTCTTGAACACCTCCAGGGATGGGGCAGCCACCACTGCTCTGGGAAACCTGGGCCAGGGCCTCCCCACCCTCACAACAAAACATTTCTTCCTAAGATCTCATCTCAATCTCCCCTCTTGCAGCTCCAAACCCTTCCCCTCATCCTATCCGTGCACTCCCTGATCCAGAGCCCCTTTCAGTATTCCTCCAGGAAAATTCAGATGGTCCTTTCTCAGGATTCCAGTGGAGGAAAATCCACTGGCCTTGACCAGAGCCCTGAGCTGTAAATCTAAGAGCAGAGCTTTTTTGTCTTTCTTTCCTCACTCTGCCAAAGGAGTGGATTTTTTTCTCAAGTCTGTGCTTCCCCGAGAAAAATATTTCTGAGGGTTTAGAGAACAAGAGTGAACTTTGATTTCTGAATGAGGAATTCCTGTGGTGGGGTGTGAACACCTCCCTGTGATGCAACCAGGAGCACCTGAACCTGCCCTTCATAGGAATCTCCTTCAGGGCAGTTGGTTCCGAGGGCATTTGTGATTTCCTGGTGGAGTTTGAAGTTCTGAGGCAGCTGTGGGAGTGAGAATTTGGAGTGAGCCTTTTGGAAACGGGGTGAAACACTGGGAGAGAACCCCCAGGTCCATCAGCCATGGAAAAGGGCTTGGGGGAGGCACTGGCTTTGTGGGAGACACAAAGTGAAAGGGAGAGGTGCCCTGAAAGAAATCATAGAACCTTAGAATGGTTTGGGTCAGAAGGGACCTCACTCCAAGAAAGCCCTGGAGGGGCTGGAGCGCGTCTGGAGAAGGGAGCGGAGCTGGGGAAGGGTCTGGAGAACAGGGGTTGTGGGAGCGGCTGAGGGCCCTGGGGGGGTTTGGTCTGGAGAAGAGGAGGCTGAGGGGAGACCTCATGGCTCTCTGCAGCTCCTGGAGAGGAGGGTGGAGCCAGGGGATGAGGGGAAATGGCCTCAAGTTGCCCCAGGGCAGGGTCAGATTGGACATCAGGAACAATTCCTTCATGGAAAGAGTTCTGAGGCCCTGTCAGAGGCTCCCAGGGAGGTGGTGGAGTCCCCATCCCTGGAGGGGTTTCAAAGTCGGGTGGATGAGGTGCTCAGGGATCTGGTTCAGCAGTGACAGGGACCGTTGGACTCGATGATCTCCAAGGTCTTTTCCAACCTAGCCATTCCATGGTTCTCTGAACCCACAGCTTTCCATCCTGGAAAAGCTGGGATGTGCCGTGCTCAGCACTCGCTCACAGCACCCAAGCTGCAAGTTTCAGGATGAATCAGTGAAGATTTTGGTCTGTAAATTCAAGGAAATTATTTGTTAGAAATGTGTTTTCCACCAGGTACAAGAAGTTTAGGAATTAGACTGCTTTCTGCTCATATTTTGACCATGTTCAGAGAGACTTCTTGGGAATTACAGAAACAAAGGAAAGTCCCTAAGCAGAAGAGCGACTCTGACAGCCTCCACATTCCAAACCCTGGGAGGATCCGGTTGTTTTTAGGGAACAGGAGGCAACGAAAGTCTCCTGTTTGCAGAAAAGTTGGTGAGGAGTTGTAAGGACGAGGCCAATAAACAATAAAAAGCCTCGGAGGCTCCCAGGGCGGTGGTGGAGTCCCCATCCCTGGAGGGTTCCAAGGCTGGGGGGATGAGGTGCTGAGGGATCTGGTTGGATGGGTGGACTCAGTGACCTCCAAGGTCTTTCCCAACCCAGCCATTCCATGATTCTACATTAAACAACCACAGCAAAGCTTTCTTAGAATCATCAGAGGGGACCTTAAAGCCCATCCAGTTCCAACTCCTTTGCCATGGGCAGGGACACCTCCCACTGGTCCAGGCTGCCCAAGATTCCATCCTTCCCACCTCGTGTGATGCTTTGCTCCCTGATTATTTTCACAGCTCACCCTTTGAGACTCCAAGGAAGAAAACCCTGAGAGGCTTTGCTGAGGGACCACCTCCTCTCCAGGAATCCAGGAAGAGTTGGTTTCCTTCTCAGCTCAACTGGGCACTGAGCAACGAGGGGAAGGAGAACGAGGTGAAGCCATCCAGGAGGTTGGATGTTTCCTCCCTGCAGGAAGCCAGTGCTCCCACAGCCACGCACGGAGACTCCTCGAGGAGGTTCTCCCCTGAACCTGGTTCCTCCTACAAAGCTGTTGTGCCCGTGGCATCCTTTTACAGCAAGGAAAAAGGATACCTTAATCCTCTCGAGAGGAAAGAACTGAACGAGATCCGTGCTTTGGGTGAATGGAACAGGGCTGGAAATCTCCCAACGGCCACCAGGATGGAGAAGAGGAACGTGAACTTGAGCAGGAACGCAAACTCCAAGCCAACCAAGCACGGGACAACCTCCAAGCAAGGCAAAAGCATTCCCAAAACGCTGAAGAAGCCGAAAGGGGGTGGAGCACCAGGAAAACCCCGTGCGGAGAAGGAGAACGTGAGTTGTCTAATTAAAAAGAAGATGGATTCACCCTTCAGGGTCCTCAGCCTGACAGTAAAACCAGCCCTGAAACTCCAGCTGGGAGCAGCATTCTTTTCCTCTGGGAAGAAATCCCACTCTAAAAAACCTGTTGGAGACACAAAATCTCTCCAGGGTCTCCCCAAATCTCCCCAAGGAAATAATCAATCTGGAGCAGCCACAGCAGCAAAGTCAAATTCAGCTGAGAGAAACGCAGCCCTTGGGGTATCCGGGGCTCCTGCGCCTCGGGAGGAGGAACCTGGGAGCAGGGAGGACTCTCCAAGCTGTGAGAAGGAAGAGAGAGTTTCGGCATGTGAAGGGAAAACATCACTGCAGGGAAGTGGAAGCCCCTCCAGTCCATTTTGTGCATCCAAGGGCGCAGGAGCCAGCAACGCAGAGCACGGGGTGAGTCGGGGTGTCCCCAGGAGCTGTGGAAGTTCAGGAGCTCTCTGGAAGCAACATGGGCTCCATTATTTCATAGAATCGTGGGATGGGTTGGGTGGGAAGGGACTTCAAAGCCCATCCAAACTCCCTGCCACGGGCAGGGACACCTCCCACTGGATCAGGGGGCTCCAAGCCCCATCCAACCTGGCCTTGAACACCTCCAGGGATGGGGCAGCCACCACTGCTCTGGGCAACCTGGGCCAGGGCCTCCCCACCCTCACAGGAGAACATTTCTTCTTGGTGTCTCATTCACAGGACGTGGATGAAACCGGTTCCTCTGCGGCCGAGCAGTCGGCTGATGGCGTCGCCGTTTCGAGCCAACCTCCCCCTAAGCTGAGTGAGCCAGGTAGGTGGGGTTGAACATCTCGTGGTCTTCATTGCTGTGGGAAAACGAGATGGAAGAGATGGAAAAACCTCTCTGGTTTCCTGCTTTTCAACCACCAGCTCTGCTGAATTCCCGTGCTGTCCTGTCACTGAGAGGAACGGAAACGATGGAGACTCTGCTGTCTCCCTGGCAAACCTGGTTCAGTGTGACAACTGGTTTCATCCTGATGTTGAACCCCCTCTTTATTCTCTCCGTTATAACCCAAGACCATTCTTGGGGTTGGGAAACTCCTGCACTGTAATCCTAGGATCAGGTTTTCCCTCGTTCTTTTCTCCCTGGATTAACCCACCCTGATTCTTCCAGCGTTTCCCTTTAAAACCTGGATTTTTAGGCACCTGACTTCTTCATTTGTTCATTTTCTCCAACCTAAGCCCTGTCTCTCCTGGTAGAGCAGTCCCAAACCAATCTCCAAACCGTTCCTGGAGGTGTTGAAGGCCAGGTTGGATGGGGCTTTGAGCCCCCTGATCCAGTGGGAGGTGTCCCTGCCCATGGCAGGGGGTGGAACTGGATGGGCTTTAAGATCCCTTCCAACCCATTCTGTGATTCCATGAGGACTCCGGAGCTGGACCCAGGGCTCCAGGTGGGGTCTCCCCAGAGCGCAGCAGAGGGGCAGAATCCCCTCCCTCCCCTCTGCTCCCACTCTTTGGGTGCAGCCCAGGACACCCTTGGTTTCTGGGCTGGGAGCGCCCATTGCCGGCTCCTGGGGAGCTTCTCCTCCCCCAGCACCCCAAGGCCTTCTCCTCCAGCAGAGCGTTTGCCTCAGCCAAGAGAATGGAACATTGGAGACACCTGTGTGTAATTAACACTTAATTAAGAACCAGGAAGGTGCTGAACTACTGCAGCAGAAAATGCTGCTTCCTAATTACAGGGAATTCATGTCCCTTAAGTGGATTGAAAAGCTGGAAACCACCCAGGATCATGACTTTCCTACCCTGGAGCATTGGCAGCTCCCGGTCCTCTGATCTGCTCGAGTTTCATGTCTCATTTTGACATCTCATTGGTGTTTCCATTTCTCTTTCCCTCTATCATTGATTCTGCAATTAAAACGGATTCCAAACCACAGCAACTCTCCTTCTGTTTCCCAACAGCTTCTTCCAATGCCGATGTCTACCCCATCTTCAGCCCAGCCCCCACCAGCAAGAAAAGGTAGGTCAGACTTTGCCAGGGCTCCCCCAGGGTGGTCAGAAATGTTGGATCTGCACACTTGATACCCTTCAAAATGAACCATTCCAGTTCTGAACCCAACAGCTTGGATTTCTCCCATACCTTGTAAATTTGGGACTTCTGGGTGCAGCCTTGGTCGTGGTGGGGCCCCATGGAGGGCTTCTTATTGATCTGGGGAGGGGCTCTGGATCAGGGAGTGCAGGGATGGGATGAGGGGAAGGGTTTGGAGCTGCAAGAGGGGAGATTGAGATGAGATCTTGGGGAGAAATGTTTTGGTGTGAGGGTGGGGAGGCCCTGGCCCAGGTTTCCCAGAGCAGTGGTGGCTGCCCCATCCCTGGAGGTGTTGAAGGCCAGGTTGGATGGGGCTTGGAGCCCCCTGATCCAGTGGGAGGTGTCCCTGCCCAGGGCAGGGGGTGAGATTGGATGGGCTGTGAGGTCCCTTCCAACCCAACCCATTCCATGATTCTATGTCTCTATGGTATGAGGTGGCTGCAGAAGTGGAAGAGGAGCTCAATCAAGAGTCCTTTACCTTCTGACTCATTTTCCTCTCTCTGAAATGATTTCCAGGGCGCCGGTGGCCCTGGATGAGCTGTCTTCTCCCTTGGGATCCAGCCCAGGTGCCAAAACATCTCACACCTCACAGAAAAACAAGAAGGCGAAGGAGCTCTGCAGGCGCTCCCAGGATCAGATGATCATTGTAAGGTTCTACTTGGGGTGTCCTGGGCCCTCACAGTGGCTTTGGGGTGCTGGGGGAGGAGAAGCTCCACAGGAGCCAGCAATGGGTGCTTGAAGACCAGGAACCCAACAGCATGCTGGGCTGCACCCATAGAGTGGGAGCAGAGGGGAGGGAGGGGATTCTGCCCCTCTGCTGCGCTCTGGGGAGACCCCACCTGGAGCCCTGGGTCCAGCTCTGGAGTCCTCATGGAATCACAGAATGGGTTGGAAGGGATCTTAAAGCCCATCCAGTCCCACGCCCTGCCATGGGCAGGGACACCACCCACGGGATCAGGGGGCTCCAAGCCCCATCCAACCTGGCCTTCAACACCTCCAGGGATGGGGCAGCCACCACTGCTCTGGGCAACCTGAGCCAGGGCCTCCCCACCCCTCAAGTAATTTCTCTGCATCAGCTGCTGCTGCAGATGCTTTCCCTTCCCCACATCCACCAGGAGCAGGGCAGGGATCGTCTCCCTGCACTCAGCATCTGGAATCCTGGGCTCAGGGTTGGGTCCCTCCCTCCAAGAAAGCCCTGGAGGGGCTGGAGCGCGTCTGGAGAAGGGAGCGGAGCTGGGGAAGGGTCTGGAGAAGAGGGGTTGTGGGAGCGTCTGAGGGCCCTGGGGGGGTTTGGTCTGGAGAAGAGGAGGCTGAGGGGAGACCTCATGGCTCTCTGCAGCTCCTGGAGAGGAGGGTGGAGCCAGGGGGGGTTGGGCTCTGCTCCCAAGGGATGGGATGAGAGGAAATGGCCTCAAGTTGTGCAAGATCAGGGTCAGATTGGACATCAGGAACAACTCCTTCATGTAAAGTGTGGTGAAGCCCTGTCAGAGGCTCCCAGGGAGGTGGTGGAGTCCCCATCCCTGGAGGGGTTCCAAACCCCTGTGGCCGTGGCACTTGGGGACAGGGTTTGGTGGTCACGTTGGGGTTGGGCTGATCTTGGACTGGATGAGCCTGGAGGGCTTTTCCAACCTGAATGATTCTGATTCCATGATTGCATTCCAACTGCACTCAGTTCCTTCTCCTCCCCGTGCATTGCAGGTAAAATTGAGGTTATATTTAGAAAACTGATAAAAAGTCTGCACAGAATTTTCCCTTTTGCCTGTGTTTTGCTCTTTTAATATCTTTCCTCAGTGAAGATGTTGCTCATGTCTTCCAAACTCTTTCCAATTAATGCATTCATTGTCTTCCCTGGGGAACTGGTGCTGTGCAGTCCTGAATATTCTGCAAAGAAGCAAAAGCTTGTCTACATATTCCAAAGTCAAATGAAAACAAACACTTAGAGCTGTGATTATTGTTCTTAGAAACCACCCCAGCCTCATTCTTCAATCCCAACATTGGTTTGAGCAGCGTGGGAGGTCTCACCTGGCTCTCTTTGCTCTCCCCAGGACGCTGGGCAGAAGCATTTTGGTGCTGTGGTTTGCAAATCATGTGGAATGATCTACACGGCCGCCAGCCCCGAGGATGAAGCCCAACACATCCAGCACCACGAGAGGCTCCTCGAGGCGCTCCGCTACGTGGTGAGGACATGGCTGTGCTCGGTGGGAATGGGAGGGAACCCACAGGAAGCACCTGGAGCTGTTGGAGTGGGTCCAGAGGAGGCCACGGAGATGATGTGAGGGCTGGAGAACCTCTGCTGTGAGGACAGGGTGGGAGAGTTGGGGTTGTCCAGCCTGGAGAAGAGAAGGCTGTGGGGAGACCTTAGAGCAGCCTCCCAGGACTGAAAGGGGCTCCAGGAAAGTTGGGGAGGGGCTTTTTCCAAGGGCCTGGAGCGACAGGATGAGGGGGAACGGCTTTAAATTGGAAGGGGGGAGATTGAGATTGGACATTGGGAAGAAATTCTTCAGGATGAGAGTGGGGAGGCCCTGGTCCAGGTTTCCCAGAGCAGTGGTGGCTGCCCCATCCTTGGAGGTGTTGAAGGCCAGGTTGGATGGGCCTTGGAGCCCCCTGATCCAGTGGGTGGTGTCCCTGGGGGTTGGAACTGGATGGGCTTTGATGTCCCTTTGTAACCAAACTGGGGTTGTTTGGTGGAGCCCCCTGATCCAGTGGGAGGTGTCCCTGCCCATGGCAGGGGGGGGGACTGGATGGGCTTTGAGCTTCCTTCCCACCCAACCCATTCCACGGTTCTGTGATGAAGCTGTGGGCAAGAGCCAAGAGCTGAGAGTGCAGCAGGGAACGGCTTTGCCACCCAGAGGGGAGATTAAAGTCTCTGGTGGACGTTCCAGCAGGTGTCCACATTCGTCAGGGTGTTGTGTGTGACCAGGCTTTATTCCTGAAAGCTGGAATGGTTCGGATTACTTGGATTACAGCTTCGTCTGGCAGAGCCCTCTCTGAATCACTTCCTCTCTCTTCCTGACTTGTTGTTTGTTTGGGTTTTTCCCCCTCTGTGGCAGGGTTGGAAGAAAGAACGGGTCGTGGCGGAGTTTTGGGATGGGAAAATCGTGTTGATTCTTCCAACCGACCCCAAATACGCCGTCAAGAAGGTACAAGTTTGTTTATTTTGGGGGTTTGTGTTGAGGATGAGCTTCTCTGTTGGCTCAGTTCCTGGAATTCCCTCGCTGTGTGATCCTGCAACCCCTGCCAGGGCACGGGGTGGACGGGAGAGCCCAGAGATCGAGGGTGGGGTGGGCGCCCACCCCGACACATCCTGACCCCACTCCATGTGCTGACCCTCGCGGTCCTCCATGGCCAATGTAACCCGGTCCCTTCCGCCCCAAGGGTGGGGTGAGAGGCAGGAGGGGTGGAGGGGTGAAGACATGAGCTGGAGCCTCTTCTTAATGTTCTCCACACACTGAGAGCCTGGTCTTGTGTAAGCACTGGGTCAGCTGGGGGAGGAGAAGCTCCCCGGGAGCTGGCAATGGGCGCTCCCAGGTGGGTGTCCTGGGCTGCACCCAAAGAGTGGGAGCAGAGGGGAGGGAGGGGATTCTGCCCCTCTGCTGCGCTCTGGGGAGACCCCACCTGGAGCCCTGGGTCCAGCTCTGGAGTCCTGAGCACAGGAAGGACCTGGATCTGTTGAAGCGAGTCCAGAGGAGGCCACAGAGATGATCCGAGGGCTGGAGAACCTCTGGTGTGAGGACAGGCTGGGAGAGTTGGGGTTGTTCAGGCTGGAGAAGAGAAGGCTGTGGGGAGATCTTAGAGCAGCCTCCCAGGACTGAAAGGGGCTCCAGGAAAGCTGGGGAGGGGCTCTGGATCAGGGAGTGCAGGGACAGGACGAGGGGAAGGGTTTGAACTGAAAGAGGGGAGATTGAGATGAGATCTTGGGGAAAAATTCTTCGCAATGGCAATGGGGAGGCCCTGGCCCAGGTTTCCCAGAGCAGTGGTGGCTGCCCCATCCCTGGAGGTGTTTAGGGCCAGGTTGGTTGGGGCTTGGAGCCCCCTGATCCAGTGGGAGGTGTCCCTGCCCATGGCAGGGGGTGGGACCGGCTGGGCTTTGAGGTTCCTTCCAACCCAAACCATTCCATGATTCCACAGGACAAGCTGTCTGTTGGCTCCTAACGAACCCCTCTCCGGTTTCGGTTTCTCAGGCAGAAGGCGTGCGAGAAATTGTCGATAACGAACTGGGATTCCAGCAGGTTTCTTTGAGCTGCCCAGCCAAGAGTAAAATGTACCTGTTTGTGTCCAATGAGAAGATGATTGTTGGCTGCTTGGTGGCCGAACCAATCAAGCAGGTACGAGTTATTAATTAATTATATGGGGAGGGAATTAAATTGCTGGTTGGAGCTGCAAGAGGGGAGATTGAGATGAGATTTTGGAGGGAAATGTTTTGGTGTGAGGGTTGGGAGGCCCTGGTCCAGGTTGCCCAGAGCAGTGGTGGCTGCCCCATCCCTGGAGGTGTTGAAGGCCAGGTTGGATGGGGCTTGGAGCCCCCTGATCCAGTGGGAGGTTTCTCTGGGGGCTGGAACTGGATGGGCTTCGATGTCCCTTTGTAACCAAACTGGGGTTGTTTGTTGGAGCCCACGTGGCAGAAATCATAGCTTATGGTGGGAGTGGGGCCATAAAATTAAGGGAATAGACCAAAATTCCACCGGAAAAGCGACAAAATAAATGGAATTAAGGAAAAACTTCTCCTTCTGTGATGGTGAGGTGAGGCTGGAAGGAGGTGACGGGGTCTGCGTGGTGGCTGAGCACCCATCAGACTCTGCTTTGCCTCCTGAGCTGCTCAGGAAGAGCAGAGCCCAAAGCTGGAGGTCCAGGGAGGCCCAGGGAGCTGCATCCCGGGGGGAAGCAGTCGTGCTGTGTGTTCCCCATCTCCACAGGCTTTCCGGGTGCTGGCGGAGCCGGGGGCGGTGCCATCCCTGGCCCAGGATGCTCTTCAGCAGCTCCGGGCGTGGCGCTGCTCGGCGGAGCCCGAGGGGGCCGTGTGCGGCGTCAGCAGGATCTGGGTGTTCGGGCCGAGGCGCCGCGGGGGCATCGCCCGCCGCCTGCTGGACGTGCTCAGGTAGGGAGCGAGCGGGCTTGACGGGATCCTGGGATCCCTTGGTTGGGAAACACCTCGGAGATCATCGAGAACAACCCTCCCTGTCCACACTGAACCAGATCCCTGAGCACCTCATCCACACGGCTTTGGAACCCCTCCAGGGACGGGGACTCCACCACCTCCCTGGGAGCCTCTGACAGGGCCTCAGAACACTTTCCATGAAGGAATTGTTCCCTAAATCCAATCTGACCCTGCCCTGGGGCAACTTGAGGCCATTTCTTCTCATCCCATCCCTTGGGAGCAGAGCCCAACCCCCCCTGGCTCCACCCTCCTCTCCAGAAGCTGCAGAGAGCCATGAGGTCTCCTCTCAGCCTCCTCTTCTCCAGACCAAACCCCCCCAGGGCCCTCAGCCGCTCCCACAACCCCTCTTCTCCAGACCCTTCCCCAGCTCCGCTCCCTTCTCCAGACGCGCTCCAGCCCCTCCAGGGCTTTCTTGGAGGGAGGGGCCCAACCCTGAGGCCAGGATTCATGGAATCATAGAATCTTCCTGTTGGAAAAGACCTCTGAGATCATCGAGTCCAACCGCACCCATCATCCCCTAAATCTTGTCCCTTAAGAACTCATCTCTCCTTCTTTTAAACCCCTCCAGGGTGACTCCACCCCCTCCCTGGGCAGCTGTTCCAGGGCCTGAGAACCCTTTTGGTAAAGAAATTCTTCCCAATATCCAGTCTGACCCTCCCCTGGCACAACTCATGGCCATTTCCCCTTGTCCCATCTCCTGCCACCTGGGAGAAGAGACCAACACTGGCTCTGCCACAGCCTCCTTTCAGGCAGTTGTGGACAGGGATGAGGTCTCCCCTCAGCCTCCTCTTCTCCAAACTAAACAACCCCAGGTCCCTCAGCCGTTCCTCACAGGACTTGTTCTCCAGCCCCTTCCCCAGCCTCGTTGCCCCTCTCTGGACACTCTCCAGCCCCTCAATGTCCTTCTTGTACTGAGGGGCCCAGAACTGCCCCCAGTACTCCAGGTGTGGCCTCACCAGTGCTGAGTGCAGAAGGACAATCCCTGCCCTGCTCCTGCTGCCCTCACTGGGTTTGATCCAGGCCAAGATGCCATTGGCCCCCTTGCCCCCCTGGGCCACTGCTGGCTCATGTTCAGCTGCTGCCAACCAACACCCTCAGGGCCTTCTCCTCCAGAAGATCTCCAGACACTCTTCCCCAAGCCTGGAACGATGCATTCTAGGGGGGGCCTCCCCAGTGCCAATTATCTGTGAGGAGAAAGTGGTGATGGCAGCAGAAAGGGTTTAGAGTGAACTAAGAGGCATCATTTATGCCATTATGGAGAGATGTGGATTTGTGCCATTAAGCACATCTGCAATCTCCACTTCCTACTGGAAGGATCTAAATACAACATCTGTCTGATATTGAATATCAAACACAGATATTAATTAAATAAAGGATATAAATGTGGGCCAACCATGGAATGGTTTGGAAGGGACCTGAAAGCCCATCCAGTTCCAACCCCCTGCCATGGGCAGGGACACCTCCCACTGGATCAGGAAGATCCAAGCCCCATCCAACCTGGCCTTCAACACCTCCAGGGATGGGGCAGCCACCACTGCTCTGGGAAACCTGGGCCAGGGCCTCCACACCCTCATTGTGAAGAATTTCTTCCCAATGTCCAATCTCAATCTCCCCCCTTCCAATTTAAAGCTGTTCCCACTCATCCCATCACTCCAGGCTCTTGGAAGAAGTCCCTCCCCAGCTTTATGGAGCCCCTTTCCATACTGGGAGGTGCTCTGATGTCTTCTCCAGGCTGAACTGCCCCAACTCTCTCAGCCTGTCCTTGTACAGGAGATGTTCCAGCCCTTGGCTCATCATCATGGATATTCTTAGGGATATTGGTTTAGGAAGGGGACAGGTACAGTTGGACTTGATGATCTCAGAGGTCTTTTCCAACTGGATGATTCCACGATTTGTAGCCCTCAAACTATTGCATCTGGTTCCTGATGACTCCAGAACCCCAGAGGGCAAACTGGCATTTCCCAACCTTCCTCAGTGGTCTGAGGAGGACAAACAACATCTCCTGGGAGAGGAAGGTTGGGAACAAACACCTCCTTTAGGAGTCCACAGCACCCCAATGAGTCCTCTCTCTCTATCTCCAGGAGCACCTTCATGTATGGGTGCTTCCTGAGCACCCAGGAGATCGCCTTCTCCGACCCCACGCCAGACGGGAAGCTCTTTGCCACGAGATATTGCCAAACACCCACCTTCCTCGTCTACAATTTTATCTCTAACAACTGATTCCATCTGGATTTATCCCGACTCCAGGTTGGTTTCAGTCCAATTGGGCTGTTTTAATTAACACTTAAGGGTTTTAATTAACCCTTCAAGCGTTGTCACCTTGCTGAACGCTGCTTCCCTGCTGAGCTCCAGGTTCCTTCTGGAGCTGCCGTGTCACTTTGTGTACAGAGTTGTGTTGGATTTCAGGGCCTGCTTGGATCCCAGGAAGGTTTCTTTCTTCTGAAAGTCGATTTTTCTTGCAATTAATTTAATTTCTCTCAAAGTTTGAATTAATATAAAGAGGGCTGCTTGCTCCTTGGTGGGTGGGGACGCGACTCGGAGCTTTCCGCAGGTTCTAAACTTCAGGCAGTGTTTGAAAACCACCCTCGTGGTGGCAATTCCCCAACGGATGGAGACCTGGAACCCTCCAAGGAGAAGCTGTCACAGGGTGGGGGTGTTGCCTGCTTAATAAAATGTGGGAAATGTTGATGCTTGATCTTGGTTCTGGGTTTGGAAGAGGTTTGGGAACCCTCCCACCGCTCTCCTGGCTGGAGGAGCTCAGGGGAGGCTGAAAGGGGAGGAGGAGGGGTGGCCCTTGGGCGAAGGAAGCGACCAAATTGATGGTAGATGAGAAAGGCCAAGGTGAAAGCAGAGCTGAGAGGGCTGGTGGAGTCCTAAGTTCAGTGAGGAACAGGAGCTCTTGAGAGCAGAGGACCTGGGGACAAAAGGAAAGTGTTTTCACCAATTAACCACAGTCCCAGAATGACCTGAGCTGGAAGGGACCCACCAGGCCCATCGAGTCCAACTCCTGTCCCATTGGGACAACCCCAACATTCACCCCGTGGGGCTGAGGGCCTGGGCCAAACCCTTCTGGAATATTGTCAGGCTGGGACTGCTTCCCTGGGGAGTTGTTCCAGGGCTCCACCACCCTCTGCTCTGCTCTGGGGGAAGAACCTCTTCCTGATGTCCAACCCAACCCTGCCCTGGCCCATCTTCCTGCCATTCCCTGGGCTCCTGTCCTTGCTCACCAGAGAGCAGAGCTCAGCCCCTCTTTCCCCTCCCTCCCTTGGGAGAAGGCAGTGAACAGCTCTGAGATCCCCCCTCAGTCTCCTCTTCTCCAGCTGAACAGACCCAGTGCCTTCAGCCTCTCCTCCTGGGATTTCCCCTCCAGACCCTTCCCCAGCTTTGGGGCCTCCTCTGGACTCTCTCCAGGGCTTTGATGCCCTTTTTATCCCGGGGTGCCCCAAAGTGCCCCCAATCCTCGAGGTGGGGCCTCCCCAGAGCAGAGCAGAGCGGGACCATCCCCTCCCTGGCCCAGCTGGCGATGCTGGGCTTGATGCCCCCCAGGACACGGTTGCCCTCTTGGCTGCCAGGGCTCGCTGGTGGCTCGTGGTCACCTGGCCATGGAGCAGAGCCCCCAGGTCACTCTGGGCAGGGCTCTCCAGCCTCTCTCTGCCCAGTCTGTGTGGACACCCAGGGGTGCTCTGTCCCAGGGACAGTACCTGGCCCTTGCCCTTGGTGGTTGCCACCTCCCCAACCTGTCCAGATCCCTCTGCAGGGCCTCTTTGCCCTCAGGAGTGTCAACATCTCCCCCCAGTTTTGTGTCACTGACAAACTTGGCCAATAAACCTTTGAGTCCCACACCCAGGTCCCTTATGAAGATACCAGAGATCCCTGGCCCTGGGATGGATCTGTGCAGAACTCCACTGGGGATGGTCACCCCCTTGCTGTGACCCCATTCCCTGGGACCCTTTTGACTCTCTGATCATGCCCTGCAGCCCACAAGGTGGTTCTCACGTTGCTTGTGGTAGACCATGACTTGCTGGAGGTCTCTGCTCAGTAGTTGAGCAACCTGCGAGTGCCTCCCTGGGAGTAGAGTTGAGGGGAACCTCTCAACAACGTGATCTGGTGGCTCATCCAGATCTCAGATGGCCTTTGACACCTTTGATGGTCACAAACCTTCCTGCCTGAGTAGTTTTGTGCAACTGTGACTCCATCTTTGGCAGGAACACGGGTTCTGATGGGAGTGTCCCACCTGGGGCTTTGTGAAAGCAGAGTAAAAATGCTCAACATCTGGAGATGGAATGAAAGGGGCATCTGGAGGCAAGAACAACCAAGGGTGTCCTGGGCTGCACCCAAAGAGTGGGAGCAGAGGGGAGGGAGGGGATTCTGCCCCTCTGCTGCGCTCTGGGGAGACCCCACCTGGAGCCCTGGGTCCAGCTCTGGAGTCCTGAGCACAGGAAGGACCTGGAGCTGTTGGAGCGAGTCCAGAGGAGGCCATGGAGATGATCCGAGGGCTGGAGAACCTCTGGTGTGAGGACAGGGTGGGAGAGTTGGGGTTGTTCATCCTGGAGAAGGGAAGGCTGTGGGGAGAGCTTAGAGCAGCCTCCCAGGACTGAAAGGGGCTCCAGGAAAGCTGGGGATCCCTCTGGATCAGGGAATGCAGGAACAGGATGAGGGGAAGGGTTTGGAACTGCAAAAGGGAAGATTGAGATGAGATCTTGGGGAGAAAAGTTTTGGTGTGAGGGTGGGGAGGCCCTGGCCCAGGTTTCCCAGAACAGTGGTGGCTGCCCCATCCCTGGAGGTGTTGAAGGGCAGGTTGGATGGGGCTTGGAGCCCCCTGATCCAGTGGGAGGTGTCCCTGCCCATGGCAGGGGGTGGCACTGGCTGGGCTTTGAGGTCCCTTCCAGCCCAACCCATTCCATGGTTCTATGAAAACACAGAAGGGTTTTTCCCCTTCGTGGGCTCCCTGAGGACCATCTGTGGAACATTCTGGTCCTGCTGGTTGGCTGAGGCCCTGCTGAGCCTGTTTATGTGCCTGGGAAGTGGCTGAGGTCATGGCAATGGTGGCATCCACCTGGTGTCCTCTGACCCAAACCTTGCTGCCGGGTCTCCTCCAGCTTCCTCTCTACCAGAACAGAGAGAAGACAACGGGAATCACCTTAAAGACAAACTCTGGGTTGACTTTTGTTTCCAAGTGGATTCTTACACAGCCAGATCTTTCCATTAAGAAGAAGCCAAACCTCTGAGGGACTCGCTGAGGGACAAGGATGTGTTGCAACCTCTTCCTCTCCACCCACTTGAGGGCAGGAATTTCCCCAACCACCCGACTTTTCCTTCTTAATCTTCTCAATTCAAGCTCTGAGCAACCACAACCTTGTCCCAAAGCTGTCCCCGAGCTCCACGCTGCTCCTGTAGGACCTCAAATGCTTTCACTCCTGGCCCAGACCTTCCTCCAGGGCCTCCACGATGCACGCAGCCGAGGGACGTTTCTTGGGGTCCTCGCTGGTGCAGACGGAGAAGAGGTCGATCACGCGCTGGAAAGATGAGTCCAGCTCTTCCACGTTGAGGGCCGGGCGGGTGCCCAGGGCTGCAGAATAGGCTTCCTCATCAAAGCAATCCTCATCAAAGGACACATCTGGAGAAGAAGGTGGAAAAGGGCTTTGAAAGGGTGCTGGGACCTACTGAGCGTGGGGCTTTGCAACTCATCCATCGTGAAATGTGTTGGGGTGGAAGGGACCTCAAAGCCCAGCCAGTCCCACACCCTGCCATGGGCAGGGACACCTCCCACTGGATCAGGGGGCTCCAAGCCCCATCCAACCTGGCCTTCAACACCTCCAGGGATGGGGCAGCCACCACTGCTCTGGGAAACCTGGGCCAGGGCCTCCCCACCCTCATCATGAAGAAGTTCTTCCCAGTGTCCAATGTCAATCTCCCCCCTTCCAATATAAAGCCATTCCCCCTCATCCCATCACTCCAGGCCCTTAGAAAAAGCCCCTCCCCAGCTTTCCTGGAGCCCCTTTCAGTCCTGGGAGGCTGCTCTAAGGTCTCCCCACAGCCTTCTCTTCTCCAGGATGAACAACCCCAACTCTCCCACCCTGTCCTCACACCAGAGGTTCTCCAGCCCTTGGATCATCTCCGTGGCCTCCTCTGGACTCGCTCCAACAGCTCCAGGTCCTTCCTGTGCTCAGGACTCCAGAGCTGGACCCAGGGCTCCAGGTGGGGTCTCCCCAGAGCGCAGCAGAGGGGCAGAATCCCCTCCCTCCCCTCTGCTCCCACTCTTTGGGTGCAGCCCAGGACACCTTTGGTTTCTGGGCTGGGAGCACCCATTGCCGGCTCCTGGGGAGCTTCTCCTCCCCCAGCACCCCAAGGCCCTGCAGGCAGGATGTGACCTTCCTCTCAGCTTCCCTGTTCCTTCGTTGCCCCTCAGCACTCTGTGGGCTCCAGCATTGCTTCCCCTTTGACTGAAACCACTGATTTTGAAGCTGTTCTGACCCCAGCAGAGGAACTCAGAGCCACCCCTGCAGAGATGAATGGGAGAAAGCTCAGAAGATGTCTCTGCCTGGAGGTGTTCAAGGCCAGGTTGGATGGGGCTTGGAGCCCCCTGATCCAGTGGGAGGTGTCCCTGCCCATGGCAGGGGGTGGGAGTGGATGGGCTTTGAGGTCCCTTCCAACCCAAACCATTCCATGACCCTATGACACCAAGAGCTGGGGTGAGAAACCTTCCCCCGTGCCAGGACACCGAGTTGGCAAACACAAGCCAAGCCCCTGGTCCATGGTGGCCCCATCCCTGGAGGTGTTTCAAAGCCAGGTAGATGAGTTTCTGAGGGACATGGTTTAGTAATGGACAGGTATGGTTGGACCCAATGGTCTCAGAGGTGTTTTCCAACCGAATGATTCTCTGATTTCATCTATTCTCCAGTTTGAGTGGAGCTTTCCCACCACACCCTGGGGGTTTCAGCTTTGTTTCCTTCCAGGAACACAGACTTTTGGGCCCCTCACTACCAGAAGTTGGTCCCCAATGAGGCAGAGACAAACCTTCGTCCTCAGAGTCATCGCCCAGGTTGAGGTGGGGCACGGAGAGGGTCATCATCTCCCAGAGGGTCAACCCAAAAGCGAAGATGTCGGCCTTGTCGGTGATGACTCCGTCGTCCTGCAGAGCTTCCTTAGGCTTCCAGGGCTCGGTGCCGATGTAGCAGAGCTCGGGGTCGCTCACTGGAAGGGAACCACAAGGCTTGGGGGGCTGCTGGGACTTGCAGACACCAAGACAAGGTCACAGCTCATCAGGGAGCAGGGACAGAGTCCATCAGTTCGCTCAGGTGGGCCAAAGCCACAGGGAAGGACCTTCTGGAGTGTTCATGGAAGGGGAACAGGGCTGGGGAAGGGGCTGGAGAACAAGTCCTACAAGGAAAGGCTGAGGGACCTGGGGTTGTTCAGTCTGGAGAAGAGGAGGCTGAGGGGAGACCTCATCCCTGTCCACACTTCCTGGAGAGGAGGTTGGAACCAGGTGAGAGGTGGGCTCTGCTCCCAAGGGACAGGAGATGGGATGAGAGGAAATGGCCTCAAATTGCCCCAGGGCAGGGTCAGATTGGACATCAGGAACAATCCCTTCACTGAAAGGGTCCTGAGACCCTTGCAGAGGCTCCCAGGGAGGTGGGGGAGTCCCCATCCCTGGAGGGGTTCTAAAGCCGGGTGAATGAGGTGCTCAGGGATCTGGTTCAGTCGTGGACAGGGACGGTTGGACTCGATCTCCAAGGTCTTTTCCATCCAACCTCAATGATTCTCTGATGTCCCTCAACACTGCTCTGCTTCCACTCTTGGCAACCACAGGACCAGGGACCCTCATCCTCATCATCATCATCTCCTTAAGCCCACAAGGAGGCAAAACCAGAGTTGGGGCTGGGCTGGGCGGAGAAGACACCTTCTGGTGAAACCAGCCCCAAAATGGATTCTTTAACGACCCTCCTCTCTGGGAGATTGGTTGGGTTGGAAGGGACCTTGAAGACCATCCTCCAGCTCCTGCTCTTTAGAAAAAGGAGCAGCCACTAACAGAGATGTACCAGAGCAGCTTGAGAAATTATGAGGCCTTTGCTGGCCCAGGCACCGTGTAAAGAAGTGGAGAAAAGTGTCCTCCTAATTAACCCAAACGCGTTCCTGCTGCTCATGGCCAAGCTCAACGCTGTTGGGCATCGTCTGCTCGTTTCCCTCAAGGCTTTAGAGCGCTCACAGGTGGCTCCTGCTGCCTTCCAGCCCTACGAGAAGGGTTCGTTCACTGAACTGTGTGCCCAGAGCGGCTCAGCAGGGTCTGACCCAGCGTGGAAGCATGGAATGGCTTGGTTGGAGAACACCTTGGAGATCATCGAGTCCAACCATCCCTATCCAATGCTAAACCAGGTCCCTGAGCACCTCATCCACCCGGCTTTAGAACCCCTCCAGGGACTCCACCACCTCCCTGGGAGCCTCTGCCAGCGCCTGAGAACCCTTTCAGTGAAGGAATTGTTCCTGATGTCCAATCTGACCCTGCCCTGGGGCAACTTGAGGCCATTTCCTCTCATCCCATCCCTTGGGAACAGAGTCCAATCCCCCCCGGCTCCACCCTCCTCTCCAGGAGCTGCAGAGAGCCATGAGGTCTCCCCTCAGCCTCCTCTTCTCCAGACCAAACCCACCCAGCCCTCAGTCAGGACTCGCCACTTGGCCTAGTTGAACCCCATCCCGTTGGCCTTGGCCCATGGATCCATATCCAGGTCCCTCTGCAGACCCTTCCTGCCCTCCAGCCCCTGGATCCATATCCAGGTCCCTCTGCAGACCCTTCCTGCCCTCCAGCCCATGGATCCATATCCAGCTCCCTCTGCAGACCCTTCCTGCCCTCGAGCAGATCCACACTCCCACCCAGCTCGGTGTCATCTCCCAACTGACTGAGGGAGCACTCGATCCCCTCATCCAGATCATGGATGAAGACATTGAGCAGGACTGGACCCCGCACGGGGCCGTGGGGACATCACTTGGGACCAACACCAACTGGATTGAGCTCCATTCCCCACCACTCTTTGGGCCCTGCCCCTCCAGCCAGGTTTGCCCCCAGCATCTCCTGTGCCTTCCTGCCCACGGGAGGGAATGGACACCCGTGGAAGGGCACCAGAGCAATGCCACCAGCCTGGAGAAGTAAAGCTGGACCTTCTGGAGATCCCTGTCACCCAGGCACGGTGGAAAGACTCGCCAGCCCTTCCCTGGAAGTGTTCCCAATGCTCCCCTTGCAGCCACCAGGTCCCCATCCCGGCCACCCAACCTACCAGTCATGTTCTCATCCAGGGGCAGCGAGACTCCCACATCACAGATCTTGATGGCTTCAAAGTCACCTTTAATGACCACGTTTGAGGACTTGATGTCACCGTGGAGGAGCTTCTTATCATTGTGAAGATACTGTGGGGCAGAGAGGAACCGTCAACCCCTGCTCACAGCATCCCAGAATGGTCAGGGTTGGAACCTCTGGAGCTCATGGAGGAGTCCAACCCCTCGCTGAAGCAGGGTCACCTCCAGCAGCTCCACAGGAGCACATCCAGGTGGGGTTGGATCTCTCCAGAGAAGGACACTCCACACTCTCCCTTGGCAACTGGTTCCAGGGCTCCATCACCCTCCCAGGAAAGAAGTTTGCCCTCATGTTCAGGTGGAAATTCCCAGGCTCCAGTTTGTGCCTGGTGTCCCTTGTCCTGGGCACCACTGAGCAGGGTCTGGCCCCCTCCTCCTGCTGGATATGGATCAGCACTGATGGGATCCCCTCTCCATCCGCTCTTCTCCAGGCTGGACACACCCAGGTCCCTCAGCCTTTCCTCCTAAAAGAGATGCTCCAGTCTCCCCATCATCTCTGTGGTCTCTCTCCAGTGGTTCTTGGTCTTTCTGGAGCTGGGGACCCCAGCACTGGACACAGGACCCCAGCTGGGGCCTCCCTAGGGCAGAAGAACCTTCCTCACCTGCTCCCCACACTCTTCTTCATGCACCCCAGGATGCCCTTGGCCATGAGGACACAGGGCTGCCTCATGGTTGGATTGGTGTCCACCAGGACTCCCAGGTCCTGTGAGTTATGGAGAGGGAGGAGGTGCCAATGGATCTGGACAACAAAGCACCAACTTCTTAACAGTTAACAAATTCAGCCCTAAAACCTCAAGGATGGGTCAACGCCTCCCTGTCCTCCACATGGACAAACACAGGGCAGGTGGTTCCACCCAGCCCAGCTTTGGGGCTCAAGGTCACCTTTTAAAGAGCAAGAAGCACCAGAGAGTGGGTTGTGCAGAATCATGAGGTTGGAAAAGCCCTCCAGGCTCATCCAGTCCAACATCAGCCCAACCCCACCGTGACCACCAAACCCTGGCCCCAAGTGCCACGGCCACATGGTTTCTGAACCTCTCCAGGGATGGGGACTCCACCACCTCCCTGGGAGCCTCTGACAGGGCTTCACCACACTTTACATGAAGGAGTTCTTCCAAATATCCAAACTGACCCTGCCCTGGTGCAACTTGAGGCCATTTCCTTTCATCCCATCCCTTCGGAGCAGAGCCCAACCCCCCTGGCTCCACCCTCCTCTCCAGAAGCTGCAGAGAGCCATGAGGTCTCCCCTCAGCCTCCTCTTCTCCAGACCAAACCCCCCCAGGGCCCTCAGCCGCTCCCACAGCCCCTGTTCTCCAGACCTTTCCCCAGATTCCCAAGCTGTTCCTCATTCACAGAGAATGTGGACAATTCCACACCAAACATACCTTCAGCCCCCTGGCCATGCTCAAGGCCACCTTTAAGATGGTGGCGGCGGGGAAAGGCCCCAAGCGTTGGGCTCTTCTTTCTTCAATCAAGCAATCCAGAGACTTTTCCCCCCCGAACTCCATGGCCAGGCACATCCTCCCATCGCTCGACTCCGTGAACGCGCGGTAACCTTCCAGCAGAGAGCGAGGGCTTAGACAACCAGGAACCATCGGCTTGGAGAAGACCTCTGAGCTCACCGAGTCCACCCATCCCTGTCACTGCTGAACCAGATCCCTGAGCACCTCATCCACCCGGCTTTGAAATCCCTCCAGGGGTGGGGACTCCACCACCTCCCTGGGAGCCTCTGACAGGGCCTCAGAACCCTTTCCATGAAGAAATTGTTCCTGATGTCCAATCTGACCCTGTCCTGGGGCAACTTGAGGCCATTTCCTCTCATCCCATCCCTTGGGAGCAGAGCCCAGCACCCACCTGGCTCCACCCTCCTCTCCAGGAGCTGCAGAGAGCCATGAGGTCTCCCCTCAGCCTCCTCTTCTCCAGACCAAACTCTCCAAGGCCCTCAGCCGCTCCCACAATCCCTGTTCTCCAGACCCTTCCCCAAAGTCCTGCCCTTGTGTCCCAGCAACCTCTGCAGCTCCAGGCTTGGGGAAGAGTGGCTGGAAAGCTGCCCCAAGGCAAAGGCCCTGGGGGTGCTGCTCGACAGCGGCTGAATAGGAGGCAGCAGTGGCCCAGGGTGGCAAGAAGGCCCCCAGCACCCTGGCTTGGCTCAGCCCTGGGGTGGCAGCAGGAGCAGGGCAGGGATCGTCCCCCTGCACTCAGCACCTGGAATCCTGGGCTCAGGGTTGGGCCCCTCCCTCCAAGAAAGCCCTGGAGGGGCTGGAGCGCGTCTGGAGAAGGGAGCGGAGCTGGGGAAGGGTCTGGAGAAGAGGGGTTGTGGGAGCAGCTGAGGGCCCTGGGGGGGTTTGGTCTGGAGAAGAGGAGGCTGAGGGGAGACCTCATGGCTCTCTGCAGCTCCTGGAGAGGAGGGTGGAGCCAGGTGGGTCAGGGGGCTCAAAGCCCCAACTCTCTCAGCCTGTCCTGTGCAGGAGGTGCCTCTTGAGTCATCTCCATGGCCTCCTCTAAACTCAGCCAATATGTCCACGTCTTTCCCAGCGGTCCATGGACCAGGTTTCCCAGAGAAGCTGTGGCTGCCCCATCCCTGGAGGTGTTCAAGGCCAGGTTGGATGGGGCTTGGAGCCCCCTGATCCAGTGGGAGGTGTCCCTCTGCCCATGGAACTGGATGATCTTTAAGGTCCCTTCCAACCCAAACCATTCCATCATTTTAGCATCGTTCTTCATTAAGTCCATGAATTATTGGGACCAGAGGTCCATGGTCTCCTTAGGGCTCCATGGAAGGAAGTTAAGGTGACCCACAATGGGCTGAGCAAAGCCACAGGCAGCCCTGCACCCCCTTTCCAACCCCTAGAGATGGGACGAGGACACAGTGGTCCTCCCCTGCCCATCTCCCCAGCTGTCCCACTCAAGGCTCCAACCGCCCCCAGCCCAATGAGAAGATCTGGAATGTCCAGATCTCGTCAGGAGAGGAATCCAGAGCTGGGAAGGGCAGAGAAACCCCCCAGCAGCCTCAAGTGCCATCAGCTGGGTCCAGAGTGGGCTCAAAAACCTTCACCTGGAATTTAAGGAGCACAAGTTCTGCTGGAAACTCACCCACGATGTTGGGGTGCTGGAGGTTCTTCAAGATCTTGGCTTCTTCGTTGAGTCGCTCCTGGTAAATGCTTTGCTGGCTCTGGTTGCATTTGGAGTTGATTTTCTTCACAGCCCACGGGGAGTGGGACAAACCCCTGGGAGATCTAGGAAAAGCCACAAAAACCTCTCCCTTTGTGAGCAGAACCTGAGGCAAGGTTGGTGCTGGTCACTGAGGAGCAGTTCTGGAGAGCACCTGGCTTTGATTCATGGGGTTAATGAAGAACAATGCTAAAATCATGGAATGCTTTGGGTGGGAAGGGACCTCAAGGCCCATCCAGTTCCACCCCCTGCCATGGGCAGGGACACCTCCCACTGGATCAGGAGGCTCCAAGCCCCATCCAACCTGGCCTTGAACACCTCCAGGGATGGGGCAGCCACCACTGCTCTGGGAAACCTGGGCCAGGGCCTCCCCACCCTCACAGGAAAACATTTCTCCCCAAGATCTCATCTCAATCTCCCCTCTTTCAGCCTGAAAACTCTTAAATTGGTTAAACAAAAGGTCAAATAAAGTGGTGTTTGCCAAGATGCACAGGAAATCATCCCCCATGGACAGGATCCTCCATCCAAACTCCACGTGTTTTAGAACAGAAGATTTGCATCAGTTCTCGTTTTGAGTTGGAGGAGCCGAGGCCCAGGGCAAAGCAGAGCCAGGAACCAGAGAGGGGATTCTGCCCCTCTGCTGCGCTCTGGGGAGACCCCACCTGGAGCCCTGGGTCCAGCTCTGGAGTCCTGAGCACAGGAAGGACCTGGAGCTGTTGGAGCAAGTCCAGAGGAGGCCACGGAGATGATCCGAGGGCTGGAGAACCTCTGTTGTGAGGACAGGGTGGGAGAGTTGGGGTTGTTCATCCTGGAGAAGAGAAGGCTGTGGGGAGACCTTAGAGCAGCCTCCCAGGACTGAAAGGGGCTCCAGGAAAGCTGGGGAGGGGCTTTTTCCAAGGGCCTGGAGTGATGGGATGAGTGGAACAGCTTTAAACTGGAAGATTGATATTGGACACTGGGAAGAAATTCTTCCTGATGAGGGTGGGGAGGCCCTGGCCCAGGTTGCCCAGAGCAGTGGAGGTTGGAAAAGCCTTCTAAGCAGTAAAACCATGTCCTCAAGTGCCACAGGATCACCACAGGGATCTAAGCTCATCCAATCCAACCATCAGCCCAACCCCAGTGCCGACCAAACCCTGTCCCCAGGTGGAACCTCTACATGTTCCTGGAACCCCTGCAGGGATGGGGACTCCAGCCCTGCCCTGGGCAGCCTCTGCCAGGGCTTCACCACTGTTGGTAAAGAAATTGTTCCCAATATCCAGTCTAAACATCCCCTGGTGCAACTTGAGGCCACCTTGGTGGATCCCCTCCAACCAAGGTCAAGTGAGGTGCTGCATCACCAGGATCAAGTAGAAGTAATTCCAGGCACTTCTGGTCAAAAGGTTTTGTCCACAATGGAAATTCCCACCTCTAATTACTGTCAGGTTGCCCCGAGCAGTGGCGGCTGCCCGATCCCTGGAGGTGTTGAAGGCCAGGTTGGATGGGGCTTGGAGCCCCCTGATCCAGTGGGAGGTGTCCCTGCCCATGGCAGGGGGTGGGACTGGCTGGGCTTTGAGGTCCCTTCCAACCCAACGCATTCCATGATTCTGTGGTTGTCACAACATGATGGGCTCCTCCTCAGCACCAACAGCTCCACCACACATGGGACAGCTGGAACCCTTCACCATCTCCGTTGCCCATGTGAAGGCTTTTGGGAAGCACCAAAGGTTGGTGATGCAGCAATTCCTTGCCCAGAGCTGAATCTCTTCCCAACTCCTCGGAGAAGAAAGGATTCCAAGCCCCATTCCTGAGCACCACATGACGTCTGTGCACTCGCACGTACCTTTTCATCAAGTAGACGTTGACCCCGGTGCCACAGCCAAGCTTCTGCATGAAGGGAGAGGCTGGGATGGTGATGGAAACCGGGTGAGCACCTGAAGAGGAGAGAGAGCCCAGGGGTGAGCCCAGACCAAACAGGCAGCGCCTCCCAATGGAGAATCCCACCTGGGACTCCATGACCCACAACCCCTGTTCTCCAGACCCTTCCCCAGCTCCGCTCCCTTCTCCAGACGTGCTCCAGCCCCTCCAGGGCTTTCTGGGAGGGAGGGGCCCAACCCTGAGCCCAGGATTCCAGGTGCTGAGTGCAGGGGGACGATCCCTGCCCTGCTCCTGCTGCCACCCCAGGGCTGATCCAAGCCAGGGTGCTGGGGGCCTTCTTGCCCCCCTGGGCCACTGCTGCCTCCTGTTCAGCCGCTGTCGAGCAGCACCCCCAGGGCCTTTGCCTTGGGGCAGCTTTCCAGCCACTCTTCCCCAAGCCTGGAGCTGCAGGGGTTGCTGGGACCCAAGGGCAGGACCCGGCACTTGGCCTGGTTGAACCCCATCCGGTTGGCCTTGGCCCATGGATCCAGCCTGGCCAGGTCCCTCTGCAGACCCTTCCTGCCCTCCAGCCCATGGATCCATATCCAGGTCCCTCTGCAGACCCTTCCTGCCCTCCAGCCCACGGATCCATATCCAGGTCCCTCTGCAGACCCTTCCTGCCCTCCAGCCCATGGATCCATATCCAGGTCCCTCTGCAGACCCTTCCTGCCCTCCAGCCCATGGATCCATATCCAGGTCCCTCTGCAGACCCTTCCTTCCCTCCAGCCCATGGATCCATATCCAGGTCCCTCTGCAGACCCTTCCTGCCCTCCAGCCCATGGATCCATATCCAGGTCCCTCTGCAGACCCTTCCTGCCCTCCAGCAGATCCACACTCCCACCCAGCTCAGTGTCATCTCCCAACTGACTGAGGGAGCACTCGATCCCCTCATCCAGACCAGGGATGAAGATGTTGAACAGGACTGGACCCAACAGGGAGTCCTGGGGACACCACTTGGGACCTCCCACCATATCCAGGGTTCCCCTCCTGCCCCTCTGGGACTCTGTTGGTCTCACTCCTGGACAGGACTCACCACCTTTCTCCCTGTGAGCCCGGCTGGTTGGGGATTTGAAGGCTTCCATGGCCGCAAACGATCCAAATCCCTAAAGGAGGAGAAGTTTGGTCACACCTCCAGCCCCCAAAAATGCCAGAGAAAGGTGTTCAGGACCGGGAGCAGGATTCCTGCTGGGCTGAAGCCCTGACCCATGCGGGGTATCCCGGGGACCACGACAGGAGAAGACTCTGAGATCTGGGAGTGAGGGGGTTCCATATCCCAGGGGGCAGCAGAGGACTCCCAGATCTCATATCTCGGGATTCCAGATCAGGAGAGAGAGGAGAAGACTCCCAGATCCCATCTCTGGAGTTGACGGGAGGGTGTTCCAGGTTGTGGGGGGGTGAGGGCAGAAGGAGCTGCCAGAGCACACCCTGCTCCCAGTCCCTGATCCCAGTTCCCATCCCTGATCCCATTCCCTTTCCCGATCCCAGCTGCCGTTCCCCAATCCCATTCCCAGTCGCTGTTCCCATTCCCAGTTCCCAGTCCCCCATGCTGTTCCTGGTCCCATTCCCATTCCTATTCCCATTCCCCTTCATGATCCCGTTCCTTTCCCATTCCCAACCCCGTCCCCAGTCCTCAATCCTCAATCCCATTCCTGATTCCCCGTTCCCATGCTCTTTCCCTTTCTCATTCCCAGTACTCTTCCTGTCCCCATTCCCGTTCCTGTCCCCATTCCCAGATCCCCATCCCCATTCCCATTTCTGCTCCATTTCCCTTTCCTGTTCCAAATCCCCATTCCCGTCCCCGTTCCTGTTCCCATCCCCATTCCCGACCCCATTCCCTTGCCCTTCTCCAGTCACCATTCCCATTCCAATCCCCATCCCTTTGCCCAGTCACCATTCCCTTTCCTGTTCTCCAATCTGATTCCCAGTTCCCATTCCTGGTCCCAGACGCTGTTCCCGTTCCTCGTTCCCAGTTCCCAGTCCCAGATGCTGTTCCTGGTCCTGTTCCTATTTCCTTTTCCTTTCCCATTTCCTGTTCCTGTTCCCAATCCTGGTCCTTTTCCCAGTCCTGATCCCATGCTCTTTCCCCATTCCCTGTCCCATTTCCCGGTTTCCTGGCTTCCTGTTCCCATTCCCATTCCCGTTTCTGTTGTTTCCCTTCCTGTTCCCAATCCTCATTCCCCTTCCCATCCCTGTCCCCATACCCATTCTCGACCCCATTCCCTTGCCCTTCCCCAGCCACCATTCCCGTTCCCATTCCAATCTCCATCCCCTTCCCTAGTCACCATTCCCCTTCCTGTTCCTCCATCCAGTTCCCAGTTCCCATTCCTGGTCCCAGTCGTTGTTCTCGTTCCCAGTTCCCAGTCTCATTCCCTGTTCCTGATGCCAATCCCATTTCCGTTCCCCTTCCCCATTCCCAGTCCCATTCCCATTCCCCAGTTTCCAGGTTCTCTTTTCCCATTCCTGATTCCGGTCCCTTCCCCATTCCTAATCCTGTCCCTGCCCCCGTTCTCATTCCCTTTCCCCTTCCCTGTTCCCATCTCCATTCCTGATTCTCCATCCCTGTTCCTGATCCCAGTTCCATGTTCCCCATTCCCTTTCCCATCTCCATCTGTGTTCCCTTTCCTTTTCCCGTCCACATTTCTGGTTTTCCATCCCTGTTCCTGATCCCAGGTCCCTATTCCTGTTCCTATTTCCTTCCCATCCCCAATCATCATTTTTGTTGCCGATCCCCATTCCCATCCCTGTTCCCGTTTTCTTTTCCTCTTCCCATCCCAGTTCCCATTCCCATTCCCGTCCCCTTTCTCAATCCCAGTCCCATTCCCGTTTCCATTCCTGGTCCCAGTCACTGTTCCCATTCCCCATTCCTGCCCTCGTTCCCATTCTCAATCCCAGTTCCCTGTTCCCTTTCCCATAACCGTTCCTATTCTCACTCCTGGATCCCCATCCTCACGCCCATCCCAGTTCCCCCCTCCTCATCCCAGTTCCCCCCTCCCTATTCCAGTTCCTATCCTCACCATCCCATCCCAGTCCCCATCTCAGTCGCCTTCCCAGTTTCCCATCCCTATTTCCCCCTCCCCATTCCAGTTACCATCCCAGTTCCCTGCTCCCTATCTCAGTTCATCTTCCTATCCCATCCCCATCCCAATTCCCATCCCCATCCCAGTTCCCCCCTCCCCATCCCAGTTCCCCCTCCCCATCCCAGTTCCCCCCCAGTTCCCCCCTCCCCATCCCAGTTCCCCCCTCAGTCCCCCCCCCCCCCCCCCCATCCCCGCCGTTACCAGTCTCGGGTCGTTTCCCGCGCTACGGCGGCCGCGAGCGCCCAAACCGCGCCAAGAGCGACCGGAGGCGGCTCAGGGGGCGGGGCCAAACGCGGGGGCGGGGCCAACACAGGACTCGGACCAACGAGGGGGCGGTGCAAGAGGGGGCGGGGGCAATAGGAAAGGGGGCGTGGCCAGCGGTCGGGGCGGGGCCTGGGGAGCCCCCAAGGTCTCGTGGGAGGGTCTGGGGGGGAGACCCTGGAGGGGCCTCCCGGATCACCAAGGCTTGATTGGGGGGGTTGGGAGGTCTCAAAGGGTTTGGGGGGCTTTGGGGGTCTCCAAGGCTTTGAGGGTCCATGGGGTCACCAAGCTTTTGGGGGGCTCTGGGGTCACCAAGGGTTTGGGAGGGCCCATGGGGTCACAAAGAGTTTGAGGGGCTTTGGGGGTCTCCAAGGCTTTGAGGGTCCATGGGGTCACCAAGCTTTTGGGGGGCTCTGGGGTCACCAAGGGTTTGGGAGGGCCCATGGGGTCACAAAGAGTTTGAGGGGCTTTGGGGGTCTCCAAGGCTTTGAGGGTCCATGGGGTCACCAAGAGTTTGAGGGGCTTTGGGGATCACCAAGGGTTTGAGAGTCCATGGGGTCACCAAGGGTTTGCGGGGATTTTAGGGCACCGAGGGTTTGGAGGGGGTCTGGGGTCACCAAGGGTTTGAGGGTTCCACGGGGTCACCAAGGGTTTTGGGGGAGTCCATGAGGTTACCAAGCTTGGGGGGGGGGGGGCGGGGCTCCGTAGTGACCAAGGCTTTGAGGGGGTCCATGGGGTCACCAAGGGTTTGATGGGGCTCTGGGGGTCACCGAGGGTTTGGGGGTGTCCCTGGGTTCACAAAGGGTTTGTGGCTTCCATGGGGTCCCCAATGCTTTGGGGGCAACTCTGAGGTCACCAAGGATTTGGGGAGGTTCTTTGGGGTCCTCATGCCCTTGGGGGGACCTCTGGGTGGGTCTCTGAGGGGTCCCCAAACCCTTGGGTAGGGTCTCCAAGCTCTGGTTGGGTCTCCATGGTGTCCACAAGTCTTGGGAGTCCCCCAGGCCATGGAGGGGAGGACTTCGGGGCTCAGCAGGGTTCTCAGGCCTCTTGGGGGGTCTCCATAGGGTTCTCAAGCCCTTGGGGGTTCTCTGGGGAGGTCCCCAAGCCCTTGGGAGGGTCTCCATGTGGTCCACAAGCCCTGGTGGGGTGTCTGGGGGTGTTCCCGAGTCCTTAGAGGTAACTCTGGGGAGGTTCCCAAGCCCTTGGTGGATCTCTGAGGTGGTCTACAATCCCTTGGTGGGTCTCCAGGGGGTCCCCAAGCCCTTGTGGGGTGTCCTGTGGGGTCCCCAAGCCCTTGATGGATCTCTGGGGGTTCCTCAAACCATGGGGGAGGTCTTTGGGGTTCAGCAGGCTCTTCATGCCCTCAGGCTTGTCTCTGGGGGTTGGTGGGTCTCTGAGGGGTCCCCACACACCCTTTGGTGGGAGGGTGTCTCTGTGGATGAGTTTGGGGGGGCTCTGGCACCCTGGTCCCCCTTGACCTCCCCCCAGCTGCTCCAGAGAAGGTGGAGAATGATCAAAAGCCATTTATTTCTCGAATAAAACCATCTTGGAAAGCCCAGGTGGGACCCGAGGGGTGGCCCAAGGCCTCTCCAGACCCCTCCAGCCCAACTGGGGGGGGGTCCCCCACCCCATCACGGCGTCAGACACTTGACCCCAGCGTCCTCGGCGTGGCCACAGTTGGTCTTGCCCCAGCTGGAGAAGCTGCAGTGGAGAAGGCTCTCCTCGGTCCCCTTGCAGGAGACGTCGTCCATCCAGATCCTCCCCGTGCCTGGAAAGGCAGGGACCTGGTGAGCGGCATCGAAACCAGATCTCCACCAGCACCAGCTCCAGCATCTCCACCAGCACCAGCATCTCCACCAGCATCTCCAGCATCTCCACCAGCACCAGCTCCAGCATCTCCACCAGCACCAGCATCTCCACCAGCATCAGATCCAGCATCTCCACCAGCATCAGCACCAGCATCTCCAGCATCTCCACCAGCACCAGCATCAGCACCAGCATCTCCAGCATCTCCACCAGCACCAGCTCCAGCATCTCCACCAGCACCAGCATCAGCACCAGCATCTCCAGCATCTCCACCAGCATCAGCACCAGCATCTCCAGCATCTCCACCAGCACCAGCATCAGCACCAGCATCTCCAGCATCTCCACCAGCACCAGCTCCAGCATCTCCACCAGCACCAGCATCAGCACCAGCATCTCCAGCATCTCCACCAGCACCAGCATCTCCACCAGCACCAGGTCCAGCATCTCCACCAGCACCAGCATCTCCACCAGCACCAGGTCCAGCATCTCCACCAGCACCAGGTCCAGCATCTCCACCAGCACCAGCATCTCCACCAGCACCAGGTCCAGCATCTCCACCAGCACCTCCACCAGCTCCAGCATCTCCACAAGCACCAGCACCAGCTCCAGCATTTCCATCAGCTCCAGCATCTCCACCACCATCTCCACCAACATCAGGATCAGCATCTCCACCACCATCAGCACCAGCTCCAGCACCAGCACCACCAGCACCTCCACCAGCATTGACACCAGCACTGCCACCAGAATCACTGCCAGGACCAGACCAGCATCAGGACCAACAGCGGCAGCAGCATCACCACCAGCATCTCCACCAGCATCAGCTCCAACACCAGCATTAACATCACCAGCAGCATCAGCATCACCACAGCACCAACTCCAGCATCACCACCAGCACTATCACCAACATCACTACCACCAGCAGGACCAGCATCACCACCAGCATCACTGCCAGCACCAGAAACAGCATCAGGACCACCAGTGGCAGCAGCATCACCACCACCAGCAGCATCTCCACCAGCACCAGCATTAACATCACCAGCAGCATCAGCATCACCACAGCACCAGCTCCAGCATCCGCATCAGTTCCAGCATCTCCACCAGCACCATCACCAACATCACCACCACCATCAGGACCAGCAGCAGCAGCATCACCATTGGCTCCAGCATCTCCACCAGGATCACCATCACCACCAGGATCACCATCACCACCAGGACCTCACAGATCATTAAGGTTGGCAAAGCCCTCCAAGCTCATCCAGTCCAACATCAGCCCAACCTCACCGTGACCACCAAACCCTGTCCCCAGGTGCCACGGCCACGTGGTTTATGAACCCCTCCAGGGATGGGGACTCCACCCCTGCCCTGGGAGCCTCTGCCAGGGCTTCACCACACTTTCCATGAAGAAATTGTTCCCAATGTCCAATCTGACCCTGTCCTGGAGCAACTCGAGGCCACCTCAGTGGATCCCCTCCAACCAAGGGCGTTTGAGTTCCTGCATCTCCAGGATCACAGCTTTATCCAGTCCCACCCCCTGCCATGGGCAGGGACACCTCCCACTGGATCAGGGGGCTTCAAGTCCCATCCAACCTGGCCTTGGACACCTCCAGGGATGGGGCAGCCATCGCTGCTCTGGTATTGGTACCAGGTGAGGTTGGAGTGGAGCTTGGAAGGGTCTTACCTTGGCCAAAGCGAGCCATGCGATAGACCTCCTGGGCGCCTCGGAAGCCCAACATCCGGCACACCACGTCTCCATCCTTCTTGTCCCAGCCATCGTCGCACACCGTGCCCCAACGCCGGTCGTAGAAGACCTCCACCCGTCCCTCGTGGGAGCCGGAGCCGTTCACCAGCCGGATCATCCCCTCCTCGGTCACCGCTGCTGAGAAGAAAGAGGGGAGGTCAGAGGTGGGGGCGTGGTGGCATCTCCAAGGGTTCCTCCTTACTCACCGTGGAGAACCTCCCGTGCCCTCCCTGTGATGCCCACGGCTGCAGAAAGCACTGGGTGATGGACCTCCAGGTGCCCTGAGGCCATCCCACCACCCAGAGAGATCCCATCAGATCCGGGGTTTTGCTGGAGGAGGTTGAGCCTTGCGATGGTGACACCAAGATGGGACACCCGTTTGAGCCTGGAATTCCTTCAGGGAGGGCAGGAACCCAGCGAGGAGCAGCCCTGAACCACCAAGGTGACACCAAACAGAGACAGCTCGGAGAGACCTCAACAACTGCGTGGGAGGAGGACGGTGCCAACAAAAGCGGGGCACAAAGAGCTTCCCAAAGGGAACCTCAGGTCATTGGGAGGTTCTTCCAGCTTGGGAACGGGACCCCAGGCCAAGGCCATGTTGCCCAGATGGACCCTGGTCCAGTGTTGGAGGTGAGGCTCGTGTCAGACCGGGGTGGGAGGACACATCATCACCCTCCTGCCAGGTGGGACGAGCATGGTCACCCTTCATCCTTCAGCCAAGGAGAAGCACGGGGTGGTGGTGGTGGTTTATCTGACAGAGGAACGACCACGGAGCTCAGCACCAAACCCACACCATGGGGGTTCTTCCTCCACCTCCAGCCAAGGAACACATCACGAAAACCACGATTTGGGGTGAGAAAGGAGAAGAACAACAGAGAACAAGGGAGATGATCCCCCTCAGGCAGCTGGGATGGCTCCATGACTCACCATGGCCTGGGACAGCATCCACGGATGGAGCTGGGCTCCACCAAACAAGGTCACGTTGCAGACTCAAAACCAAGGTGACCTGGGTTTGTTTCCCACCAAAACACACCTTCCCTTTGGAAGTCCCCAAAGATGTTCCTTCTCCAAAACAAAGACAAATGGGTTTTGGATTGCTCCCTGAAGCGTTTCCAGGCAGACCAAAGTCTCCTCGTTGATGACCATCAACTCTCCAGCCCACCCTCCATGTCCAAGGCCGGTGCCTGGTGGAGAAGGGGTTGGGAGGCCGCGATCTCCTTCCAGGCCACCACAACCAGAGCCACCACCGAAGTCCCAGCGACAGAAAAGGGAACGAAACCCTCTCATCTGCTGTGATTTTGCTGGAACATTGACCACGGCATCTTCTCAAGTGATGATGCCAAAAAGGTCTCCATGCCAAGAGGTGGCCATTGTCAAGGGAGAGATGAAGAACTGGGTAAAAGCTGACACTGGTCTTGCTTTAAGTTTGTGGTGGGGATGTCATGGGTGGCTGAGGCCTCCTTAGAGAATCACAGAATGGTTTTGGTTGGAAAAGACCTTTAAGATCATCAAGTCCAACCAGCAAAGTCCACCACGAGACCACGTCCCCAGGTACAACACCCACCCGGCCTTTGAACCCCTCCAGGGCTGGGGACTCCACCACCTCCCTGGGAGCCTCTGACAGGGCCCGAGAACCCTTTCCATGAAGGAATTATTCCTGATGTCCAATCTGAACCTGCCCTGGTGCAACTTGAGGCCATTTCCTCTCATCCCATCCCTGGGAGCAGAGCCCAACCCCCCCTGGCTCCACCCTCCTCTCCAGGAGCTGCAGAGAGCCATGAGGTCTCCCCTCAGCCTCCTCTTCTCCAGACCAAACCCCCCCAGGGCCCTCAGCCACTCCCACAACCCCTCTTCTCCAGACCCTTCCCCAGCTCTGCTCCCTTCTCCAGACGCGCTCCAGCCCCTCCAGGGCTTTCTTGGAGGGAGGGGCCCAACCCTGAGCCCAGGATTCCAGGTGCTGAGTGCAGGGGGACGATCCCTGCCCTGCTCCTGCTGCCACCCCAGGGTTGATCCAAGCCAGGGTGCTGGGGCCCTCCTTGCCCTCCTGGGCCACCGCTGGCTCACGTTCAGCTGACCATCACCCAGCACCCTCGGGTTCTCCTCCTCTACACAGCTCTCCAGCCACTCCTCTCCAAGCCTGGAGCTGTCTGGGGTTCCTTTAGGCACTTGGCCAGCCAAGCTGCTCTCCATGAGGTTGGCAAAGCAGGGTCCCAGCCCACTCCAAGCTCTTGGAGCTGGGAGGTAGAGGGTTAACAGAACTTTTGGAGACCAGAGCAGTGTTTGGGTCCTGCTGCCCAGAGACACAATGGGTTTTGGCTCCTCTGGCTGCTTGGGACCTGCCCAAAAGATGTTATTTTCATGTTTCAGGCTCTGGCTTTTCCCTGGCTCCTTCCCAGCAGGAGCAGGGCCACCTCTTCCGATGATTTCCAGAAACCACAGTCCTCGCTTGGCCTCGGCACGAGGTGACCTCCCACTTCCAGGGCTCGCTCGGGGTCAGGCTCTGGAAACCCTGAGTGTGTTTTCCTGGATCTGGGCAGAGCATCGGGATCACGGAGGAGCCAGGAGGTACCTCCTGCTGTTCCTCAACCATCTCACCAGGGTTTTGTGCAGCCCTGCCATGGACCCAGAGTGGTGGCCTCACATCTCAGCAGAGGGGCTTCTTTGGAATGCTCCTGGCTGTTGTCTTCATCCAGTCCTGGTAATGAAATCCGGTTCCTATCTGGGATGGAGCAGGTTTCCCAGAGCAGTGGCGGCTGCCCCATCCCTGGAGGTGTCCAAGGCCAGGTTGGATGGGGCTTGGAGCTCCCTGATCCAGTGGGAGGTGTCCCTGCCCATGGCAGGGGGTGGGACTGGGTGGGCTTTGAGGTCCCTTCCCACCCAAACCATTCCAGGATTCCAAGAGCGAGCGGGAGAGCAGGATGCAGCCAGGAGAACCCAGGGTGCTACACTTCTCCTCCACCACCCAGGCCGAGGTGGGAAGTCATGTGGTGTCACCTTCACAGCTCCACATGTTTGGTGGTCCAGGCAACTGGAAGTGTGGCACCTGGAGGAGGTTCCCCTTGTCTGTCTGTTCTTCTGGCACCAGGGAATGCTGTGGCTTTGGAACCATTATCCCTCTTGCATCCTGGAGCATCCCAAGGCAGGAGATCCTTCCCTGGGTGCTGTCACCTCATGTCTATGGGAAAGCAACAACTAACAGGGTGTGGAGCGTAATCCTCTCCATGAAATCATCCAGCTCTGCCTTCAAAGCCACTGGCATTCCTGGCAGGAGAGCAGGAAGGTGACTGAAGGTCCAGGACCAACTCCATATGTCCAACATCATCTGGTTGATCATGGTGTCCAGGAGCAGCTCCACATCTCCAACCCAAACCAGCTGTTCAACCCCAAGTCCTCATTCCTCTCCTTGCAAGTCCATCACTACAGGATGGGAAATGATGGGATTGGGATCAGAAGTGAGGAGAAGGCCTTGGGGTGCTGGGGGAGGAGAAGCTCCCCAGGAGCCGGCAATGGGCGCTCCCAGCCCAGAAACCAAGGGTGTCCTGGGCTGCACCCAAAGAGTGGGAGCAGAGGGGAGGGAGGGGATTCTGCCCCTCTGCTGCGCTCTGGGGAGACCCCACCTGGAGCCCTGGATCCAGCTCTGGAGTCCTGAGCACAGGAAGGACCTGGAGCTGTTGGAGCGAGTCCAGAGGAGGCCACGGAGATGATCCAAGGACTGGAGAACCTCTGGAGTGAGGACAGGGTGGGAGGGTTGGGGTTGTTCAGGCTGGAGAAGAGAAGGCTGTGGGGAGACCTTAGAGCAGCCTCCCAGGACTGAAAGGGGCTCCAGGAAAGCTGGGGAGGGAGTTTTTCCAAGGGCCTGCAGTGATGGGATGAGGGGGAACGGCTTTAAATTGGAAGGGGGGAGATTGAGATTGGACATCAGGAAGAAATTCCTTACTGGCCCAGGCTGCCAGGGAGGTCATGGATTCCCCCTCCCTGGAGGTGTTCAGGGCCAGGTTGGATGGGGCTTTGATTCCCCTGATCCAGTGGGAGGTGTCCCTGCCCATGGCAGGGGTTGGAACTGGATGGGCTCTGAGGTCCCTTCCCACCCATGGGTGATTCTCACACCTTTTCCCCAGCTCATCCCTGGGTGCTCAGCAGAGGGGGAAGACGACAGCTGCATCCCCAGGGAAGCGCCGGGATGTGCAATCAGGGCCTGGATCCTGGCACCACAGGGATGTTCTCATCAATCAGCAGGACAAGGGCTGCTAATAAAGCCGTGGCCACGTGAGTCTTGGCACAACCTTTCCTCTTGGCTTCAGCAAACCTCACTTAGAGGGCTAATAAAACCCAGAAGGATTCTCCCAGACCACTGCCAGCTGCTTGTATCAGCCCAGATCAGCTCATCCCAGCCCAGCTCAGCCCAACCCAACCCAGCCCAGCTCAGCTCAGCCCAGTCCAGCCCAGCTCAGCTCAGCCCAGCCCAGTCCAGCCCAGCTCAGCTCAGCCCAGTCCAGCCCAGCTCAGCCCAACCCAGTCCAGCCCAGCTCAGCCCAACCCAGTCCAGCCCAGCTCAGCTCAGCCCAGTCCAGCCCAGCTCAGCTCAGCCCAGTCCAGCCCAGCTCAGCTCAGCCCAGTCCAGCCCAGCTCAGCTCAGCCCAGTCCAGCCCAGCTTAGCCCAACCCAACCCAACCCAGCCCAGCTCAGCTCATCCCAGTCCAGCCCAGCTCAGCCCAACCCAACCCAGCCCAGCTCAGCTCATCCCAGTCCAGCCCAGCTCAGCTCAGTTCAGTTCAGCTCAGCTCAGCTCAGCTCAGCTCATTCCAACTTAACAAAGGTCATCCTGGCCCAACCCAGCTCATCCCAGCCCAACCTAGTCCAGTTCATCCCAACCCAGCCCAGCTCACCCCGACCCAGCCCAGCTCACCCCGACTCAACAAAGGTCAACCCAGCCCAGCTCATCCCATCCCACCCTGGGGTCGTTTTGGTGTCCACAGACCCTGGGGACTCCGCAGAAGCTGCAGCTGGAGCAGGGTCTGCACTCAGGTCCTGGCTCCGAGGAGCGGGTGGAGCCATCGGGAGATGCACCAGGACCAAGGCAGGTTGTCCACCTCGTTGTGCTGCAGAAGGGTGGCCAAGATCAGGCCCTCCTGGGCTGCAGCTCCCAGGCAGTGCAGGAGCACCCCATGTGTGCAGAGACCTGGCCTCACCCACCTCAGAGCAGCTCCCTGGCCCCTTCTCTCCCCAACAAACCCCAAAAGCATCGTTTTCTCCTCAACCCGTGCACCTGGTTTTGCTGCAGCCAATCCTTCCAAACCCCTTGATGTCCCCCTTCCCAGGCTCCCAAAAAGAGGAAACCAAGAAAGGAAAGGCTAAAGAGGAGAAATTATCCCTGATGGCTGAGAAAACAAGAGCCTGGTTCTCGGCAGCTGGGCTGAGGTATCATCTCTCCTCCAGTCACGGAGCCAATCTGCCCATGGTTCCATGACCTCCTCACCACCCTCTCCTGGAGAAGAGAAGGCTGTGGGGAGCCCTTAGTGCAGCCTCCCAGGACTGAAAGGGGCTCCAGGAAAGCTGGGGAGGGGCTCTGGATCAGGGAGTGCAGGGACAGGATGAGGGGAAGGGTTTGGAGCTGCCAGAGGGGAGACTGAGATGAGATCCTGGGGAGAAATGTTTTGGTGTGAGGGTGGGGAGGCCCTGGCCCAGGTTTCCCAGAGCAGTGGTGGCTGCCCCATCCCTGGAGGTGTTGAAGGCCAGGCTGGATGGGGCTTGGAGCCCCCTGATCCAGTGGGAGGTGTCCCTGCCCATGGCAGGGGGTGGAACTGGATGGGCTTTGAGGTCCCTTCCTACCCAACCCATCTCATGGTTCTAAGGTGCTGTTTTCCCACAAAACACCTCCGTGGGTGGACGAGCTCAGCCCTTGATCCTGTTTGCTCCCAAGGAAGAAGCAAGGAGTGAAACTCCCAGCTGTCTTTGGGCACCTTCAGTCCAGTCCCCCCCAGCCTGGTTGGGCTCTGGGAATGCCGAGGTCTCCTGGGGCTGCAGAGCAAGGTTCTTCCCATCGCTTGGTTCTGCCTGAACATCACAACCACCTTCCTTGAGCATCGCTCCAATGCTGCCAACATCTCTGCCACCTCCTCATCCTTCCAGGTACTCCTTCCTTGCCCAGGGAGGAGGCAAGGATGACCACAAGGAGACCAATCCCACCAGCCTTGTCCCAGAAAAACCACTCTTTTCCTCTCTGTTTGCTGAAGACAATTCTCCCAGGGGCTCCTAAATCCCAAACACCACCAAAACCATACTCAGAAGACCAGGAAAACAACCACTCACCGGTGTCACCACCTCGGTCCCCCTTCTCTCCCTTCGGGCCTCGGTCACCTGGGAAAAAAGAAAGAACATGGAGCATAAATCCTGCTAAAACCCAGTTTTTACTGGATATCCTGCTTTTAGGGAGCGTCTGTAGCTCCCGGAGGGCTTTATGGGTTTGGGGAAACTGAGGCACGAAGCAGCACCCGACACGTTGGCCCCTCTTGTGACCCTGTGACTGTGCTGCACGGTGATGGGACCTTCCTTCTTGCTCCCCCAGCTTCTCCTGGGATGCAAAACCACATGGTCCGGGAAAAACGCAGCTTGGTAGAACCATGGAATGGGTTGGGTGGGAAGGGATCTCAAAGCTCATCCAGTCCCACCCCCTGCCATGGGCAGGGACACCTCCCACTGGATCAGGGGGCTCCAAGCCCCATCCAGCCTGGCCTTGAACACCTCCAGGGATGGGGCAGCCACCACTGCTCTGGGAAACCTGGGCCAGGGCCTCCCCACCCTCAGAGTGAAGAATTTCTTCCCAATGTCCAATCTAAATCTCCCCCCTTCCAATTTAAAGCCATTCCCCCTCATCCCATCACTCCAAGCCCTTGGAAAAAGCCCCTCCCCAGCTTTCCTGGAGCCCCTTTCAGTCCTGGGAGGCTGCTCTAAGGTCTCCCCACAGCCTTCTCTTCTCCAGGATGAACAATCCCAACTCTCCCACCCTGTCCTCACTCCAGAGGTTCTCCAGCCCTTGGATCATCTCCGTGGCCTCCTCTGGACTCGCTCCAACAGCTCCAGGTCCTTCCTGTGCTCAGGACTCCAGAGCTGGACCCAGGGCTCCAGGTGGGGTCTCCCCAGAGCGCAGCAGAGGGACAGAATCCCCTCCATCCCCTCTGCTCCCACTCTTTGGGTGCAGCCCAGGACACCCTTGGTTTCTGGGCTGGGAGCGCCCATTGCCGGCTCCTGGGGAGCTTCTCCTCCACCAGCATCTCAATCCTTCTCCTCAGGGCTGCTCCCAATCCATTCTCCACCCAGCCTGGATTTGTGCTTGTGCTCTCCCTGACCCAGGTGCAGGACCTTGCCCTTGCTGAACGTCCTGAGGTTCACCTGGCCCCACCTCTCCAGCCTCTCCAGGTCCCTCTGGATCCCAAGATTTCCTGACCAGCCTCCTGGGGTTCCTCTCCCACAGCAGAGGGAGGACAGAGGGGTGAGGTCCCTCAAACCATCCCATCCACTTGTCACCCCCCACACCAAACCCTGCCTTCCCCCAGCAATGGAGAAGGACTAAATGAAAGCAAACATTTAATTTGGGGTGAAAAAAAGCCTATTTAGGGCTAAAAGGGTTCAATTTGCAGCTGGGACGGACAGGGACGTGGTTTCCCACAGCATTAGTGAAGCAAAGCCACTCCTCACACCCAGTTGGTGCCTCCTCATGAGATGTTCTGACCCCAAACCCCACATCTATGGAGAAGCAGAGATGCTGAGGGCTCAGCCCAGCTGGGCCAAAGAGGCTGAGTTCAATCCCACTCCAATTCCCACCTCAAATTAATGAGCTCAGTAATTACCTGGGTCAGGGCTGGGCTTTTCCTCCAGCTCCTGAGCTTGGGCTGCCCTTGCCTGCATCCCCCCAACCTCCCTTAATCCAAGCTGTTCTCCAACCTTGCTCCAAGCAAGGCAGCAGCTCCAATGTAAGAAGGAGATGGAGCTGTTGGAGCAGGTCCAGAGGAGGCCACGGAGATGATCCGAGGGCTGGAGAACCTCTGGTGTGAGGACAGGGTGGGAGAGTTGGGATTGTTCAGACTGGAGAAGAGAAGGCTGTGGGGAGACCTTAGAGCAGCCTCCCAGGACTGAAAGGGGTTTCAGGAAAGCTGGGGAGGGGCTTTTTCCAAGGGCCTGGAGTGATGGGACAAATGGGAATGGCTTTGAACTGGAAGGGGGGAGACTGAGATTGGACATTGGGAAGAAATTCTTCACGATGAGGGTGGGGAGACCCTGGCCCAGGTTTCCCAGAGCAGTGGTGGCTGCCCCTTCAGTGGAGGTGTTGAAGGCCAGGTTGGATGGGGCTTGGATCCCCCTGATCCAGTGGGAGGTGTCCCTGCCCATGGCAGGGGGGGTTGGAACTGAGTGGGCTTTGAGGTCCCTTCCAACCAACTAATTTTCCACCCCTGGAAACACCACCCTGAGTGGGCCCATGGGCTCGGCTTTGCTGGTCCCAGCTTTGCCCCAAGGCTCAGAGGGAAGGGGCCAAGGCAGGATCTAAGCTGTTCCAGCCAACGATACTCCAGGAGAGCCCCAGCCCCGTGGAACATCCCAGCTTCGACAAATCCTCCTCTTCCGTCTCCGTGCAAGAACAACAAACACCACAAACCCACTCAGAAACGTCTTATAAAAGAAAACAATAAAAGAAGAGAAAAAAAACCCCAATCCCAAAGCCACAGCGTGCAGGAAATTCTTGCCCTTTTGCTTGGAGGCTCTGGGAAGCAGGGATTGCTCCCCTGGGCAGCCACAGCTGTGTTGGATGGAGGAAAGCTGCCTTCGGCCCTGCTGATGGGAACCAGATGAGAGCAGCTTCCCCCCTCCTTCCCCGAGCAGGAGGAAAGAGGCCAGAGATGCTCCACACCAGCACGTGATGGTACCAGGAGGCTGGAGCAGCTCCTGCTCTCCCACCACCTTCCTTCTCCAGCCCGGAGGAAAGGGGGCTTCAGAGATCACAGAATGGGTTGGGTTGGAAGGGACCTCAAAGCCCATCCAGTTCCAACCCAGGGACACCTCCCACTGGATCAGGGGGCTCCAAGCCCCATCCAACCTGGCCTTCAACACCTCCAGGGATGGGGCAGCCACCACTGCTCCGGGCAACCTGGGCCAGGGCCTCCCCACCCTCACAGGAAAACACTTCTCCCTCAGATCTCATCTCAATCTCCCCTCCTGTAGCTCAAAGATGCAGAGGTGCTGCCCACCAGCATCTGATGGTACCAGGACACTGAAGCAGCTCATGCTCTCCACCACCTTCCTTCCCCAGCCCAAAGAAAAGGGGGTTGGAAAGCAACAGTTGTTGCTCTTTGGTGTTTGTCCCCCCAAAATCTGGCTCTTCTGGGGAAGAAATTCTTTCCCTGTGTGGTCCAAGCTGCATCCTATAGAAATGATGGAGAGAGGTGGGATCCAGTGGGAGGTGATGCTGCTTTGGGATGGGTCTAACCAAAGCTCACCACTCTGGCTTTGTTTCTCCTCCCCACCCCAACCTGTGCTGCTGCCTTTGCTTTAAGCTGAGTTGGTTTCCACTGGGTCCTTCCAGCTTCACATCATCTGGCAGAGGACATCATGGAAGGGTTTGGGTGGGAAGGGACCTCAAAGCCCAGGCAGTTCCAACTCCCTGCCATGGGCAGGGACACCTCCCACTGGATCAGGGGGCTCAAAGAGAGGGTCTTCCAAAGAAAAAATGCTTCATGGATGGTGCCAACAGATCCACAAGTTCCCAGGAGATGGAAAAGGGAGAATCTTGGGACCAGGAAAGCCCATGAGTTCAGGAGAGCCCCTTCCTGGCATCACTGCTGGACTTCAGTGCAGCCTTGGACACCATTTCTCACCGTGTTCTGCTCCAGAAGCCCTTGGCCTGGACAGGAACAGCCTCTGGTGGGTGAAAAACTGCCTGGGTGGCCATGGCCAGAGAGTGGGGAATGGAGATAAATCCAGTTGGAAACCAGTCCTGAGTGGTGTTCCCAGGGTTCAGTGCTGGGGCCAGTCCTGTTCAATAACTTTGTCAATGATCTGGATGAAGGGATCGAGGGCACCCGGAGCAAGTTTGGGGATGGCACCGAGCTGGGTGGAAGTGTGGATCTGCTGGAGGGCAGGAAGGGTCTGCAGAGGGACCTGGATATGGATCCATGGGCCAAGGTCAACGGGATGGGGTTCAACCAGGCCAAGTGGAAGTCCTGCCCTTGGGTCCCAGCAACCCCTGCAGCTCCAGACTTGGGGAAGAGTGGCTGGAAAGCTGCCCCAAGGCAAAGGCCCTGGGGGTGCTGCTCGACAGCGGCTGAACAGGAGGCAGCAGTGGCCCAGGGGGGCAAGAAGGCCCCCAGCACCCTGGCTTGGCTCAGCCCTGGGGTGGCAGCAGGAGCAGGGCAGGGATCGTCCCCCTGCACTCAGCACCTGGAATCCTGGGCTCAGGGTTGGGCCCCTCCCTCCAAGAAAGCCCTGGAGGGGCTGGAGTGCGTCTATTGGGAACAATTCCTTCACTGAAAGGGTTCTGAGGCCCTGTCAGAGGCTCCCAGGGAGGTGGTGGAGTCCCCATCCAGACCCCTGTGGATGAGGTGCTCAGGGATCTGTTTCAGGGATGGTTGGACTCAATGAGCTCAGAGGCCTTTTCCAACCAAGCGATTCTCTGATTCCATGAATCCCACCCAGGACATCCAGGCTGTGTTTCCTGGAGAGCCAACAGCTCTCCTTCCTCAGAAGAAAGTCGTTATAGAAGTGTAAGACTAGTACTGCAGAAAACCAGGCCTTTCCTTAAAGCCCGGCCTTGGACACTTGCCCAGCTCTGTGTCTGTTTCCTATAAATCCCAGAAAACCCCAGAATTGCAGAAATTCAGTGCCTGCTGCCAGCCAGGGTTGATATTTCTTGGAGAATGGTTTGGATGAAACGCCCTTATCTGAACATCCCTGACCTCCAGGAGGTGGGAAACGGGCGCTGTAGTTTGGGCTTCCCTTCGTAGGGGACACATCCAAAGCCTGGAGGTGACCTCCACCCAGCTGGGCCGGCAAGGGGAGGAGGATGGAGGGATCTCTGTGCTGGTGATGGGCTCTGGTGGTACCCAGGGGTCCATCCCCTGCGGGCTTTGCCACCACGGAATCATCCTCACTCCAAACCAACCACACATCCAAGAAATACATAAGGAAGGGGGTGCATCCAGGCCATGTCTGGAGATGACCAAACCTTCTTCACGTCAAGAGGCCTCCTGAGATAAAGGGTTTACTCCACTCCAGAGAAAGGATGATGGTTAGAAGCACCCCATGGTAAAGAGCTGCTGACCCCAGCGCTGCCTTTGGTGCCCCACCCAACCCAACACCACCCAGAAGCACGAGCAGTTCTTCATCTTCACGGGGAACAGGGTTTGGGATGGAGAACAGCTCTGGGGAAGGGTCACCAAGCTGGTGGGAGCTGATGCTCTACGACTGCGGTGTGGACATTTCTCTGCCCTGGAGGCAGGGTGGCCTCCACCACCTCCTGGGCTGGTGAGCACTGGAGAAAGGCTTCATCTTCAGTGTGGTGTCTCCAGAAAGCTCCTTGGGGTCTGTTAAGACATCTCAGCACTGACCCAACCCAGCAGATATCGACACCTCTGCCTTAGGGGTGCAAATGGGATGCAGGGGCCCATCAGCCCCCTCCACCCAGAAAGGACACGTGCCCTGGGGATGTGCTTTGCAGAACAACTCCAGCATCAGGGCTCGGTCCTCTACTGAAACCCAACTCAGCTGGCCCAGGCGCCTCGGGATAATTTGGTTTTCTAACGAGTTCTTGGCACCGGATGGTGAGAAAAGCCCCCTTTCCCTCTGCTCCGGAGAAGGAAGAGGAAAACACAGTCCCGAAGCTCTTCGTGGTTTCGGTTGGCAGACCAAGGTGTTTGATTCTCTGCCAGGAACATCTCGGCGCCGATGTCTCCCTTGCGTTCGCGCCCCTTCCTGCAGCTCCCACGGCTTTGCAAGGTCAGGGCTGGACCTGGGCTTTGCTTCAACCTCCTGGAGCATCAGGACAGCCCTTTTCACCCCACGCCTTGACTAAGTCCTGCACCCCCACGACAGGATCTCATGGAATGATGGAATCATTTCGTTGGAAAAGACCTCTGAGACCATCGAGTCCAACGGTCCCTGTCACTGCTGAACCAGATCCCTGAGCACCTCATCCACCCGGCTTTGGATCCCCTCCAGGGATGGGGAATCCACCACCTCCCTGGGAGCCTCTGACAGGGCCTCAGAACCCTTTCCATGAAGGAATTGCTCCCAATATCCAATCTGACCCTGCCCTGGTGCAACTTGAGGCCATTTCCTCTCATCCCATCCCTTGGGAGCAGAGCCCACCCCCCCCACCTGGCTCCACCCTCCTCTCCAGGAGCTGCAGAGGGCCATGAGGTCTCCCCTCAGCCTCCTCTTCCCCAGACCAAACCCCTCCCAGAGCCCTCAGCCGCTCCCACAATCCCTGTTCTCCAGACTCTTCCCCAAAGTCCTGCCGTTGGGTCCCAGCAACCCCTGCAGCTCCAGGCTTGGGGAAGAGTGGCTGGAAAGCTGCCCCAAGGCAAAGGCCCTGGGGGTGCTGCTCGACAGCGGCTGAACAGGAGGCAGCAGTGGCCCAGGGGGGCAAGAAGGCCCCCAGCACCCTGGCTTGGATCAGCCCTGGGGTGGCAGCAGGAGCAGGGCAGGGATCGTCCCCCAAGAAGGAGGCCACCTGCAGCACCTCATCTCCTGCATCTCCTTTCTACCCAGCCCTAAAGCTTCTGGGGTTGCCCTGGGAGTCATCAGGAGGTTGGTGGCCTGTCCCTAGGAAAGGTCCTTCTCCTAAAGACACCACAAAGCACAGAAGGGATGGAAGATGTGCTCCTACCCCTTGACTACGAGGGGCTTTCAGGTGGCGTGCAGGAGATGGCCACCTCTGTGGAAACCACACGTGAAGGATGGGCCACCAGATGTGACACGGGATGGGCCACCAAACTCACCCTAAGCCCTGCTCCTGGCTGTGACCAGCACTTTGGAGGTCACACAGGACAACTGGACACCAGTCTCAGCTTGACACCAAGTTTGCAGATCAAGGAGAGGACATTTAAAGTGGACAATTTCCTTCAGCTTTCACCCCAAGTGTTCCACCTAAGGAGCTCGCTCCGTGGAATTGAGACCTTCTAAGGAGAACAACACAACCCCTCCTGCCCAAAGTGCTGCCCACGCAGCTCCAGGCACTTTCCAGCCCCAGCCCTTGGTCTGGAGCCTTGGTCCCGGGTCCTGGTGGCCACATCCCAGGTCCACATCACCCACAAAGCAGGAGCTGAGGGGAGGACACCACCTTGCTCCACCCTTTGGCTCTGCCCAGGGAGGTGCTGCTTCCTTGGGCTGGGCTCTTCCTGCCTCCCCGTGCCCACAAAGCATTTTGAGGCTGAAAGAGCTTATTTTGGGACTCTCCATCCTGGTTTGGGTGGCAGCACGGAAGGTCTATTAAAAGGTCTCCTGGGACACATCTGTCCTGCTAAATAGGTGCTTGGCCACTCCCGACACCCACTGCTTCTCCCTGCTCCCAGCTGGGGTGTGGTGGGGCTGCAAAACCACAACGAGCCAGAAGAAGGTCACCAAGAAACAAACACCAGGCTCTTCCCAAAGCCCTGCTGGAGCCAAGGGTGGGAGGACAGCCCAGGAGGTCCTTCTGGGGCTCTGGAGAACGTCAAGCCCCACTGCATGGCAGGAGCAGCACAAACTCGACCGGTTTGCCCTTCGCCCTCCAGTCCCTGGGTTGTCCCCACCACCACGACCACCACCACACCTTGGTGGGAAGGTCTCAGTGTGGAGGTCGTTCACGTTCAGGCTTCCAGCCCCAGCAAGATTTCCTCCTGGTGGAACCCAAGCCAGAGGACCCACCACACGACCAGTGCCTTTGTCCCCCATCCCCGTGGTCTCCAGAGCCACTCTGACACCCAACAAGCCCATCCAGACCCCACGACCCACCCAGGAATGTGAAAGAGGGTGGTCCTCTTACCTTTGAATCCTCGCAGCCCCACTGGACCTGGAGGGCCAAGGTCTCCTTTGTCCCCTTTCAAGCCACGTGGTCCTGGTGGTCCTCTCTCTCCAGGAAGCCCTGGGGGGAGGACAAAGAGGCAAAAATGACCTCGTAGCAGAGACCCTCACAAACCAGATGGTCACACACACACGTGTCCTGTTGGCCAGCAGACGTCCCAGTCCATCTCTGGTTCTTCACGAGGAGCTGGGGACCATCAGGAGACACCTGAGAGTCCGACCCATCCTCTCTCTCTGCACCTGCCCCTGGATACAGGGTGGGTTTAACCCCGAGACAGGATGGTCTTAAGGGAGCTCTGAGCATCTTGTGGTTATCCAAAGGTGGAGACCAAGGAGGAAGAGCAAGGGTGAAGCAGAGGCCCCAAGGACATGAGGTGCCCAGCATGGGCTGCAGGTCCCCTGCACCCACACACACTGACCAGGAGGGTTGGATGTTTATTGGAGAAGGGGTTGGATGAAACTCCCTCATCTGAGCACCCTGGACCTCGAGGAGGTGGGATGTGGAGGCTGTGGTTTGGGAGCCGGGCACCCTTCATCGAGGACACATCCAGGACCCCGAGGTGACCTTCATCCACGTGAGGCTGCAAGGGGAGGGGAAAGGAGAGACCTCTGTGCTGGTGATGGGCTCTGGAGGGACCTGCGGGTGGTCCCACCAGGTTGTCCCACCAGGGGTTCAGCCTGAGCCTGAGCCTGGGCTGGCTCTGAAGATGGTGGAGGAGAAGTCCTTCAGATGGAGCTCCTCCAGCTCCTGAGCTCAGCCCCTGCCTGGCACGATGCTGCCGCTCACCCCGCTCTGAGGGAGCCCTGAATTCCCTTCTCATAGAGCCATGGAACCGTGGAATGGTTTGGGTTGGAGGGGACCATCCAGTTCCAACTCCCCTGCCATGGGGAAGGACACTCTTGGCACAGGTCCCTCCACTCTTCCAGGGCTGGGCTTTTCCAATCTGAGTCAAGATTTTCCTCTGGTTTAAGGGAGGGGGGGGGAAAAAAAGCTGCCAGGAGGAATCTGGGCACCAGCTCCAGTGGACACCATCTGGGGATTAACTCTTCCACTGCTGCAGGCTGTCAACACCTCGGCCTCTCTTCCAGAGGAGATGTCAGGACCTGGCTCTGGGTTTGGGTGGAGGAGCTGGAGTAGAGGCTGGGTGGTCCTTCTGCTCTGCAAAAAGGGATTTACCAAGGACTCTTTACAACGTTTGGCTGCACCTGGACCTGACCTTCTCATACCCAAAGGGCTGGTGCTGTCACCACATCCAGAAAACGGGACCATCTGGTTGGAAAAGCCCTTTGAGCTCATCGAGTCCAACCAAAGCACCAGAGAAAGCGAAACGGAGAAAGACCTAAAAGCAACGACCCCTTTCAGCAACTCCTGAAGGTGAAACCTCTGGAGATGGTTTTGCTTTGCTGTTTGAACACACACCCCCCCAAGAAATCCCAGGAGAAAGGAGAGGAGCCAGAGGATGAATTTCTGATCCTCCTTCCACCCAACAAAAACAGCCACAAATCTGTCAACGCACTAAATTGGAGCCGTCAGAGGAACGAGGATGGGGAAAGGGCTTGAAGAGAGCGACGGCTTTCCAAGCTGGATCTGCCTCACTTGGCTCCCACCACCCACCAGGGAGCCAGGGGAGAGGGCCTTGGAGCAACGTGGGTGTTGGTTCCTTCTCCCAAGTGACAGGGATCGTCCCCCTGCACTCAGCACCTCCAATCCCGGGCTCAGGGTTGGGCCCCTCACTCCAAGAAAGCCCTGGAGGGGCTGGAGCGCGTCTGGAGAAGGGAGCGGAGCTGGGGAAGGGTCTGGAGAAGAGGGGTTGTGGGAGCGTCTGAGGGCCCTGGGGGGGTTTGGTCTGGAGAAGAGGAGGCTGAGGGGAGACCTCATGGCTCTCTGCAGCTCCTGGAGAGGAGGGTGGAGCCAGGGGGGGGTTGGGCTCTGCTCCCAAGGGATGGGATGAGAGGAAACGGCCTCAGGTTGGGCCAGGAAAGATTTAGATTGGATATTGGGAACAATTTCTTCATGGAAAGGGTTCTGAAGCCCTGGCAGTGGCTCCCAGGGAGGTGGTGGATTCCCCATCCCTGGAGGGGTTCCAAATCCTTGTGGCTGTGGCACTTGGGGAAAGGGTTTGGTCGCCACGGTGGGGTTGGGCTGATGTTGGACTGGATGAGCTGGGAGGGCTTTTCAAACTTTAACAATCCTACGTTTCTACCCAAATAGGAGGTTTTTAAGCCCAGCCCAGCAGCTCAGATGGGCTGAACCCCTCATGCTCAGGCACTGATAGTCCTACATGGGTCACGTCTTCAGCAGCCAAGGTGGAGCCAGGGCTGGAGATCCTGGATGGAGAAGGTCTATGACCCAGGCAGGGTGGATCCCACCACCTCCATAGGAAAGAGCCTCTTGGGGACAGAAAGTCCTCACCAACAGGAATCCTCCGTCACCTTTGTGCCATCCCTGGCTCTTGGATGAGAAGACAAGACTTCCAGGTTTGGCTTAAAATTAGAAAAAGGTTCAAGCCAAGGTCCTGTTTCTTGGGGTGGGGTGGGGTCTCCTGTTGTTTCTTTAATTGAATTTCTCTCAAAAATAATGGTTGGAATTAAGAAGTGGAAAAAAAATGACATTCTTGACGTTGGAGAAAATGTCCCGTGAGCCTCAGAGCTGCAGCTGGTGGCCAAGGCCCCTCTACAAGGTGGGAAGGACCCTGCAGTGGGTCTCCCTGTGCTTCCAGGGGGATCAGACCATGGGACCAGCCCTGATGAGTTGTGAGGGCTTGGTTTTGAAGAGCATGGAGTGGTGGCCACGTCCTGCATGAACACGGGCTGAGTGGCTCTGTCAGAAGAGCCTGGGGACATCAACCTGAAGGTGATGGACCTTTGGGAGTTGAGAGAGGCTTTCTGACCCCAAAGTCTGGTGATCTGGCAGGAGATGGGGCAGAGGGTTCATCCTGGTGTTCTTCAAGACTGGTGCACAGCCAGAAGGTCCCAAGAGACAGGCTGGGAAGTCACCAGGAGTTGTCCCATTGGCTCTGCGGGCTTTGGGTGAGGGTTTGCAGGGTGATGGGCACCGTGGATGTGTGTGTTGGTCCTCACCTCGCATCCCAGGCAGGCCAGGAAGACCAGGTTCACCTTCCATCCCCTCAACGCCTCGGTCTCCTTTGGGTCCTGGTGGCCCTGAAACACAACAGGTATTGGAGTGAGGACACCAAGAACCAGCTTTGCAGAGGTGCAGCAGTGCGTGGCCCCACCCACCCTTCACTGCTCTTCATCAATTATCAAGTGTCTGGGGACACTTAGTGAACACAGACCCTGGAGAGAAGGGTGAAAGTGGCTCCCAAGGGATGGGATGAGAGGGAATGGCCTCAAGTTGCCCCAGGGCAGGGTCAGATTGGACATCAGGAACAATTCCTTCCCTGAAAGGGTTCTGAGGCCCTGTCAGAGGCTCCCAGGGAGGTGGTGGAGTCCCCATCCCTGGAGGGGTTCCAGACCCTGGGGACAGGGGTTGCTCAGCACGGTGGGGTTGGACTGGATGATCTTAGAGGTCTTTTCCAACCTCAAGGGTTCCACGATTCGACGTGGAATTGTTGTGACATCTCAAACCCAACAGCTTTAAGGAAAAAGGAAATCTCAAGCACTGCGTTTTGGAAGTGTCAAGATGAACCTTCATGGGGGTCTCTTCTCGTGGCTGATCTCATCAAGAATGAACTGTGGGTGGCTGTTGTTTTGCTGTGAACTCTCGTGAGCGAGCAGAAAGTCCAACCCAACCACTAGAGTTTTATTCCTCAGCCTGCAAAGAGGCCAAATCCACAAAGCTGCAACCAATTACGGGCGGAATCAACTGGAAGAAAGAACTGGAACATAAAAAAATGACTCATGGGACGATAAAAAACAGGGCAGAGAGAGGCCTGGAGGGGTCATTTGGTCTTTGTCCCCACCAAGCCAGGGTGATAATTGGAAACTGTTAAACACTGTTTTCCTAGAAACCCCAAAAGCCATAAATACAACAGCTGGGTGGAAAGGAAAGAACCAGGATCAGGAGAAGAAGAGGGAGGGGTGTTTACAGTCCTAATTAATGAGTGATTAGGGCATGGAAATATGTAGAAATCAGTGGGTTCCTGACCAAAAGAAAGGTGTCAAGGGCAGGAGATGGCCGAGATGGAGATGGTCACCACGGGCTGGGAGAGGAGCACGGGGAGATGTTGTGTTGGCTAACGCTGGCTTTGCTCTTCCCTAGGGAATCAGAGGATCGTGGGATGGGTTGGGTGGGAAGGGACCTCAAAGCCCAGCCAGTTCCACCCCCTGCCATGGGCAGGGACACCTCCCACTGGATCAGGGGGCTCCAAGCCCCATCCGACCTGCCCTTCAACACCTCCAGGGATGGGGCAGCCACCACTGCTCTGGGAAACCTGGGCCAGGGCCTCCCCACCCTCACTGTGAAGAATTTCTTCCTGATGTCCAATCTCAATCTCCCCCCATCCAATTTAAAACCATTTCCATTTGTCCAATCACTCCAGGCCCTTGGAAAAAGCCCCTCCCCAGCTTTCCTGGAGCCCCTTTCAGTCCTGGGAGGCTGCTCTAAGGTCTCCCCACAGCCTTCTCTTCTCCACGATGAACAACCCCAACTCTCCCACCCTGTCCTCACTCCAGAGGTTCTCCAGCCCTTGGATCATCTCCGTGGCCTCCTCTGGACTCTCTCCAACAGCTCCAGGTCCTTCCTGTGCTCAGGACTCCAGAGCTGGACCCAGGGCTCCAGGTGGGGTCTCCCCAGAGCGCAGCAGAGGGGCAGAATCCCCTCCCTCCCCTCTGCTCCCACTCTTTGGGTGCAGCCCAGGACACCCTTGGTTTCTGGGCTGGGAGCGCCCATTGCCGGCTCCTGGGGAGCTTCTCCTCCACCTTTTTGATCTTCCCATCCATACTGCATTAGCTTTCCCTGACCTAACCCTTCCCTAGAGGATGCCTGGGGATGGCCCCTGGATTCTGAGGACTTCTCCTGCTCTCATTGGCAAATCCAAAGGACAGCAAAGAACAATGGACACCCTGGAGAGCTGAGTACAATGAGGATGCGTTTTGGGGTGGGAATGGAGGAATCAGGCGCAGCAGGGATGCTGCCTGCCTGGGCAGAGGCAGGATTATCCATGGACAAAGTCCAGCAACATTCCAGAGGTGCTCCACAGGGTTACCTGAGCTGTTTGAAGGTGCTGGGATGGCTGGTGGTAGAGTTTCCATTCCTACGGGCACAGAATGGCCACAAAATCATTGAAGCACGGAATGGTTTGGGTGGAAAGGGACCACTAAAGACCATCAAGTCCAACCAGACCAGGGGGCTCCAAGCCCCATCCAACCCAACCTTGAACACCTCCGGGGATGGGGCAGCCACAACCTTTCTGGGCAACCTGGACCAGGGCCTCAACACCTTCAGGATAAACAATTCCACCCTCGAGGATGAGCAGGGGAGACTCTGCGTGAGCCAGACGTGTTTCTGAGTTCAGGTCAGGTTCTTCCCTCCCCTGCTGCCCCTCAGAACAGTAAAGTTTGGGCTGCTGGAAGCCACTTAAACAAAACTGATGCTTTCCCACCATGAGCAAAACTAAAGCGACCCTGGAAGCATCTGTGGTGGGAGCCACCAGGGAAAGCTCTCCCTTTCTGTCCTCCTGACTTTGCCCCAAGCATCTCCCCTGAAGGGTCCCACTCCAACTACCCTGGAGCAAAACCACTGGTGACACGAAAGGTCTCGTGTCCTCTGGTCGGCTCCAGCACAGCTGGGCTGAGCTCCCTGAGCTCCCACAGCTTCCATCTGCTCCGGTTTTATGGGCACACTGGGAAATAACCCACACAAGGGCCCCACCTCGGAGCTGTTAACCCTGGAGAGGACGTGGGAGCTGCCTGCCCAGGGCACCTCTTGGTGGGATGAGGGCTGGAGCTGCCCTTCCTCCTTAAAATCAGTTGCTACGGTGCAGTCCCCTAGTCCTCTCCTCTCCTCTCCCTCCCCTCCCTTCCCCTCCCCTCTTCCACCTCATCTCATCCCATCTCATCTGAAACCCATCCCATCCCATCCCACCCTATCTCACAAAACCATCCCATGGGACATCAGGGAAGTCCAGGGCATGGATGGGTTAAGCAGGGGATTAGATTTCATGAGGACAACCATTGCCAACAGACAACCTCACCTGCTCCATGAGAGCTGGAGGCTTGGAGACCACAAACAGGGAAGAGACACTTGGTCTCTTATTCCCTTTCCCTAATGCCTGAGGGGAGGGGTGGTTGGAAGAGGCTGAGGAGCACTGTGCAAGCTGGTCCCCACCCCATGATGTTTGGAGTTTGCAGTCTGGAATCACAGAATGATGGAATCATCTGGATGGAAAAGACCTCTGAGCTCATTGAGTCCAACCATCCCTGTCCACACTGAACCAGCTCCCTGAGCACCTCATCCACCCGGCTTTGAAACCCCTCCAGGGATGGGGACTCCACCACCTCCCTGGGAGCCTCTGACAGGGCCTGAGAACCCTTTCAGTGAAGGGATTGTTCCTGATGTCCAATCTGACCCTGCCCTGGGGCAACTTGAGGCCCCCAGCACCCTGGACTGGATCAGACCCAGCATGGGCAGCAGGAGCAGGGCAGGGATTGTGCCCCTGTGCTCAGCACTGGGGAGGCCACACCTCGAGTACTGGGGGCAGTTCTGGGCCCCTCAGGACAAGAAGGACATTGAGGGGTTGGAGAGCGTCCAGAGAGGGGCAACGAGGCTGGGGAAGGGGCTGGAGAACAAGTCCTGTGAGGAACGGCTGAGGGACCTGGGGGTGTTTAGTTTGGAGAAGAGGAGGCTGAGGGGAGACCTCATCCCTGTCCACAACTGCCTGAAAGGAGGCTGTGGCAGAGCCAGTGTTGGTCTCTTCTCTCAGTGACAGGAGATGGGACAAGGGGAAATGGCCATGAGTTGTGCCAGGGGAGGTTCAGACTGGATATTGGGAAGAATTCCTTTACCAAAAGGGTTCTCAGGCCCTGGAACAGCTGCCCAGGGAGGGGATGGAGTCACCCTGGAGAGGTTTAAAAGCCGGGGAGATGAGTTTTTGAGGGACAGGGTTTAGGGGATGATGGGTGTGGTTGGACTCGATGATCTCAGAGGTGTTTTCCAACTGGAAGATTCTATGATTCTATAACAGTGAGACAACCCCCCAGGACATCCCCGTGCCACAGGGACCATTCCCACCACCCCAAAATCCCCGAGGACCCTCTTCTCCCCACGACAGCTTCGCGTGCCACCAACGGAGCTGCTCACAGGAGGTTCCCAGCTCACCCCGTATCACGGAGATGTTCTTCAGCGCCACGGAGTGCTCCCAGTCCTTCAGCCTCAGGTCCTCCGTCACGTTGTTGAGGATGGCCAGCTCGTGCTTCAGCTGCTCCTCCATGGCTACGTGGACGAGGCGCATCTGCCGCGCGTCCTCGGTGGCGTTGCTGATGAGGACCTGCAGGTCCTGGATGCGCCCGTGGTGGATGTTCACCTCGTAGGAGAAGGTCCTGTTCACGGCGTCCACGGCCCCGCTCACGGCCGTCACCTGGTCGCCCAGGCTCTCCACCCTGCTGCCCAGGTGGCTCAGGAGGTGGTCGTGGTGCTGCAGGAGCAGCCGGCTGCTGTTGCCCTCCACGGAGAGCTTGTACATCTCCTGCTGAGCCGCGTCGCTCTGCTGGGCCAAGCTGTCCCACAGGTTGGACACTGCCCTGTCAGTTTGGCTGGCCTGGCTCTGCAAGCTCCAGAGAAGCCCTTCCAGCTTCTGCAGTGACCCAGTCATCAGGAACAAGGAGTCCGAGTGGTTCTGCAGGAGGTCCTGGAGCCTCCAGATGTGGTCCAGAACATCCCTCTTCAGAGGGAGCTGCAGCAGCTTCAGCTGCACGTCCCGAAAGCTCTCGTTGAGGCGGTTGACGTTCCCCATCAGCGCCTTCAGGTCCTCAGGAGATGTCTGTGGCCTGGACACTGCAAGGAACGGAGAGGAGGAGACATCAGAAACCATCCTGTGGAGGTGGGGACCCTCCTGAGAGGTGTAAGCCCCGGTGACTGCTTGGACATCCCCCTGTTCTTGGTATTTGGAGGTGAAAGCCCTACCTTGAAGCCCAAAAGACTCAGAGAATCACAGAATCTGGTTGGAAAAGACCTCTGAGCTCATCGAGTCCAACCGTCCCTGTCCCTGCTGAACCAGATCCCTGAGCACCTCATCCACCCGGCTTTGAAACCCCTCCAGGGATGGGGACTCCACCACCTCCCTGGGAGCCTCTGACAGGGCCTCAGAACCCGTTCCAGGAAGTAATTGTTCCCAATGTCCAATCTAAAGCTCCCCTGGCGCAACTTGAGGCCATTTCCTCTCATCCCATCCCTTGGGAGCAGAGCCCAAGCCCCCCCTGGCTCCACCCTCCTCTCCAGGAGCTGCAGAGAGCCATGAGGTCTCCCCTCAGCCTCCTCTTCTCCAGACCAAACCCCCCCAGGGCCCTCAGCTGCTCCCACAACCCCTCTTCTCCAGACCCTTCCCCAGCTCCACTCCCTTCTCCAGACGCGCTCCAGCCCCTCCAGGGCTTTCTTGGAGGGAGGGGCCCAACCCTGAGCCCAGGATTGGAGGTGCTGAGTGCAGGGGGACGATCCCTGCCCTGCTCCTGCTGCCACCCCAGGGCTGAGCCAAGCCAGGGTGCTGGGGGCCTTCTTGCCCCCCTGGGCCACTGCTGCCTCCTGTTCAGCCGCTGTCGAGCAGCACCCCCAGGGCCTTTGCCTTGGGGCAGCTTTCCAGCCACTCTTCCCCAAGCCTGGAGCTGCAGGGGTTGCTGGGACACAAGGGCAGGACCCGGCACTTGGCCTTGTTGAACCCCATCCCGTTGGCCTTGGCCCATGGATCCATCCTGGCCAGGTCCCTCTGCAGACCCTTCCTGCCCTCCAGCCCATGGATCCAGCCTGGCCAGGTCCCTCTGCAGACCCTTCCTGCCCTCCAGCCCATGGATCCAGCCTGGCCAGGTCCCTCTGCAGACCCTTCCTGCCCTCCAGCCCATGGATCCAGCCTGGCCAGGTCCCTCTGCAGACCCTTCCTGCCCTCCAGCAGATCCACACTCCCACCCAGCTTGGTGCCATTCCCAAACTGACTGAGGGAGCACTCAACCCCTTCTTCTAGATCATTGATAAAGACATTGAAGAGGACTGGATCATCCTTCAGGCCCTCTTTGCCCCATGGTTTCTCCGTGGTTGCAGAAGGAGGTCGGTGGCTGAAGGGCTGGAGAAGGAGGGGTTTGGTTCAGGAAGGACAGCAAAGGCTCCGCTTCCCTTTCCTAAAACCAGACCTTAACAACTTCTTCTGCCCCCACCGAGGTTTTAGTTTCCATTTTAACCACCAGGTTTCTGTCCTGGTTCCTGCCCCTGGGCTGGAGCTCAGCCCCTTGCTCTCTAATGAGGACCATCAGGCAGGCTGGGCAGGTCTCCACGGCTCTGGGTGCGGTTTGCTGTCAGCCTCCAAGCACCACATCACACATCCCAGGGCTGCCAGGGCTCTTCCCAAGAGAGGGAAGGAGAAAGGAACCCCACTCCAGGCCAAGAGCATCCTCACCCTGCATCCCAGGGCTCTTCCCAAGGAAGGGAAGGAGTGGGGAAACCCATCCCAGGGCTGCCAGAGCTCTTCCCAAGAGAGGGAAGGAGGGGGGAAACGAACCCTGGGTCAGGAGCATCCTCATCCTGCATCACAGGGCTCTTCTGGAAGAGGAAACCCACTTCCACTCAGGAGCATCTGCATCCCACATCCCAGGGCTCTTCCTAGGAGAGGGAAGGAGGTAGGAAACCCGCCCCAGGTCAAGAACATCCTCATTCCCCATCACAGGGCTGCAAGAGCTCTTTCCAAGGAAGGAACCCCACCCCAACTCAGGACCATCCACATCCTGCATCCCAGAGCTTCAAGGGCTCTTCTGGAGGGGGGAAACCCACCCCAGCTCAGGTCCATCTGCGTTCTGGAGCTACCAGGGCTCTTCTCAAGGGAGGACCCCTACCCCAGCTCAGGAGTATCCTTTACCCCCAGCCTCTGCATCCCTGATGGGAGAGAGCTCCCAGCCATCCAGGCACCCATCCCAAACCTCTCGGGACCTCAAACCAGCTCCCAAAGCTCCAAGATGGGGTTTGGAAAAGGAACCTGGACATCTGGGGTGGGGGGAAACCTCTTGTTCTCAGCAGCTCCTGGGAAGTCTGCTCTGTCCTGGGAAGTCCCACAAGCCCAGCAGCACCCAGTAAAGCCCAATCCCAGAGGCCATCATGCCTTGATGCACCTCAAACCCACTTATCCAGGCAGGGAATAAAGTTTTCTCCCTCTCCTGAATCTCCAGCACAGCCCAGGGTGGGGATTCAAAGCCAAACCCCCAGGAATAATGTGATTTTTGTTAAACAACCCCAAATAATCCCCATTGTTCTCGAGGCTGTGGTGGGGCTGCGGCTGGGAAGATGCTGGGGAGATGTTGTGGGTTGGCATGGGACCCACCTGGCAGCTCAATTCCCTCCCATCTCCACGGAGGAGAAGCCAAGCAAAGGGGTTTGGTTTGAATTAAGATCTCAGGAGCAAGGAGAGGGCAAAAGCAGCTGTGGAGACGTCAGGGCTCGGGGCCACCAGCGGCGCTGCCCGGTGGGACCCATCATGCCTGAAGAAGGGGTTCTGGGAGCACCCATGGGGCAAGCAGCCACCCCCCAGCTCTGCCATGGGCTGGAAGGTGTCCCAGCCGAGGAGCTGAGCACCTTCCAGGCATCAGAGACATCTTTCCTACATTAATTACCCCCCCATTAATTAATCCCATCGCTGGGTTGTCCCATCTTCCCAGCTGGGATGCCAGCTCGGAGCTCTTCTCCTGGGACACAGGGATGCTGTTTGGGCCCCTCTGAACGTCCCTCCTCATCATCTGCATCCCCGTGGGGGCATCTCGATGTCACCCACCCCTGCCGTGCCCAGGGACCGGTGGGCACCACCCTAGGAGACGCTTCCCCGTGGGAGCTCACAACCTATGGGAGCTCACAACCAAGTGACCACCCCCAGAAGGGACAACTGACAAGGAAAGACCTTGGGGACAGCCACCGTGGGGCTGGTGAAGGGGTGGGAGACCAAAGCTGCTCCATCAAGTCTTTCCAAGGGTGCAGAGCCAACCACAGCTTCCTTGAGACGAAACCAAAGGGAAAAGCAACTCTATGTGGCCAGAACAAGGAGAAATGACCCAAACCTCAGGTTGGCTGAGGGCTGGGAAGCACAGGCGAGCTCCCCCCTTTGCACCTGCCATTGCAAAGCCTCCAGAGATCCCTAAATTCCCATAAAATTCCTTCCAACAACCAGCTGGGATCTTCTCTGCCAAGCCCTGGCACCGTAACCGCCAACCCAAGAGCGACCGAGGGAGCCAAAACCACGCTGAGAAGCTTCCAAGCAGCAACACCTCCAGCCTTTGGCTGCTCTCTGTGTTCATTGTGCCTGCCAGGAGCTCTCCTGCCTCCCAAACCTTCTGCATCCCACTTCCCATTGGCTGTGTTGGTGGGATGGACTAATCCTGCTGCAAGGTGACTGCACGGGCATCGCTGCGCTCAGCAGGCAAAGCGGTGGGCACAGGGCTAAGCCTGAGCTGGGCAGTGGTGGAGATGTGGGAGCCCAGAGAAGATGCATAAATGCACACACCTGGTGACACAGGTGTGCAGGTGTGTGCCCAGCACAGATGGTTGTGCCCACCAGCCCGTGCTCACACACAGCACAGAGAATCATGGAATCATTGGGGTTGGAGAAGCCCTCCAGGCTCATCCAGTCCAACATCAGCCCAACCCCACCGTGACCACCAAACCCTGTCCCCAAGGGCCACCTCTACACTCTTTTTGAACCAGGGATGGGGACTCCACCACCTCCCTGGGAGCCTCTGACAGGGCCTCAGAACCCTTTCAGGGAAGGAATTGTTCCCAATGTCCAATCTAAATCTCTCCTGGCACAACTTGAGGCCATTCCCTCTCATCCCATCCCTTGGGAGCAGAGCCCAGCACCCCCCTGGCTCCACCCTCCTCTCCAGGAGCTGCAGAGAGCCATGAGGTCTCCCCTCAGCCTCCTCTTCTCCAGACCAAACCCCCCAGGGCCCTCAGCCGCTCCCACAACCCCTCTTCTCCAGACCCTTCCCCAGCTCTGCTCCCTTCTCCAGACACGCTCCAGCCCCTCCAGGGCTTTCTTGGAGGGAGGGGCCCAACCCTGAGCCCAGGATTCCAGGTGCTGAGCACAGGGGGACGATCCCTGCCCTGCTCCTGCTGCCACCCCAGGGCTGATCCAAGCCAGGGTGCTGGGGGCCTTCTTGCCCCCCTGGGCCACTGCTGCCTCCTGTTCAGCCGCTGTCGAGCAGCACCCCCAGGGCCTTTGCCTTGGGGCAGCTTTCCAGCCACTCTTCCCCAAGCCTGGAGCTGCAGGGGTTGCTGGGACCCAAGGGCAGGACTTCCACTTGGCCTTGTTGAAACCCATCCCGTTGGCCTTGGCCCATGGATCCAGCCTGGCCAGGTCCCTCTGCAGACCCTTCCTGCCCTCCAGCCCATGGATCCATATCCAGGTCCCTCTGCAGACCCTTCCTGCCCTCCAGCCCATGGATCCATATCCAGGTCCCTCTGCAGACCCTTCCTGCCCTCCAGCAGATCCACACTCCCACCCAGCTTGGTGTCACCTCCAAACAGATGGTTCTCTCAACCCCCTTCTCCAGATTGTGGATAAAGAGACTGAACAGGACTGACCCCAACACTGAGCCCTGGGGACACCACTTGGGACCGGCCTCCAACTGAATTTAACTCCATTTATCACCAAAAAGCTGAATTCCTGCCAGTCCTGGGGCTCCAGGAGGTTGGGGCTTGAAAGATGCCCGGGAGCCTCCAGCTCTCCCCACCACCAGAAGATGCCCTTAGGTCATTGTTATTCCTGGAGCTGCCGTGGGAGCAGCTGTAGCTCTGCCCAGGAAGAGAACTCTTATCCCGAGCTCTTTGCACAATTCATGGCATCCCTCAGTCAGGCTTTCCCGGGCCAACAACAACATTAAAACAATGTAATGCAAGAAACAAGTGGGAGAGACTTCAAAATTCCAGCCCAAACCCTTCTCTGTCCTTTTCCCCAACCCAGGAAAAAGCTGGATCTGCTCTTTCCGAGAGGCTCTGGCTGCCTTCGCAGGGCTGGCATGGCAGGAAGGGGTTAACCATGAAATCCATCACCATTCCCAGCGCCTGGAGTCGGGAAGGCACAGAAAGTCATCCCTGAGGGATGCTGTGGGGGCAGCGCTCGGCCCTGCCCAGCCCTGGAGATCGGTTCGTGGTGATTCGGGGCTGGAAAGGGGGGGTTATCCCATATTCCACCCCTCCTCCACGGATGCGGGGTGAAAGGTGGAGCTGCACCCACCCAAGCTCCCCCGCACCCAGCAGAGCCCCCCCCAGGGTGCTGCGGGTGCAAAGGGGGAGGTTGTGGGATCTTCCCAAACTGCTTCCAGCCCAGCGAGAGGGAAAACCAACCCGGCGGCGGAGCCGTGGACCGCGGGGGATGAGCCGGGGCTGGGAGTGATTGCAGGAATTCCCGAGCAGCTTTCCTATCCCTGAGCTCACCAAAACCCTGGAGAGGGGAGGCAGGAGCCTTGGTGACACTTGTGGGATGTGCTTTGCATGGATAACGTCCTACTTGAGAGCTACCTGAGCCCCCACCACCGGCGGAGCTGGGGCTCATCCTTATCCCAAGCGAAACTGGGGGTTGGTGTCGACCCAAAAGCTTTGACTGAGTGATGGGAACGACTCCAGCCCCAAACACTGGGTTCCTGAGCCTCTCCTGAGCCTCTCCATCCCCAGCAGATGATGCTTGGACCCTGCAGCAAGCCCAGCCTCAAAGCTTGAATCAAAACTGCTCCAGATGTGCAGGATGGGGTTGGTATGGGCTCATGTCATCGCCCCCAAGGAGCTGGAAGCCACACCAAGGCAGGCATTGTCTCCCCATCCCGCTAGATTTGTTGGAACTACGTGATCTTCAAGGTCTTTTCCAACCCAAACCATTTTATGATCCCACATTTTCCTCCTCTGGATAGCATGGAACCCCCCCCAACACCTCTGCAGAGACGGCAGGAACCTGGTCCCATCCTCACAGCCAGAGCTGGTCCTCTGAGCTCCAGCCCAAGGGAGCATCACCTGAGGTCATGGCTGCACCACCGAGGGAGGAGCCAAGCTCAGCCCTTACCTGCGAGGATGAAGACCCCGACGAGGATGAGGAAGACGAGGAGGTAGAGGCCCACCACGGCGTACTTGAGGGCTGCCAAGGAGCCCAGGCGGCCGCAGCGCCCCGTGGCCTTCATCCTCCTGCCAGGACCTGGGGGACAGAGCAGGGTTTGAGGGAGAGCATCCTGCACCAGGCCCACCTGGGCTCCACCTCCCACCAGGAGACAATAGTGCAGCTATAAACTCACCAACACCTTGTGGGAGCAGGCACAGGTCAGACAATCACAGATCATGGGATGGTTTGGGTTGGAAGGGACCTCAAAACCCAACCAGTTCCATGGGCAGGGACACCTCCCACTGGATCAGGGGCCTCAAAGCCCCATCCACCCTGGCCTTGAACACCTCCAGGGATGGGGCAGTCACTGCTTCTCTGGGCAACCTGCTCCACCCAGATAGGAACCAGGTTTGATACCAGGACTGGATGAAGACAACACCCAGGAGCATCCCAAACAAGCCAGGGCCTCCCCACCCTCACAGGAGAACATTTCTCCCTAAGATCTCATCTCAATCTCCCCTCTTCCAGCTCCAAACTGCTCCCCCTCATCCTATCCCTGCACTCCCTGACAGAGCTCCTCCCCAGGGGACAACAGGGATGTCAGGATTCATCTCACAATGATTTGGGTGGGAAGGGACCTTTAACCCTCATCGAGCCCTACAGGGACATCTTCAGCCAGATCAAGTTGCTCAAAGCCCCATCCAACCTGGCCTTGAACTTGGAGCCCCCTGATCCAGTGGGAGGTGTCCCTGCCCATGGCAGGGGGTTGGAACTGGATGGGCTTCGAGGTCCCTTCCCACCCAAACCATTCCACGATGCCTGGAACCTTATGTCCCTTCCAGCTCAAACCTGTGGCAGCTGCAATCCAGCTCCTCTTCCACACTGTCCCAAGCCCTCAGGAGAAGAGCCCTGTGTGAAGGAGGTGGGGCTTTTATGAATAAGATATCCAGGAGGAAAACACAAGGAAAGGGATGGAAATTCTCCCTTGGCATGAACGGAGCAGCAGTGAAATCATCTGGTTTAGGGCTTTGCACATGGACAAAGCTCAAGCCCAGGTGGAAACTGGGCCAGGTCGTGGCCTTAGGTGGGAGCCAGAGTTGGAGAGTTGGATCTGGATACAACCCCCATATCCCTCTTTTCCCCACCCTCAGGGATGCTTCAACCCAACACCTGGCCCTCTGGGTGACCCCGTGCTGCTGGGTTGGGGTGCAGGACGTCGGGTGCTGTGATTTCATGTTGGACCCATTTCTGGTTTCTGAGAGCAGCTGAGAAGCAGTAACTTCATGCCAGGTGAAGCAGCACCACCTGGCTTTGCCCCTTGCCAGACCTGAGATGTCTCCAAGGAGACACCAACAAAAGGTGGAGGAAGAGTCCAAAACTCCCATCCCTTTGCCACCTGGGTGGCTCCATCCCACTGCTTTCTGCACGTTAAGCCCCAAGGCACAGCACAACCTGAATCAGCCCAGGAGAAAAGGTGAGGAACAACAGCCCCAAAGCCAAACCTCCTGGGGAGGAGACCAAGGCTCAACCACAGCCATGAGCAACGCCCGCTTCCAGTCGAGACCATCCCTGCCAGGCTTTGGGGCCTCACCTCATCCCACCCCACACAGAAGCACAGAATGGTTGGAAAAGACCTCTGAGACCATCGAGTCCAACCGTCCCTGTCACTACTGAACCAGACCCCTGAGCACCTCATCCACCCGGATTTGAAACCCCTCCAGGGATGGGGAATCCAGCACCTCCCTGGGAGCCTCTGCCAGGGCCTCAGAACCCTTTCCATGAAGGAATCCTTCCTGATGCCAAATCTGACCCTGCCCTGGGGCAACTTGAGGCCATTTCCTCTCATCCCATCCCTTGGGAGCAGAGCCCAAGCCCCCCCTGGCTCCACCCTCCTCTCCAGGAGCTGCAGAGAGCCATGAGGTCTCCCCTCAGCCTCCTCTTCTCCAGACCAAACCCCCCCAGGGCCCTCAGACGCTCCCACAACCCCTCTTCTCCAGACCCTTCCCCAGCTCCGCTCCCTTCTCCAGACGTGCTCCAGCCCCTCCAGGGCTTTCTTGGAGGGAGGGGCCCAACCCTGAGCCCAGGATTCCAGGTGCTGAGTGCAGGGGGACGATCCCTGCCCTGCTCCTGCTGCCACCCCAGGGCTGAGCCAAGCCAGGGTGCTGGGGGCCTTCTTGCCCCCCTGGGCCACTGCTGCCTCCTGTTCAGCCGCTGTCGAGCAGCACCCCCAGGGCCTTTGCCTTGGGGCAGCTTTCCAGCCACTCTTCCCCAAGCCTGGAGCTGCAGGGGTTGCTGGGACCCAAGGGCAGGACCCGGCACTTGGCCTGGTTGAACCCCATCCTGTTGGCCTTGGCCCATGGATCCAGCCTGGCCAGGTCCCTCTGCAGACCCTTCCTGCCCTCCAGCCCATGGATCCATATCCAGGTCCCTCTGCAGACCCTTCCTGCCCTTCAGCCCATGGATCCATATCCAGGTCCCTCTGCAGACCCTTCCTGCCCTCCAGCCCATGGATCCATATCCAGGTCCATCTGCAGACCCTTCCTGCCCTCCAGCAGATCCACCATCCCACCCAGCTTGCTGTCATCTCCCAACTGACTGAGGGAGCCCTCGACCTCCTCATCCAGGTCGTGGATAAAGAGATTAAACAGAACCAGCCTCGACAGCTGCTTTCAACCTTCTGCCCCCATGATGACCGGGTGGGTCACAGCTCCAGCTCCCCTGGGCATGGGCAGGGGGAAGAAATATTTGCTTTTCCCCTTGGTTACGGGCCCGTGGGCTCCTCGAGGGGGCTGTTGTGAAAGCCCTTCTTACGCAGCCGCGGTCTCTCCTGCTCTGCCACGGGCGGTGAAGAGGAGTGGGTGGTTCGGAGCTCGGAGCCAACTCCTCCCGGAGTCTCCCAGGACCTGATACAAGTGTTAATGTCAGAAAAATATTGCAGCTTTCCTCAGGCTGAAACCCTCAGCTCCAGCTGTTTGGCCCAAGACAGCCCAAGGAACAGCGAGCGGGTAATGGGGCGCAGATGGAAGGGTCCCAGAGCAGAGGAGCCACCTTTCCCACCTGAACTGGGGCACCTCGAGCACCCCAAGTCCCCACGGGGTGGCAGCGAGCCCGACCTCAGCTCTTTATCCTTTTGGAGCCCCAAAAAGGGGCCGAGTTAAGCAATACACCCAGAGTAACCCTTCAGTGGCCGGAGGCTTTTGCAGACCCCCCCCCCTGTCCTCCAGCAGGATGGACACATGGAGCATCAGCTGGAGAAGGGCAAGGGTGCAGTGGGGAAGGGTCTCTGCCAGGTTAAGGGACACCCCCACCCCATTGTGCCACCCTCATCAAGGGTGCAGCTCGATCCTGCAGGGTGCTGAGCTCTTGCCCCATGGATGTTAGGACACACCAACCCCATGCAGCAGGAAGAGTGGCTGGAGAGCTGCCTGGTCAGAGAAGGACCTCCTGGTGCTGCTCGACAGCGGCTGAACAGGAGGCAGCAGTGGCCCAGGGGGGCAAGAAGGCCCCCAGCACCCTGGCTTGGCTCAGCCCTGGGGTGGCAGCAGGAGCAGGGCAGGGATCGTCCCCCTGCACTCAGCACCTGGAATCCTGGGCTCAGGGTTGGGCCCCTCCCTCCAAGAAAGCCCTGGAGGGGCTGGAGCGCGTCTGGAGAAGGGAGCGGAGCTGGGGAAGGGTCTGGAGAAGAGGGGTTGTGGGAGCGGCTGAGGGCCCTGGGGGGGTTTGGTCTGGAGAAGAGGAGGCTGAGGGGAGACCTCATGGCTCTCTGCAGCTCCTGGAGAGGAGGGTGGAGCCGGGGGGGGGGGGTGGGCTCTGCTCCCAAGGGACAGGAGAGGGGATGAGAGGAAATGGCCTCAAGTTGCCCCAGATTGGACATCAGGAACAATTCCTTCACTGAAAGGGTTCTGAGGCCCTGTCAGAGGCTCCCAGGGAGGTGGTGGAGTCCCCATCCCTGGAGGGGTTCAAAACCCATGTGGATGTGGCACTTGGGGACAGGGTTTGGTGGTCATGGTGCGGTTGGGCTGATGGTTGGACTGGATGAGCTTGGAGGGCTTTCCCAACCATAACGATTCTGTGATTCTATGACTTGTCACCCCCAAACCTTGAGGAGGTCCAGGGCTGCTCTCCTGGGGCTCAGGACAAGCCAGAGGCTGCTGCACAGATCCCTCAGCCCCACATCGAGCATCTTCCATGAGCCCAGGAGGGACCCAGGTGGCCCCATCCTCATGATGAAGCTCTCAGGGTTGTCTCTGCCCCTGCCCTGTGCAGCTGCAGATCAGACAGAGCCCAAACAAACCTCACTCCAGGAACTTCTCCAATGGGAATTGGGTTCCTTGGAGGCCCAGCTCTGCAGTGGGATGAGTTTTGGACGAGTAGATTTGCCCTGAGAAATCTGGGACAACCTCCCACTAAACCAGGGAGAGACCTTGAACCTTCCCTGGGCTGGGAAAGATCTCTGCTAGGAATGGTGGCCTCAGTCTTGGAGGACAACAACTCTTCCCTCCCATCTCTTCCAGCTCCTTCCACGTTCCACCATCCCTCATGATATTTTGGAGCTTGGCAGAGCTTGGGAACAGCCCCTGGGCAGGATGTGTCCCTCTTGTTGCTGCAGGAAGGTGGTATTTGAAAAGCTGGAGACACCTGGATGGAAAATCCACCCTCTGGACTCAAAGCTGTCCCCATCCCGAGGGCAGGAGGGCAGGAGAAGACACCCACAGAGCAACATCACATCTCCCCTTGTGATGACCACCACGACCACCTGAATTCTGACCCGGGCTGGATGTTCCCAGCTCATGAGTGCCTGGAGGTGGCCCAGCCTGGCACACAGGTTGCCCTCTGGAGGCACCCAGGGCTTTCCATCCCATCCCAGGGATGTCCCACATGTCTAAAACCAGGAAGATGAGTCCCCCATCACCTCACCCCGTGCCTGTGGTGGGGAAGCCTGCCCAGAACAAGACCAGTTTTCCCAGCAGCCCTACAGATCTCTGAGCAAACTGCCAACAAGAAGGACCTCTCATGGCTTTGCTTGAGGACCCAACTCTACCACCCTGACCTTTCCCACAGGGGCTGCCAGAGCCTCAGCACAAATCCACCAGGGCTTGGGGACCAAGCCTGGATCTGGTGGAACGTGGAGTGAAGGGAAAGAGCTCAGCAAGTCCAAGGTGGAGACAGAGGCCACCTAAGAGGTGCAGGAGATACAAACAGGTCCTGCTGTGTCATGGAATCATAGGATGGTTTGGGTTGGAAGGGACCTTTAAAGCCCATCCAGCCCAACCACGCCTGCAGAAGCAGCAACATCTTCAACCAGATCAGGTGTCTCAGAGCCCCATCCAACCTGATCTTGAGTGATTCCAGGGATGGGGCCTCCATCAGCCACACATGGTCCAGCTGCACAGCCCTGGTGGGACCATCCCCACTGCAGGGCACCTCTGGAAAAGGCCCCATCCTGGAGGCGTGGAGGAGACAAACCCCAACGTTTAGAAGCAAAGTGACTTTCCTTGGGGCAGAGTTCTGGTTGGTGGAAGAACTGAACGAGATCCTGGGCACCACGAGAGGTCAACAGTGCCCTGGGTCTGTCATCCCCCATCAGACCAGAAAGAGAAGGACAGGAGAGGAGGCACAAAAACCTCCTTGCAATGGGATTCCCTGGATGTTCCTCACAGTGAGGCCGTTCCAGCAGGAGAGGAGAAGTTTCCTGCTCCATTTAGGACACAAATATTCATCTTGGTGCTACTTCCACCAAGGGACCTTCACCATGGGCTTCCCAGGGCCAGGGATGGCTCCACTGCTTCCCTGGGACCCACAGCTGGAGCTGAGCACCTAAATTGGGCCAGACACCACTGGCTGTGCAGGTCCAACTTGCTGACCTCCTCCTGAGCAATCCAAGTCCCCAGGTACCCCTCCAAGAAGCTCTCCAGGTCTGTGCCACCAGGTTCAGCCCGAGCTGATGTGGAGCCCACACTCACCGTCCTCGCAGAGGTTCAGTTTGGAGAGGTTCCTCCCCTCGAAGGGCTCCTCGAAGATGGAGCCATTCTCCCTCTCGTTGAAGGTGTGAAGATACATGGCCTTGTTCTCCATCCCCCTGCTGCTGGTGGAGGAGAATGGACCCTTGAGATGGTGCCTGGGGAATATGGAACATCCTGACCTGGTAGGAGCCCGATCCTGGCTAATCCTGCACCCTGCATGGCTCTGGCACCATGGACCAGCATGATGAGAGCTGGTGTTGAGGACATGGACCTGTTGCTGAGGAAGCCCCATGCTCTTGCTTGGCAAAGCTGACCACATCTCTAGCCTGGAGAAGAGGAGGCTCCAGGGAGACCTTAGAGCAGCCAACCAGTGCTGAAAGGGGCTCCAGGAAAGCTGGGGAGGGGCTCTGCATCAGGGAGTGCAGGGATGGGATGAGAGGGAACAGTTTTCAGCTGTAAGAGGGGAGATTGAGATGAGGTCTTGAGGAGAAATGTTCTACTGTGAGGGTGGGGAGGCCCTGGCCCAGGTTTCCCAGAGCAGTGGTGGCTGCCCCATCCCTGGAGGTGTTGAAGGGCAGGTTGGATGGGGCTTTGAGCCCCCTGATCCAGTGGGAGGTGTCCCTGCCCACGGCAGGGGGTGGGAGTGGATGGGCTTTGAGATCCCTTCCCACCCAAACCATTCCATGAGTCTGTGATCTCAGCACGTGTCTTCTTGACTTGTGCATGGCCCAGGCTGAGCTTGGCATTGCCCCAAACGAGAGTCAGACCCTCCCAGTGAACGCAGGGAGAAGTTGGACCATGGATCCACCACCTTCCTGAGTCCTTGCAGCTCAGTGAACTGCTCACCACCAACACAGGTGCCTTACTCATTGGCCAAGGAAGGGCTCCAACCACCCACCTGATCTCCACCAGGTGTGTAATCTAAGTCTTCCCCCTTCCAATTTAAAGCTGTTCCCCTCATCCTGTCACACCAGGCCCTTGGAAAAAGCCCCTCCCCAGCTTTCCTGGAGCCCCTTTCAGTCCTGGGAGGCTGCTCTAAGCTCTCCCCACAGCCTTCTCTTCTCCAGGCTGAACAACCCCAACCCTCCCACCCTGTCCTCACACCAGAGGTTCTCCAGCCCTTGGATCATCTCCGTGGCCTCCTCTGGACTCGCTCCAACAGCTCCAGGTCCTTCCTGTGCTCAGGACTCCAGAGCTGGACCCAGGGCTCCAGGTGGGGTCTCCCCAGAGCGCAGCAGAGGGGCAGAATCCCCTCCCTCCCCTCTGCTCCCACTCTTTGGGTGCAGCACAGGACACCCTTGGTTTCTGGGCTGTGAACAAGCCCGGGGTCCACCCAGTTCCAACCCCTGCCATGAGCAGGGACCCCTTCCTCTGGCTCAGCCCCCATCGCGGAGCTGCGCGTCCCCATCTCCACTCACCTCCTGGGCAGATCCCAGTTTCTCGTAGCTCCTTCTCCCACCTCCTCTCTCAGTCCCCGGGCTGAGCCATGGTATTAGGGCGAGGAGAGCAAGGGGAGCCCCCAACCTCACCTCCAGCTCCCCGGGGGTGCAGAGGAGCCCCTGCTCCCCTCCAGGCTCCCATGGGTGGGGGGGGGGAAGTCCCCGGGGGTGAGGGATGCGCAAACCCCGAGAGTTCTGAGTGAGGACTGCTCGGCCGCCAGGGTTTTGTAGGCGGGGAATGGGGGGACGGGCTCCCCACGCCCCCACCCCCTCCAACCCTCCACCCTCCGGGGCCGCCCCCACCGCCCATTCGCCGGCCTCGGGCTGCCCCGGCTGCGGGGAGAGGGATGGAGAGAAGGGGCTGGAAGATTCCCCCGGGAAATTTGGGCTGGAGCAACCCCTGGAGAGCCGGGACAGGAGGAGAAGGAACTGGAGCATCCTCAGGAGAGCCGGGGCAGGAGGAGAAGGGGCTGGAGCATTCCGAGCGGAATCGGGGCTGGAGCATCCCCCTGGGAAATTTGGGCTGGAGCATCGTCTGGAGAGCCGGGCCAGGGGGCCACCGGGTTGGAGCATCTCCTGAGAAGCCGAGGCTGGAACATTCTCTGAGGAATCGAGGCTGGATCATCCCCCGGAGAGCCAGGACCTGAGTATCCCCCGGGGGAAATCGGGACTGGAGCATCCCCGGGGAGCCGGGCAGGGGAAACCTGGGCAGGATCACCCTCTGAGGAGCCGAGGCTGCAGCATCTCCCGAGGGAACGGGGACTTGGAGAATCTCCGGAGAAATCTGTGCAGGAGCATCTCCAGGGGAGCTGGACTGGAGCATCCCCCGGGGAATCATAGCCGGAGCATCCCCCGGGGAATTGGGCAGGAGCGTCCCTCGGGAAATCGGTGCTGGAAAATCCTCAGAGCAACCGAGGCAGGGGGAATCGGGGCCGGAGCATCTCCCGGGGGAATCGGGGCCGGAGCAGGAGGAGCCGAGGGCGGAGCATCTTGTGGGGGGTATTTGGGCAGGAACATCCTCTGGGAAACCGCGGTAGAAGCATCCGCCAAGGAATCGAGGTTGGAGCATCCCCCGGGGAAATATGGACTGGAGCATCAACTCGAGGGAGCCGGGGTAGGAACAACCCTCGGGGAGCCGGGGAATCAGCATCCCTCGAGGAACCAGAGCAGGAGCAACACCCAGGGAGCCGGGGCAGGGAACATTCCCGGGGGAATCAGGCAGGAGAAACCCCCAGGGACCAGGAGCATCCCTCGAGTGAGCCAGGGCAGGAGCATCTCTCTGGGGAGGCAGGACTGGATCATCCCCCGAGGAAACTGGGGTAGGGGGACCCGGAGCAGGAGCATCCCCTGGAGAACTGGGGCAGAAGCATTCCCGGGGGACCCGGGCCAGTAGCATCCCCTGGGGAATTGGGTGAGGAGCATCCTCTGGGTGTGCTCACCTTGGGGTGGATAGAAGTTTCCCAGGGACACAGGGGCTGCAGCTGTGGGATGGGCACCCCTGGAAATCCTGCTTCTGAGACAGGAGGTGGGTGCATGGGGAGATCTGTGTCCCATTCCATTGGGTTTCCATGCCCTTCACTCTCTTCTCAGGGTGCCCAGAGAAGCTGTGGCTGCCCCATCCCTGGAGGTGTTGAAGGCCAGGCTGGATGGGGCTTGGAGCCCCCTGATCCAGTGGGAGGTGTCCCTGCCCATGGCAGGGGGTGGAACTGGATGGGCTTTGAGGTCCCTTCCAACCCATTCCATGATTCTATGAGTGGCAGAAAATAAAATAGCAATGATCAAACACTCATGACATGGGGGTCTTCTCTTTTCTGCTCTTTGGAAATACCCTGGAAGAAAATCATGGAAACATAGAGTCATAGAATAATGGAATGGGTTGGGTTGGAAGAGACCTTGAAGCCCTTCCAGTTCCAACCCCTGTCATCGGTAGGGACACCTCCCATGGGATCAGGTTGCTCATCCAAAAGGGAAAAGTATTTTGGCTATAAGTAGAAGGCAGAAAATACTCACTTCTGTTCTTCTGGTATTCCTAAGAGAATAACAATAATAATAATAATAATAATAATAATGAGAAGAAGAAGAGGAAGAAGAAGAAAAGAAAAAGAACAAAAGTAGAAGAATAGAAGAAGAGGGGGAAGGAGGAGAAAGGAAGAGGGGGAAGGAGGAGAAAGGAAGAGGGGGAAGGAGGAGAAAGGAAGAGGGGGAAGGAGGAGAAAGGAAGAGGGGGAAGGAGGAGAAAGGAAGAGGGGGAAGGAGGAGAAAGGAAGAGGGGGAAGGAGGAGAAAGGAAGAGGGGGAAGGAGGAGAAAGGAAGAGGGGGAAGGAGGAGAAAGGAAGAGGGGGAAGGAGAGGAAATGGCCTCAAGTTGCCCCAGGGCAGGGTCAGATTGGCCATCAGGAACAATTCCTTCACTGAAAGGGTTCTGAGGCCCTGTCAGAGGCTCCCAGGGAGGTGGTGGAGTCCCCATCCCTGGAGGGGTTTCAAAGCCAGGTGGCCGTGGCACTTGGGGACAGGGTTTGGTTGGCACAGTGGGGTTGGGCTGATGTTGGACTGGATGAGCTGGGAGAGCTTTCCCAATCTTACTGCTTCCACCTTATAATGTAATTGCCAGAACGTGAATTCTTAACTTAGAGGTTAATGAAACCTGAACGACCCCTGGAGTTTCTCCAAACTCACTTTTTAAACACAAAAAGTGAGCTCTTGCTCTCTTTAATCAGATTATTGGCTCAGGTTCAGGAAGCACTCGGCCAAATCATGCAGCTTATTCAAGCTGGGTTTATGTAACAGTTCAGAACGGATGAGAACCTTTATATTATGATCAACCTTCAAAACCACCACCAGCTTTCAAAACTCCAAACTAAAATATAAAGAACCACAGAAACGGATGGGGTAATGCCTGGAGAAATACCTGTAGTTCCCAAGAGCTCAGCTGTAATAAGCAGAACTGTTGGTTTAAATTAAAGATTTTAACCTTCAAAAGATCATGGTTTTGATAAGGACCTTTTATCCTGGTTTGCCTTCCTGTAATTTCGTTCTTTGGAAAATAAAGTTGGGTTTCTGAGAGGTGAATATTAATATTTATTGGGTTACAATTAAAGATTGCCTCTGTGCTTCGTCTAACTTGGGGGTTGTTAAGGCTGGAGAGGAAAAGGCTGTGGGGAGACCTTAGAGCAGCCTCCCAGGACTGAAAGGGGCTCCAGGAAAGCTGGGGGGGGGCTCTGGATCAGGGAGTGCAGGGATGGGATGAAGGGAAGGGTTTGGAGCTGCCAGAGGGGACATGGAGAGGAGATCTTGGGGAGAAATGTTTTGTTGTGAGGGTGGGGAGGCCCTGGCCCAGGTTTCCCAGAGCAGTGGTGGCTGCCCCATCCCTGGAGGTGTTGAAGGTCAGGTTGGATGGGGCTTGGAGCCCCCTGATCCAGTGGGAGGTGTCCCTGCCCATGGCAGGGGGTTGGAACTGGATGGGCTTTGAGGTCCCTTCCAACCCAACCCATTCCATGATCCTGTGAATCTTAGGATCATTAAGGTTGAAAAAGACCTCTAAGATCTCCCAGTCCAACCAAATCTGAAGTATCACAAGTGATATAAGCCTAGCAGGTAAAATCAGGAGACATTTGGTGTGTAAACAGGGTGGGTTGAGGGGTGAAAATGTCATCTCCAGGAGCAGGAATGAGTGCAGAGGTGCCATGGCCAGGGGGGACCCAGTACCTGGTCAGAGGCACAGACACCGTGATCTTGCTCCTCCTGGGAAAGCATCAATCCCACGGCCCAGGGTGATTCCCATCACGAAGAGCCAAGAGAGGGACCTGGGGGCTCTGCTCCATGTCAAGGTGACCACGAGCCACCAGCCAGCCCTGGCAGCCAAGAGGGCAACCGTGTCCTGGGGGGCATCAAGCCCAGCATCGCCAGCCAGGCCAGGGAGGGGATTGTCCCGCTCTGCTCTGCTCTGGGGAGGCCCCACCTTGAGGATTGGGGGTACTTTGGGGCACCCCGGGATAGAAAGGACATCAAAGCCCTGGAGAGAGTCCAGAGGAGGCCCCAAAGCTGGGGAAGGGTCTGGAGGGGAAATCCCAGGAGGAGAGGCTGAAGGCACTGGGTCTGTTCAGCTGGAGAAGAGGAGACTGAGGGGGGATCTCAGAGCTGTTCGCTGCCTTCTCCCAAGGGAGGGAGGGGAAAGAGGGGCTGAGCTCTGCTCTCTGGTGAGCAAGGACAGGAGCCCAGGGAATGGCAGGAAGATGGGCCAGGGGAGGGTTGGGTTGGCCATCAGGAAGAGGTTCTTCCCCCTGAGCAGAGCAGAGCAGAGCAGAGCAGAGGGTGGTGGAGCCCTGGAAGAGCTCCCCAGGGAAGCAGTCCCAGCCTGACAATATTCCAGAAGGGTTTGGCCAAGGCCCTCAGCCCCATGGGGTGAATGTTGGGGTTGTCCTGTGGGACAGGAGTTGGACTGGATGGGCCTTGGGGGTCCCTTCCAGCTCAGGTCTTTCTATGATTCTACGGTAAGATCTGAGCAGCCTTGGGATGAAGAGTGTGGCCCTCACCATGGCAGAAGCCCTCACCAGGCAGGGTTAAGCTTCTCTGGCTGAATGCAGCTTCTCATGAAGGGCTTGGATGGAGAGCAACTCACTCTGCAAGTCTGCAAAGGAAGAGAAGTCCATTAGAGCCAGCTGGTTGGTGGCAAATCCACCACCTTCACCTTGCTCCTGAAAGGATCCAACGTGCTGAGCCCATTTTCTCCATGAGGTTCAGATATTTGGTGTTCACGGGTTGGGAATTGGAGCACAGCAAGAGAAAGGTGGCTCACATGAGAGTGAGAAGCTTTTGGGCAATGCCACCACTTGAAAGTGCTGTTGTCCCTTTGCCCTTCCCTCCCCAAGGGCTGGTGCAGCAGGACCTTACCTTGCAGCATCCTGTTGAGTTGCTCCTGTGGGCAGAAGGCCAGGCTGAGCATGTTGGAGAAGTCCTTCTTAATGCTGTTGATGATCTCCACCTGCAACCATCACAGAGCTGAGCACATGACAAGGGGAGAGGGCTTGTTGGCCCCCACTAGGACCCTGATACTGCCTGCTGGGGCTGAGGAGGTCTCAGAGGCAGAGGCAGCAACTTTGGGCTCCTCTAAACCCAAATCTTTATTAATTTGAGGAGTGGTGGAGTTACCAATTATGGACAAGAATGTCTACTCCAGTTAGAAGTCAGCACAGGAAGGACCTGGATCTGTTGGAACAAGTCCAGAGGAGGCCACGGAGATGATCCAAGGGCTGGAGAACCTCTGGTGTGAGGACAGGGTGGGAGAGTTGGGGTTGTTCATCCTGGAGAAGAGAAGGCTGTGGGGAGACCTTAGAGCAGCCTCCCAGGACTGAAAGGGGCTCCAGGAAAGCTGGGGAGGGGCTCTGGATCAGGGAGGGCAGGGACAGGATGAGGGGAAGGGTTTGGAGCTGCAAGAGGGGAGATTGAGATGAGATCTTGGGGAGAAATATTTTGTTGTGAGGGTGGGGAGGCCCTGTCCCAGGATTCCCAGAGCAGTGGTGGCTGCCCCATCCCTGGAGGTGTTGAAGGCCAGGTTGGATGGGGCTTGGAGCCCCCTGATCCAGTGGGAGGTGTCCCTGCCCATGGCAGGGGGTGGGGCTGGATGGGCTTTGAGGTCTGTTCCAACAGAAACCATTCCATAGTTCTATGATTATATCTGCTCAACAGTGTTGGCTTGGGTGGGAAAGGACCTCAAAGCCCATCTGGTTCCAGCTCCCTGCCATGGGCAGGGACACCTCCCACTGGATCAGGGGACTCCAAGCCCCATCCAGCCTGGCCTTCAACACCTCCAGGGATGGGGCAGCCACCACTGCTCTGGGAAACCTGGGACAGGGCCTCCCCACCCTCATCAGGAAGAATTTCTTCCTGATGTCCAATCTCAGTCCCCCTCCTTCCAATTTAAAGCTGGTTCCACTCATCCCATCACTCCAGGTCCTTGGATAAAGCCCCTCCCCAGCTTTCCTGGAGCCCCTTTCAGTCCTGGGAGGCTGCTCTAAGGTCTCCCCACAGCCTTCTCCTCTCCACGATGAACAACCCCAACTCTCCCACCCTGTCCTCACACCAGAGGTTCTCCAGCCCTTGGATCATCCCCGTGGCCTCCTCTGGACTCACTCCAACAGCTCCAGGTCCTTCCTGTGCTCAGGACTCCAGAGCTGGACCCAGGGCTCCAGGTGGGGTCTCCCCAGAGCGCAGCAGAGGGGCAGAATCCCCTCCCTCCCCTCTGCTCCCACTCTTTGGGTGCAGCCCAGGACACCCTTGGACCGATGCCGTTAATAAAACTCTTGGGCACCGCAGTGGTGATGACAAGAGGTGAGTCCTGGCACAACAGCAGTGCCAGCAGTGCCCTCCCAGTGCGTGTGAAAGCCTCCTGGTGCCACCATCTCATAAGGAGACACCTTCATCTTCCCACAGATGTTCACCACATCCTTGTTTTGAGACGTCGTTCCCCACCCTAACGCCGCCCCCGACCCTGGAGAGGTCCCCAAGGAACAAGAAGCTGCACAACTTTCACCTTCAGGTTCTGGAAGTGCTTCCTCATGTTCTCCTCTGCTTTTTCAAACATCCTCGTTTCCGACTCTTTCTTTATCCCCTCGCTAACGATGGTTTGCATCTTGTCACAGGCCATTGCTCCACTTTGCCTGGCGCTTTCTGTTGGCAAAGTGGGGAATGGCACAACTGAGATCCAGACCCAAGGTGCCCGTGGGGAGAAGGGCAGGGCTGTGGCTTGGGAAAGGGGGATGCAGAGCTTTGCACCCTTGGATTGGAGGTGACCCATCCCCAGGACACTTTCCTGCTTAGGCTTGGCCAACGGGCCCAGCAGTGCATTTTCAGAATCATCTCATCGAGGAATTAAATTGTCTTCCCAAAGCAAACACGAGCTGAGTCCCCAGCGCTGAGGATTTAACGTTTTCATTTTCTGAGGATGCCACCTGCTGCTGGGAACGGGAAAACGAGGCCTCTCCAGAAAGGGTTGTGGGCATTGCTTAGAGTCACAGAAGCATGGGATGGGATGGGTTGGGAGGGACCTCAAAGCCCAGCAAGTTCCAACCTGGGGACACCTCCCATAGGATCAGAGGGCTCCAAGACCCATCCAACCTGGCCGTGGACACCAGCAGCCACAGCTTCACTGGGCAACCTGGGCCAGGGCCTCCCCACCCTCACACCAAAACATTTCCCCCCAAGATCAAATCCCAATCTCCCCTCTTTTGGCTCCAAACCCTTCCCCTCATTCTATCCCTGCACTCCCTGATCCAGAGCCCCTCCCCAGCTTTCCTGGAGCCCCTTTCAGTCCTGGGAGGCTGCTCTAAGGTCTCCCCACAGCCTTCTCTTCTCCAGCCTGAACAACCCCAACTCTCCCAGCCTGTCCTCACTCCAGAGGTTCTTCAGCCCTCGGATCATCTCCGTGGCCTCCTCTGGACCTGCTCCAACAGCTCCAGGTCCTTCCTGTGCTCAGGACTCCAGAGCTGGACCCAGGGCTCCAGGTGGGGTCTCCCCAGAGCGCAGCAGAGGGGCAGAATCCCCTCCCTCCCCTCTGCTCCCACTCTTTGGGTGCAGCCCAGGACACCATTAACTTCATCTTAAAGGATCTTTTTTGTCACTGGAGTGGAGATTTGAAACTTGGCTCAGCAGGTTTGTCTTTTTCAGAATCTCTATGGCAATTGGAAGCTGTTTCCTCTGACCTTACTCTGTTTGAGGAATGTCCGAGGCATTTTGGTGGAGACAGAGGAAATACACTTTAGAAATCTCTCTGAGGTGACCAAGCAATACTTTTGCCCTGTGGATTTCTTCTCAGCATTTCAATGGGCACCTCCAGGAAAGCTGAGGAGGGGCTCTGGATCAGGGAGTGCAGGGACAGGATGAGGGGAAGGGTTTGGAGCTGCAAGAGGGGAGATTGAGATGAGATCTTGGGGGGAAATGTTTTGGTGTGAGTGTGGGGAGGCCCTGGCCCAGGTTTCCCAGAGCAGTGGTGGCTGCCCCATCCTTGGAGGTGTTGAAGGCCAGGTTGGATGGGCCCCTGATCCAGTGGGAGGTGTCCCTGCCCATGGCAAGGGGTGGAACTGGATGGGCTTTGAGGTCCCTTCCAACCCAACCCATTCCATCATTCTGTAACTGCAAGCCTGGACTCTTCTGAGCCTGTTTTGGGGTCATTCTGTAAAGATCAAAAGGACCTTCATTCACAAGGAAGAAGAGTTGAGTTGAGTGGTTTTACCTTCGTAGTATGGCAGGAGGTCCTTTTGAATGGATAGGGTAAGGGAGTGGTAGATCTCTGCCTTCTTCTGGAGGATGATTTTTTCCGTTTCCGTGATGATGAAATCTGTCTGCAAGAACAATTTCAAGAGCTTCCCACCATTGCTTAGGTCTTCAAAAATTATCCACACTAAGAACCTGATAATAACAATCCCATCAAGACAATGGAAATCAAAGTGTAACGTTCAACAGCTGAGTGGAACCATTGGTGCCAGTGGACATCACCTTTCCATTGAGCTCTGACTCAACGTGGAAGATGTCCATTTCATATGAGCTTTATTCTCTTCTCTTCTCTTCTCTTCTCTTCTCTTCTCTTCTCTTCTCTTCTCTTCTCTTCTCTTCTCTTCTCTTCTCTTCTCTTCTCTTCTCTTCTCTTCTCTTCTCTTCTCTTCTCTTCTCTTCTCTTCTCTTCTCTTCTCGTTTCTCCCCTCCTCCCTCCCCTCCCCCCTTCTTCCTCCCCTCCCCCCCTTCTTCCTCCCCTCCCCTCCTTCTTCCTCCCCTCCCCTCCCCTTCCTCCTCCCCTCCCCTCCCCTTCCTCCTCCTCTCCCCTCCCCTTCCTCCTCCTCTCCTCTCCTCTCCTCTCCTCTCCTCTCCTCTCCTCTCCTCTCCTCTCCTCTCCTCTCCTCTCCTCTCCTCTCCTCTCCTCTCCTCTCCTCTCCTCTCCTCTCCTCTCCTCTCCTCTCCTCTCCTCTCCTCTCCCCTCCTCTCCTCTCGCTGGGAAGTTTGATGCCTGGACACAGGTCAGATCACATTGGATGGGGCAGCCAGATCTGTTTGAAGATGTCCCTGCTCACTGCAGGGGGTTGGACTTGATGACCTTGATCCCTTCCAACCCAAAGGGCTGGGTCACTGATGGAAGAAGCAGCACATGGAGTCCCCACCCTCCTCAATGTGGTGCTAAAGACAAGGTTGGACACCTCAAATCTCCCTTCGCTGCCTCTTCAGGACATCAAAACAGCAAATCATTTCAAAAGGGCCTGTGGAGGCCAGGTTTCCCCCCATCCCCTCTCCCAGCTCTCTCCCCCCCCCCCAGGTGAGCACACCTCCTGCTGAAGGAACCTGAGCTTGGGTTCTCCATCGGGCACCGTGTTGGTGGCCATGGTTTCTGTCAGTAGCTGCTGCATGGCCTTCTTGAAGGTGTCAAGGCAGGTGTTGAGTGTGGAGCAGGTGCCCATCTGGATCCTGTTGGGGTAAAAAAGGCAGTGAGGACGGAGAAAAAGGCCTTGTGTCATCCACCGTGTCCCCACCCTGATGGAGGAGGGAGCCAAGGGGAGCCACAGGAGCGCAGGGTGGGACAAAGCAGATTTCAATGGTCCCAGAAAGGGGCAACTCCCTCAAGATAGGCAAAGAATCACAGAAGGGTTTGGGTTGGAAGAGACCTTGGAGATCATCCAGTTCCAACCCCTCTGCCATGACAAGAACACCTTCTACTGGGCCAGGTTGCTCAACTTCAGACTGGGGATGTGGCCTTGGTATTGTTTTCCTTGAAAAGCAGAAAATGCTGGACACAATGAGTCCTCCCTTTCTACATCCTGAAGCTACAAATGCTGCCCAGGTCCACCTTGGCTGGAGGAAGCTCTCCTTGTCCTGTTTCAATGACTTGAGCTGATCTCCTCCAGGACACAGCGGTTGGGATGATGTTCACAGTCCCACTTGATGGTACCTGAAGTCACTCACAACATAGAGCGGGTCCAGGTTTTGGGATGCTGTGGGATTTCCCTGCTCCCCAGGTCTTGGTGGGCAAGCAGCAGCCACAGGACGAAGAATAATCTTCTGGTTCAGCAGGGAAGCAGGTGAAAACCTGTCTTCATTTTAGCTTGGTTCCTTGGTGATTCATTTTCTTCTACTGCCTCTCTTTTCTGTCCCCATTCTCTGTTTCCTCTCCGCTATGAAAGTCTGAAGATATCTGAAGTCTGAATCCTGGACTCAGGGTTGGGCCCCTCCCTCCAAGAAAGCCCTGGAGGGGCTGGAGCGCGTCTGGAGAAGGGAGCGGAGCTGGGGAAGGGTCTGGAGAAGAGGGGTTGTGGGAGCGGCTGAGGGCCCTGGGGGGGTTTGGTCTGGAGAAGAGGAGGCTGAGGGGAGACCTCATGGCTCTCTGCAGCTCCTGGAGAGGAGGGTGGAGCCGGGGGGGTTGGGCTCTGCTCCCAAGGGATGGGATGAGAGGAAATGGGCTCTGAGGTTCCTTCCAATCCAAACCATTCCATGACTCTGATTCCATTTTGGAGAACAGCTGTGCCAGAGGGGCGAGGCCATGGGCCACCTCCCTCCTCCTGCACTGTGATGGGGATTTAGAATCAGAGAATCAGGGAATCATTAAGGCCAGAAGAGTCCTCCAAGCCCATCCAGTCCAACCACCAGCCCAGCCCCTCCGTGCCGACTGAACCAAGTCCCCAGAGTGCCACGGCCACAAGGCTTTGGACACCTTTGAAAATGAGGAAAAAAGAGGGAGAAAAGGGGTTCATTGTTGAGAGGTGCCACACAACACGTTTGCCTGGCCAAGCCCTGCACTTGAGCACCACAGCCTGTCCCACCTTCCCATTAAATCCTCCTCCCAACTGCACCGCCTGTGACCTCACTCCATCCTCTCCGTGTGTGTTTGGGTAAATCCAGGTGACTCATGAGCACACACACAGCTGACCCAGTTGGATTGGGCTGCTCATGCCAACAAAAGAAGCCTTTGTCTACGAGCAGATGTTCTTTCCTACAAGGTGGTGGGAAAATGAGCAGTGCTGGGTGCTTTCCAGCTGGGCAGGTCCACGTGGAGCTCTGCACCAGACCTGCAAATGCTGCCGGGGGAAGGAGCAGCAGGGTCTAAAGGGCAACGAGTTGATGACATTGTGTGGGTGTGGAAACAGGTGACAGCCCCAGGAGGTGTGAAGACAACCTGGAGGCATCTGGGGAGACTTCATAGCAGCCTTCCAGTTCCTGAAGGGAGACATAAGAAAGCTGGGGAGGGGCTTTTTCCAAGGGTCTGGAGTGACAAGACGAGGGGGAACGGCTTTAAATTGGAAGGGGGAAGATTCAGGTGGGACATCAGGAAGACATTCTTCATGATGAGTGCAGTGAGGCCCTGGCCCAGGTTGCCCAGAGAAGCTGTGGCTGCCCCATCCCTGGAGGTGTTGAAGGACAGGTTGGATGGGGCTTGGAGCCCCCTGATCCAGTGGGAGGTGTCCCTGCCTGTGGCAGGGGGGTGGAATTGGATGGGTTTTAAGGTCCCTTCCAACCCAAATCATTCCATGGGCAACGAAAAGTCAAGTTCTACAAGGAAGGACTGAAAGCTGGGATTCGTTCAACCATGAGAAGGCTGAGGAAAAACATGGGGGGTCTCCCAGTGCAGAAGAGAACACTGGAAAGCAGAAACAACTTCCTGTTTTCATAACCATGAGGAAAAAAGGGCTGAAGCATTAAGGTTAGATGATAGGAGACATTCTCCAGGGCAGGTCTTCATGGAGTGATGGAATGGGTTGCCTAGGAAAGGTGTGAGGACCTTAATACTGAGGATTGGACCAAACCCCATCAGATATGGGCTGATGTGGAGCAGGACACAAGCTGTGACACCTTGAGGTCCCCTTCTGCACCCTTTGACTTGATGCAGGGAAGGGAGCTTTGAGTTCCTCACCTGAATATGTTTCCGAAACTCATGTCAATCTTTTCATAGATGGGTTGAGCCAGGGATTCGTTGACATCTATCCGGCCGAAGACCCGGGACACGTACACCCCCTTGTTCATGCAGATGGCTTTCAGAGTCCTGTGAAAGCCCCTGTTCCCACGGTTCTGCTGCAGGAGAGGAGACAGAGAAGAGTGAGGCACCAACAGGACTGATGATACCCAACCGGGCTCTGCAAGGCCAGCAAAGCTGAGCTCCAGGTATCTGGAGCTTTTCATGGCTGCTCCATCCCTGGAGGTGTTCAAGGCCAGGTTGGATGAGATGTATAGCCTGGAGAGGAGAAGGCTGTGAGGAGACCTTAGAGCAGCCTCCCAGGACTGAAAGGGGCTCCAGGAGAGCTGGAAAGGGGAAGGGTTTGAAGCTGGAAGAGGGGAGATGGAGATGAGATCTTGGGGAGAAATGTTTTGGTGTGAGGGTGGGGAGGCCCTGGCCCAGGTTTCCCAGAGCAGTGGTGGCTGCCCCATCCCTGGAGGTGTTCAAGGCCAGGTTGGATGGGGCTTGGAGCCCCCTGATCCAGTGGGAGGTGTCCCTGCCCATGGCAGGGGGTGGAACTGGATGGGCTTTGGGGTCCCAATTATTCCTTGATTCTATAAGTGCAACCCAGTGGAGATTCCCATCTTGGAGGTTTCCAAAAGTGCCCGGACAAGGCCCTGGGCAGCAACTGGTGGTAGCAATCACCATAGACCTCCTTCGACAGGGCCAAGTAGAGGTTCAACAAGGCCAGGGTGCTGGGGGCTTCAAGTTGCCCCAGGGTAGGGTCAGATTGGACATCAGGAACAATTCTTTCATGGAAAGGGTTCTCAGGCCCTGTCAGAGGCTCCCAGGGGGTGGTGGAGTCCCCATCCCTGGAGAGGTTTCAAAGCCGGGTGGATGAGGTGCTCAGGGACACGGTTTAGTAAGGGGACAGGTACAGTTGGAATCAAAGATCTCAGAGCTCTTTTCCAACCAGATGATTCTATGATTCCAAGGGTCTTTTCCACACTAAATTCTTGTCAGGATCCCAGTAAACACCTTTATACTCACGTAGAGGAGCTGGCGGACAGTTCTCTTATAAACCTTCTTTGCCTCATCGACGCCTTCGCTGAGTGGCTGTTCAAGAGCTCGAAAACATGTCTCGATATCTTCCTCCAAAGCAAATATTTTTGGCTCCATTAAGCCTTTCAGATGACTTTTGTTCACAGCCTGGTAAGGAAATGAAAGGGAAATGGGTGAAAAGAATCAGTGAGCACTTCTTGCTCGATGGAATATAAACATAAAGCTGAGAGGGTTCCTGCAACTGAAGCGGCCAGTTCTGCCCTTGTTCCTCCACCACGTTCCCCCAGTCCAGGGACACCTCCCAGAAACACCTAGAAGGAAACTCTCCCTTTGTGTGCAGAAGGTGGAGAACAGCCTGAGGAGCTCCTGGTTGGAAAAGCTGGAGGAGGTGAAGTCAAGATGGGCTTAGTTGGGGAGGGAGGAGATTCTGTCCCTCTGCTCTGCTCTGGGAAGAGCCCACCTGGAGCCCTGGGTCCAGCTCTGGAGTTCCCAGCATAGGAAGGGCCTGGAGCTGTTGGAGCGAGTCCAGAGGAGGCCACGGAGATGATCCGAGGGCTGGAGAACCTCTGGTGTGAGGACAGGGTGGGAGAGTTGGGGTTGTTCATCCTGGAGAAGAGAAGACTGTGGGGAGCCCTTAGAGCAGCCTCCCAGGACTGAAAGGGGCTCCAGGAAAGCTGGAGAGGGGCTCTGGATCAGAGAGTGCAGGGACAGGATGAGGGGAAGGGTTTGGAGCTGCAAGAGGGGAGATTGAGGTGAGGTCTTGGGGAGAAATGTTTTGGTGTGAGGGTGGGGAGGCCCTGGGCCAGGTTTCCCAGAGCAGTGGTGGCTGCCCCATCCCTGGAGGTGTTCAAGGTCAGGTTGGATGGGGCTTGGAGCCCCCTGATCCAGTGGGAGGTGTCCCTGCCCATGGCAGGGGTTGGATCTGAATGGGCTTCGAGGTCCCTTCCCACCCAAACCATTCCATGAGCCTCGCTGCCTTTCTCATCCCACTGCAAGGTATTTTCCCCACAGGTTGCATTCGTGTCCTGCCAGAAACACCTGACACAAGTTCCCTGCTTAAAGGTGAAAATCCTGCCGGGAGCCATCACCACCCACCCAGCGAAGCAAAAATAATGGTATTCTCAGAAGCTGTTCTGGATAAAGGAGGCCACAAAGCTGGGGAAGGGTTTAAAGGAGAAACCGTATGAGGAGAGGCTGAAGGCACTGGGTCTGTTCAGCTGGAGAAGAGGAGACTGAGGGGGGATCTCAACATGGTCCACAATTTCCCCACCCAGGGAGGAGGAGCAGGCACTGAGCTCTGCTCTCTGGTGAGCAAGGACAGGAGCCCAGGGAATGGCAGGAAGATGGGCCAGGGCAGGGTTGGGTTGGCCATCAGGAAGAGGTTCTTCCCCCAGAGCAGAGCAGAGCAGAGCAGAGGGTGGTGGAGCCCTGGAAGAGCTCCCCAGGGAAGCAGTCCCAGCCTGACAATATTCCAGAAGGGTTTGGCCAAGGCCCTCAGCCCCACGGGGTGGATGTTGGGGTTGTCCTGTGCCGGGAGAGGAGTTGGACTGGATGGGCTTTGTGGGTCCCTTCCAACTAACCTGCACCTCTTGGTTGGACTGGAAATTCTGGATCACTTTGAAAAGGACCAAAGCCTCTTCCACACAATCCATCAGGATGTTCTTCTTCTGCACTTTGGAAAAGTTTTGGATGTACTCCCTCAGCTTTGGGATCTCTGAAACAATGCAAGCAAGCTTGAGTTAGCAGCATGAGAGGGCAGCACCTCTCATGATGGCCCCAAGGAGTCCCCATCCCTGGAGGGGTTCCAAAAATGTGTGGATGTGGCGCGTTGGGACATGATTTAGTGGGCATCTTGGTGTTGTGTGGATGATTGGACTCGGTGATTTTGAAGGTCTTTTCCAACCTTAACGGTTCTACAACCCCATGGTTCTGCACTTCTGACCACTGATTTGTAGAGGAGGAAGAGGTGCAAGAAGACGGAAGGGAATTCCCAGGGACCTCTCCAAACCCGGGCGCCTCGTGGGAGGTTCCCTTGGCTCACCCAGTGGGTGAAGCATAGAGGAGCCCCCAACGTCACCTGTTTCCTCGTTGCTGAGGGTCTCCCTGTTCCAGTACTCCCAGGCGCTGACCGTGTACACGAGATCGGCCTTGTGGAGAACTTCGGAGTTGCTTGGCAGCTTTTTCTGTAGAACAAAGATATTGACTGACCTCAGCTACTTCTTCTCCTCAAATCCACGCCAAGGATAACTTAAGGAAGCTCTTCGCTTCACCTGTCTCCTCCAGGGCTTCTTACCTGGCCTATTAAACCTTAATTTGGTCCCTTCGTATTTGTGCTGCGAGCTCGCTCCATGTTGCAACCACGTCCAGTAGAATTGTGGGATCACGGGATGCTTTGGGTTGGAAGGGACCTCAAAGCCCACCCAGTTCCACCCCCTGCCATGGGCAGGGACACCTCCCACTGGATCAGGGGGCTCCAAGCCCCATCCAACCTGGCCTTGAACATCTCCAGGGATGGGGCAGCCAACACTGCTCTGGGAAACCTGGGCCAGGGCCTCCCCATTCTCACAGGAAAACATTTCTCCCCAAGATCTCATCTCAATCACCTTCAAACTCTTCCCCTCATCCTATCCCTGCACTCCCTGATCCAGAGCCCCTCCCCAGCTTTCCTGGAGCCCCTTTCAGCCCTGGGAGGCTGCTTTAAGGTCTCCCCACAGCCCTGTCCCAGGTTTCCCAGAGCAGTGGTGGCTGCCCCATCCCTGGAGGTATTGAAGGCCAGGTTGGATGGGGCTTGAAGCCCCCTGATCCAGTGGGAGTTGTCCCTGCCCATGGCAGGGGTGGGACTGGGTGGACTTGGAGGTCCCTTCCAACCCAAACAATTCTATGGGTTTTTAACCAGACTTCATGGAGAATTTAATGTTAAAGAGTATTATTATATCAATATTAATGTGAAAGAATATTAATTGTTTGGGCTTGAAATAATTTTGGCTTTCCTGAGACTCTGCCTTGAGAAATGTAGGATCAAGGAGCTCTTTACCTTTATCTTTACCTTTATCTTTACCTTTACCACTATAGTTACCATTCCCATTCCCATTCCCATTAACAAATGTCCTCTAATATTAATACGTTCTTACAAGAATATTGTCCTATAGAGGAGACCCAGATTCATGGCACAGATAAACCTTGTCCAGGTTCTCCCAAGCTAATTTACCTTCAGCTTTTCCATCATCATTTGTCTCATCTCCTCCTTTACAGCCGTGTTCCTTTGTAGGATGGCATCATGTTTATTTATCTACATTGGAGAAACCAATAGGAATTATGACTGGAGTTGCTTCACCATGTTCAGTAGATCCTGAAGTTTTTAAAGACTAAAAGAAGCATCTGGTAGAGTTTCTCCCTGATAAAAAAAGTAAAGAACTGCACAGACTTTCTGGTTTCTGCATTAAGGCAACATAAAGGGACCTGGTGGCTCTGCTCCATGGCAAGGTGACCACGAGCCACCAGCGAGCCCTGGCAGCCAAGAGGGCAACTGTGTCCTGGGGGGCATCAAGCCCAGCATCGCCAGCCGGGCCAGGGAGGGGATTGTCCCGCTCTGCTCTGCTCTGGGGAGGCCCCACCTCGAGGATTGGGGGCACTTTGGGGCACCCCGGGACAAAAAGGGCATCAAAGCCCTGGAGAGAGTCCAGAGGAGGCCCCAAAGCTGGGGAAGGGTCTGGAGGGGAAATCCTCGGAGGAGAGGCTGAAGGCACTGGGTCTGTTCAGCTGGAGAAAAGGAGACTGAGGGGGGATCTCAGAGCTGTTCGCTGCCTTCTCCCAAGGGAGGGAGGGGAAAGAGGGGCTGAGCTCTGCTCTCTGGTGAGCAAGGACAGGAGCCCAGGGAATGGCAGGAAGATGGGCCAGGGCAGGGTTGGGTTGGACATCAGGAAGAGGTTCTTTCCTCAGAGCAGAGCAGAGCAGAGGGTGTTGGAGCCCTGGAACAGCTCCCCAGGGAAGCAGTCCCAGCCTGACAATATTCCAGAAGGGTTTGGCCAAGGCCCTCAGCCCCACGGGGTGAATGTTGGGGGTGTCCTGTGCAGGGACAGGAGATGGACTGGATGGGCCTGGTGGGTCCCTTCCAACTTGGGTCGTTCTATGATTGCTCCTATTCTGCTCAAGTGACATTGTGTCATATGGAACTTTCTCCAGATTTCTTAAGTGACCTGAAAGGGATGAGGAGGATGAAGTCTGAAAAAATACTCACGTTTTTGGTCTTTGCTTCCCTGGAAACATAAAAACAAAGCAGAAATTACACATTCAAACAATTTTAATTCTGCCACCTGGAAGGAGAAAGGAAGGAGGACCATGCTGATGCCTCCAGGAAGGGCCAGCACTGGCATCACCCACCCATCACCCCACTCCCCCCGGAGCCCTGGGCTTGAGGGTGTTTCATTACCACATGTACTCTCTTAGATCCAACTGCTCCGACTTCGTGACCACCAAGGAGATGTCCTTGCACATCCCACACTGGAAAGCCTCCACGCCTTTCTTCAACAGAGTCTCGAGGATTCTGGTGCCCAGAACGCGTTCGATGGAGCTGACAACCCAAATGACGGAGCATTTGTTGATGTTCTGCGATGGGAGGAGGAGAAGAAGCATCAGGAAGAGAAGATACGAACGATGAGCAGAGAGGAAATGCCTGAGATGCTCAACATTTTTAATTCCCAGTAGCTCTGGCTGAAGAAAGAGGATGTGCAATCTTCACAAAGTGTGTTTCTAACCAGAGATCTCATCCACCTACCGTGAATTCCTACAACACAGGGCTGTCACAGCTTGGGGTTTGGACTGGACACCACTGTTTGGTGGTGGCCTGATATCAGGAAGGAAGGGAGAGAAATATTAAAAGTTGAGGTGTACAACACTGAGATGTTGATCTGGTCCTTCTACTGAAAGGTTTCTCTGCTCCACACAGCCCTCTGAGAAACCCAACTGTCTCCATTCTCATGGAACAAGAGGACCCTATTGGGATCCCATGGGTCCCAGCAACCCCTGCAGCTCCAGGCTTGGGGAAGAGTGGCTGGAAAGCTGCCCCAAGGCAAAGGCCCTGGGGGTGCTGCTCGACAGCGGCTGAACAGGAGGCAGCAGTGGCCCAGGGGGGCAAGAAGGCCCCCAGCACCCTGGCTTGGCTCAGCCCTGGGGTGGCAGCAGGAGCAGGGCAGGGATCGTCCCCCTGCACTCAGCACCTGGAATCCTGGGCTCAGGGTTGGGCCCCTCCCTCCAAGAAAGCCCTGGAGGGGCTGGAGCGCGTCTGGAGAAGGGAGCGGAGCTGGGGAAGGGTCTGGAGAAGAGGGGTTGTGGGAGCGACTGAGGGCCCTGGGGGGGTTTGTTCTGGAGAAGAGGAGGCTGAGGGGAGACCTCATGGCTCTCTGCAGCGCCTGGAGAGGAGGGTGGAGCCAGGGGGGGGCTGGGCTCTGCTCCCAAGGGATGGGATGAGAGGAAATGGCCTCAAGTTGCCCCAGGGCAGGGTCAGATTGGACATCGGGAACAATTCCTTCACTGACAGAGTGGTGAAGCCCTGGCAGAGGCTCCCAGGGAGGTGGTGGAGTTCCAATCTCTGGAGGGGTTCAAAACCAGTGTGGCCGTGGCACTTGGGGCCAGGGTTTGGTCACCACGGTGGGGTTGGGCTGATGTTGGACTGGATGAGCTTGGAGGGCTTTGCCAACCTCAGTGATTCAGTGACTCTGCGACCCCATCCTCCCCACAGCAAAGCTGTGCCAGTCACCTCTTTCCACATCTCATCCCTCTTTCTGTTGAAATCGCCCGTTCCTGGAATATCCACGAAGACGACTCCTTCTGGAACCACCTGCAGCCTCGGAACTGTGACTTCCACATTTTTGATCAGAGGCCAGAGCTGTGTTATTCTGTCATCTTTGCTTGTTCCTGCTCTCACATTGCTGCGGGTGCTCTGGATCCAGATGTATGGACCCATTTTCTCAGAGAGGTCCTGTTCCTGGGACACAGGGGATGAAGAAAAGAAAGACCCCCTTCTTAGCAAAGAACCCCATGTGTGGACACCATGGTATGAAGAGGGAAACCAACTTCTCAACGACACCACTGGTGGGACAAACCAAGAAGCCCAAAGCCTTCCCTAAATGATGAACCTGTGGGAACTTGCTGAGGGCCCTGGGGTTGTTCAGCCTGGAGAAGAGGAGGCTGAAGGGAGACCTCACCACTGTCTACAACTGCCTGAGAGGAGGTTGGAGCCAGGTGGGTGTTGGTCCCTTCTTCCAAATAACAAGGGGTAGGATGAGAGGAAATGGCCACAAGTTGCAGCAGGGGAGGTTTAGATTGGATATCAGGAACAATTCCTTCACGGAAAGGGTTCTCAGGCTCTGTCAGAGGCTCCCAGGGAGGTGGTGGAGTCCCCTTCCCTGGAGGGGTTTCAAAGCCGGGTGGATGAGGTGCTCAGGGATCTGGTTCAGCAGTGACAGGGATGGGTGGACTCAATGATCTCAAAGGCCTTTTCCAACCAAAGGATTCTATGAACCAAGTCGGGAAAATATATCAAGAGAGTGGAGAAGTTTAATTTAACAAGACCTGGAGAGGAACCTGCCCTGCAACTTGTCTGCTCTCCCCAGAGAGATGAGCCACCTCTAAAGACTTGTCCTCACTTGTTGGGGCTGAGACAGAGCAAGTGGGTTAAGAGTCTTGGCTGTATTCTGCAGGGACACAAGATGATTTGTCACAACCATCACAAACACTGAAAGGGGCTCCAGGAAAGCTGGGGAGCTGCTCTGGATCAGGGAGTGCAGGGACAGGATGAGGGGAAGGGTTTGAAGATGATTGGGATGAGATCTTAGGGAGAAACGTTTTGGTGTGAGGGTGGGGAGGCCCTGGCCCAGGTTTCCCAGAGCAGTGGTGGCTGCCCCATCCCTGGAGGTGTTGAAGGTCAGGTTGGGTGGGGCTTGGAGCCCCCTGATCCAGTGGGAGGTGTCCCTGCCCATGGCAGGGGACGGGACTGGCTGGGCTTTGAGGTGCCTTCCAACCCAACCCATTCTGGGATTCTTTGATGGCCAAGGAATACCTGGGCTACTCACCTTTGCTTCCCTGAGGATGATACATCTCGAATTGGGAATACGGGCAATGGGCTTCAGCTGACACAGCTCTTCATAACTTTTCTTTTCAGCTCCTTCCCCATAGACAGCAGAGATCTTCAGAACAGCCTCCTGTCTTTCTTCATCATCCTCATCTCCCTCCGGGTCTGCGAGAGCCACCAGACGCCTCAGCTCTTCCCTCCACTCCTGCCGAGACAAACCAGATCCACAAAAGCCTTAAGGCCTTGGGTAACTGCAAGAGGGAGGGGAAGAACTTGCCTTGAGCCTCCAGGACAGAAGAGCAAGGAATAAGTTGCATCAGTTCTTCCCTCTTTGCTCAGATAAACCAGTGGGAACCAGTGCCAGTGTTCATCACCCCTCTGGAGATGCTTTGGCCACCAAGGTTTCATCCACTCCCAGCCAACACCTCTTCCAGAAGGACACATTTCCCTCTGGAGGAGTCTGCTAAGACCCCATCTCCTTGCATTTCAAGGACAAGAATAGAAGTCTTATCCTTGCCTCATCTGTGAGAAGGTGAATTTTTGCCTCGTGCTGTTTGCCTCGGCTCGTGTTGACCTGCACCACGCAGGCTGTGCAGGATTTGACCCCCGACACAGGCAAGAAAAACTGTTTGTCAATGATGGTGTTGAGCAAAGTGCTCTTCCCGGCCCCGGTGCTGCCGAAGAGACCGATGTAAATGGGATCCACCAAAACATCCGGCTTCAAGTTTTTAAGGCGGTTCCTGAGGATGGAGAGAGAGAGGGAAAGGACAAATTGAAAAACTCTTAGAACAGAATCACAGCGTTGTTAAGATTGGAAAAGACCTCCCAGCTCATCCAGTCCAACATCAGCCCAACCCCACCGTGGTGACCAAACCCTGTCCCAAAGTGCCACGGCCACACAGGTTTTGAACCCCTCCAGGGATGGGGACTCCACCACCTCCCTGGGAGCCTCTGACAGGGCTTCACCACTCTTGCAGTAAAGAAATTGTTCCCAATGTCCAATCTGACCCTGTCCTGGCACAACTTGAGACCTTTTCCTCTCATCCCATCCCCTGTCCCTTGGGAGCAGAACCCAACTCCCCCTGGCTCCACCCTCCTCTCCAGGAGCTGCAGAGAGCCATGAGGTCTCCCCTCAGCCTCCTCTTCTCCAGACCAAACCCCCCCAGGGCCCTCAGCCGCTCCCACAACCCCTCTTCTCCAGACCCTTCCCCAGCTCCGCTCCCTTCTCCAGACGCACTCCAGCCCCTCCAGGGCTTTCTTGGAGGGAGGGGCCCAACCCTGAGCCCAGGATTCCAGGTGCTGAGTGCAGGGGGACGATCCCTGCCCTGCTCCTGCTGCCACCCCAGGGCTGAGCCAAGCCAGGGTGCTGGGGGCCTTCTTGCCCCCCTGGGCCACTGCTGCCTCCTGTTCAGCCGCTGTCGAGCAGCACCCCCAGGGCCTTTGCCTTGGGGCAGCTTTCCAGCCACTCTTCCCCAAGCCTGGAGCTGCAGGGGTTGCTGGGACCCAAGGGCAGGACCCGGCACTTGGTCTTGTTGAACCTCATCCCGTTGGCCTTGGCCCATGGATCCAGCCTGGCCAGGTCCCTCTGCAGACCCTTCCTGCCCTCCAGCCCATGGATCCAGCCTGGCCAGGTCCCTCTGCAGACCCTTCCTGCCCTCCAGCAGATCCACACTCCCACCCAGCCTGGTGTCATCTCCAAACTGACTGAGGGTTCACTCAGTCCTCTCACCCAGACCATGGATAAGGAGATTACACAGGATTGGCCCCGACACAGAGCCCTGGGGACACCACGTGGGACCGACACCAAGTGGGTTCAGCTCTGTTCACCACAACTCTCAGGGTTCACCCATCCATCCGGTTCCTTACCCAGTGCATTTCAAAAGGGTGAAGCAAACTTGTGTGTTGCACAAAAGAGACTTTGAACGGGAACTTGGGGGTCTCCTGGACGTCCCCCATGCCCAGTTCAAGGATAGATTCCCAGTGGCCCAATGGACACCACATCTGTTTCAGCCACATCAAAGCATCCTATGAATTGTCACCTTCTAATGGGCTTTTCATCCCACCTGGAAACGACCTTCCCTGCCCTTGGAAAGGATTTTCAAGGAGTTCTGCAACTCAGGAGATCCTGCACCCATCGTTTGCAGGTATGCAACAACTCTCTCCTTGGGTCTAGGGAGGAGAAGACCATTGAATCTGGACATTCAGGGATGCTGCAATGGTTGCAGTTTCCTCCTGGGCTGCCAAGGAGCGCTACACCAGTCACATCCACAGATGGAAGGAATAAACCCTCCCTGGAGGGAATAAACCCTCCCTGAAGCGGCTTCAAAATCTTCCTGTGGGGCAAAAACTCTTCATCACCCCTTTCCACAGAGGAACCGAAAGATGGCCTTTGGGGACAAAGAAAAGACATCTGACAACTCACATGAGATAATCGATCCCATCTCTCGTCCCAAGTAGGCTGTGTTTGGAGGAGAATTCCAACAGCTTCCTCCCAGACTCATCCAGAATGCGCTTCAGCTCATTTTGCATCTCTTTATCTGGAGGGAGGACATGGCCAGAGGGTCAGGACTGTCTCTGCAGCCCTCTTGTGGAGGCTTCTCCCAAGCCAAGCGTCTCCCCAGCATGAGCAGACACCAAGGGGTTTTCACACTCACAGTCGTTCAGAGCCTCTTCCTCAACACCCTCAGGGTTTTGGTCTCTCCTGCGCAATTTTTTCTGCTGAGTCCCTCTGAGTGAATCATCACTTCTGCCTTGGGAGGTGGGAGGAGAACCCTCATTAATTCAGATCCTTGATTCTCGCCAGAGGCTTTTTCATAGAATCACAGAGCAGTTTGGGTGGGAAAGGACCTCAAAGCCCAGCCAGTCCCACCCCCTGCCGTGGGCAGGGACACCTCCCACTGGATCAGTGGGCTCCAAGCCCCATCCAACCTGCCCTTCAACACCTCCAGGGATGGGGCAGACACCACTGCTCTGGGAAACCTGGGCCAGGGCCTCCCCACCCTCAGAGCGAAGAATTTCTTCCCAATGTCCAATCTCAATCTCCCCCCTTTCAGTTTAAAGCTGTTCCCCTCATCCTGTCACTCCAGACCCTTGGAAAAAGCCCCTTCCCAGCTTTCCTGGAGCCCCTTTCAGTCCTGGGAGGCTGCTCTAAGGTCTCCCCACAGCCTTCTCTTCTCCAGACTGAACAACCCCAACTCTCCCACCCTGTCCTCACACCAGAGGTTCTCCAGCCCTTGGATCATCTCCGTGGCCTCCTCTGGACTCGCTTCAAAAGCTCCAGATCCTTCCTGTGCTCAGGACTCCAGAGCTGGACCCAGGGCTCCAGGTGGGGTCTCCCCAGAGCGCAGCAGAGGGGCAGAATCCCCTCCCTCCCCTCTGCTCCCACTCTTTGGGTGCAGCCCAGGACACCGACTCCCCCTTGCGATGCTCACGGTAATGGGACGCGATGTGGGGTCCCCCTTGGACTCACCTCGTTTTCCAGGTGTTTGTCCTTCCATTCCAACACACCAACCCCAAACTGGGCGTGCCTGGAGGTGGACAGTGGGATGTGATGTTTTACTGGAACCCGGGCTGTTTGTAAATCAGTAGATGGTCGCTCCAGGAAACGAAAGTGTTGGGAGATCCTCCTAGAGGGAAGAGAAGAGCGTAACCATGTTCTTCACTGCTTTAATTTGAGAAGGACATCACCAGTGCCTCCTCCAGGGCCACAGCAGGACTTTAGCTGAAATAAGGTAGATTTCAGCTGAAATAAGGTAGATTTCAGCTGAAATAAGGTAGATTTCAGCTGCAAGAGGGGAGATTGAGACAAGATCTTAGGAATAAATGTTTTGGTGTGAGGGTGGGGAGGCCCTGGCCCAGGTTTCCCAGAGCAGTGGTGGCTGCCCCATCCCTGGAGGTGTTCAAGGCCAGGTTGGATGGGGCTTGGAGCCCCCTGATCCAGTGGGAGGTGTCCCTGCCCGTGGCAGGGGGTGGAACTGGGTGGGCTTTGAGGTCCTTCCCACCCAAACCCTTCCATGATTCTATGATTCCACACCCTTCAAGGTCCAGACCAGGTTGCTCCTCATGCTTCCCATAGAACCTGTAGAGACTCCAGGGAAATGATTATAAAGAGAAAATCACAATAGAATTTGCAGCAAAAGTATAAAAGAAGGCTTTCCCCCCTCCCCCAAATTACTCCCTCGATGGGTCACAGCCTGGGTTGAAAGCTTGAGTTTAGTTCAGCTTAAGTTCCTAAGAATTCCAAGAGTTTCTTGGACTTCAGCAGCCTCAAGTTGCTCTAAGAACACAAAGCCCAAGTGTTTACAGCAGAGGTGCCAAAAGCTTTTCCTTGGAAAAAAGTATTCCCCAAAGCTACTGTTAATAAAGAGAGAGTCAATTAACTAATTAAGAAAGGAATTGAGGTGAATGTCAGTTTATACAACCTCTGAGTTTCAGGTTCCTTGAGTTGTCGGCCGCTCCCCTCGCTCAGCAGAAATGAAACCGCAACAAAACCCGAGCCTCGTTTAAACCCCTCCTCCTCGGAAAGTGCCGATTCCTTCGAATCCCCATCCACTTCCTCGTTGAGCTGTTTGCCCAACTTTTTGAATCAGAGAATGAGTCACAGAACCATGGGATGGGTTGGGTTGGGAGGGACCCCAAAGCCCAGCCAGTTCCAACCTGGGGACACCTCCCACTGGGTCAGGGGGCTCCAAGCCCAAACTTCCTGGTGACGAGTGTTGTTCCTCAGGGGTCAGTGTTGAGACCAGAGGTGTCTGACATCCTTGTTGGAGACATGGATGGTGGGATTAAGGGCACCCTCAGCAAGTTGGCAGATGACACCGAGCTGGGTGGTGCCACCAATGAGTAGGAGGGAAGGGATGGATCCAGAGGGACCTGGACAGGCTGGAGAGGTGGGGCTGTGGGAACCTCATGGAGTCCAACAGTCCAAGGGCAAGGTCCTGCCCCTGGGTCGGGGCAATCCCAAGCACAGATCCAGGCTGGATGGAGAATGGATTGGGAGCAGCCCTGAGGAGAAGGCCTTGGGGAGCTGGGGGAAGAGAAGGTCCCCATGAGCCGCCAACGGGCGCTCCCAGCCCAGGAAGCTGACACCTGCCTGGGCTGAAAGAACAGGCTCAGAGAAGATCTGCTCAAAGAAAGGTCTTTATTGAGACTTTGGCTTGGACAGGAGGCACCTGGGGCTTTATGGCTCGCAGAGGGACAGGGACATGGTCCCTTGGAGCTGCTGGTTTCCAGGAGGGGTTTCCAGGCACCACAGAGCCTTGTCAGGATGGAGATGAGGGCACGTCCCTCCCTGGCACCACGCCAGGTGGGGGCACTTGGGCGTGCGGCACCGTGGGACCGGAGAGGACCACGAGCTTTGGGGCATCCCGAGAGCTGGACCTGGTGGCTGATTATTTCCTCCATCCCCCGCGTCGCTCCCATCAGTAAAACACTTTTTCCAGGTAGGGGTTCAGGAACATTCCCGTGGGGTCCAGCTTCTCCCGGACAGAGCAGAACCTGGGGAAGGCTGGGTACATCTTCTCAAAGTCCTTGCGGGTGCAGCCGTGGGCCTGCAGGAGGGAGAGTGTCTGAGGTGGCTGCCCACCAGGGGGGAACATCTCACCAGCCCTGGACCCCACCACTGCATGGGAAGCCCATGAAGAAGCTGTGGGACCTCCACCCCCTCATCTGTGTGCCCAGGGTGGGGAGCAAAGAGGGGAAGGTCATCTCCTCCAGGCACCCATCTCCCTCCAGGAGCAACCTCGTGGGGACCCTTCTCTGACCACAATCCCCCCCTTCCAACAGGAGCCACGATGGAGAAGGGGGGAGGACCCCCTTCCACAGAGCCTCTCCTCCCAGAGGAGTGGAGCCATCGGTACCTTTGCCCAGTGTGGTCTCCCACCGTGCTTCTTCATGATGTCCTCGTAGGTCAGCCAGTAGGTGAGGTGGGGGACGTTCTTCCCGTAGGGCCTGGGGGGGTGAGGCAGGGAGGACATCAGCAGGAGTCATGGGGACAACTGCACACCCAGGAAACCTCCTTGAGAAACCCCCACCTGAGGAGAAGGACAACCCCCAGGAGCCATCACGGCCCCTTTGACCAGCACCGGGTGATGGAAACCCTCTGGGCACCAGCACTTGCCCAGCGCTCCCTCACATGGGACAACACCCTCAAGAAACAGGGGTGGGTGCCTCCAGGGGTCTCCAAGGCCACCCCATCCCTTCTGGCTTGGTGCCTGCAGATATCTGAGTGGGGTGAGGGGGCAAAGGCGCAGGAGAAGGTTCAGCCCAGCCCTCCAGTGCCACCCCAGAGCTGCCGGCGACGCCTCTGAGCTGTGCGTTGGCTGCTGCCAGGTCTCTGGGCACGGCTCCTGGAGCACCGGCCACACCGACCTGGAGGAGCAGAGGAGGACACGGCTCACCTGTACACGATGACGTTCACGTAGCAGCTGTCCTGCTGGAAGCAGGGACTCAGCCAGATCTCATCCCTCTGGGCAAAGCGCACCTCCACGGGGTAGTGAGCCACCAGCCCGGGGCTGTTCTCCAGGGCAGCCTTCAGCTCCAGCAGAGCTTCCTTCGTCCTCTGGCTGCCCGGGAGAAGCCCCCAGCCCCAGTTAACACCAGCGTGAGCACAACCGGCTCTCGTTGGGTTGGATCTCCCACCCCCACGTCCCCAACCCTCGTGCAGGGCACGGATTGGCATCTCCCCACCCCCCTCCCCGTTGCCTTGGGCTCACCAAGCCCCAAGGTGTGGCACGGGCTTGGGACCCCAGGACAGGGACACAGAAGGGTCCTCGTGCTCATGGTGCCTCCTGGCCAGGTCCCTTTCTCCATGGGATGGGCTTGGTACCCCGGGACAGGGACACAGAAGGGTCCCCATGCTCCCTCCTGGCCAGGTCCCTTTCTCCATGGGATGTACTTGGTACCCCAGGACAGGGACACAGAAGGGTCCCCGTGCTGCCTCCTGGCCAGGTCCCTTTCCCCATGGGATGTACTTGGTACCCCAGGACAGGGACACAGAAGGGTCCTCGTGCTCATGGTGCCTCCTGGCCAGGTCCCTTTCTCCATGGGATGTACTTGGTACCCCAGGACAGGGACACAGAAGGGTCCCCATGCTCCCTCCTGGCCAGGTCCCTTTCTCCATGGGATGGGCTTGGTACCCCAGGACAGGGACACAGAAGGGTCCCCGTGCTCATGGTGCCTCCTGGCCAGGTCCCTTTCTCCATGGGATGGGCTTGGTACCCCAGGACAGGGACACAGAAGGGTCCTCGTGCTCATGGTGCCTCCTGGCCAGGTCCCTTTCTCCATGGGATGGGCTTGGTACCCCAGGACAGGGACACAGAAGGGTCCCCGTGCTCCCTCCTGGCCAGGTCCCTTTCTCCATGACTTTGCTCTTGCTCCAGGGCACGGGCAGGGCACGGCGTGTGGTTTGGGTGCTGAGCCTGGTTGGGGGTGGGCAGGGAGGGTCTACAGAGCCATTTACATGGGGATGGCCCAGTCCTGAACGTGCTGCTCGAAGCGACACTCGTAGTTGAAGATCCTGTAGCTGGTGGCCACGTTCTCCGCCCGGGAGCTGAAGAGGAGCCAGAAGAAGAAGCGGTTGATCCAGCGCACCAAGCTGGGCACGAAGGTGCTGCAGGGGAGAGAGAGCAGGAGGTGAGAGGAGACCCCAGAGCCACAGCCCAGGGGTGCTGGGCGAGGGGGGTGGGCTTCTCAAGGGGTCAAACTGGATCAAACGAGCTCCTGGTGACCCCCTCAGACATTTGGAGGCACCAAGCCAGAAGGTCCCCAGGCCGAGCCCTCTGCAGCAAAGCTGCAATCCTGCAAGGGTGCTGGGGCCCACGGGGATGTGCGACCACGCTGGGAGCTCCTCTGTTCTCCTCCCACCTGACCCTGGACCTTGTGCCCCCGCCCTCAGCCCCCTCCTCCTCCCCTCGCTGCAAGCAAAGCTGGGGCTCGGTCAGCACCTTCCTCCCCCTCCAGGCCCCAGGGTCCCCTGGGGACAGGGAGCAGCGCCCAGGTTGGACCCCTTGGCAGAGCTCTGAATGGCCCCAGCCCCTCTTCTCCCTCCTCACGCGGTCCAGCCTGGCTCTCCCGTGCCACCAGGGTCCTGCTTCCCAGCGCCACCCCCACAACCTGGCTGGGTCTGCTCCCTCCACCCCGGTGCTCGGGACACGCTCAGAGCCAACATCGCCCCTCGAGAAGCTCCTTCGCTGCTGCAAACCCGCCCCGGCTCGGCACGGGTCTGGCTCTCTGCGCACACGAGAGGGCAGTGCAGCCCCAGACAGAGCCGCGGAGGAGCACGAGCATCTCCTCCTGCCTCAGGATCAGAGGCTCGCTTGGTTGGAAAAGACCTCCGAGTCCAACCGTCCCTGTCCACACTGAACCAGCTCCCTGAGCACCTCATCCACCCGGCTTTGAAACCCCTCCAGGGATGGGGACTCCACCACCTCCCTGGGAGCCTCTGACAGGGCCTCAGAACCCTTTCTGTGAAGGAATTGTCCCCAATATCCAATCTGACCCTGCCCTGGGGCAACTTGAAGCCACTTCCCCTCATCCTGTCACTTGAGAGAAGAGCCCAGCACCCACTGGCTCCACCCTCCTCTCCAGGAGCTGCAGAGAGCCATGAGGTCTCCCCTCAGCCTCCTCTTCTCCAGATCAAACAACCCCCGCCCCCCCAGGGCCCTCCGACACTCCTCGTAACACTTAGGAACACTTAGGGATGCTCTGGTTCATGGCCCTCCCTTGCCATCTCCCCTGGGATTCCCAGCAAAGCAGCACAGGTTTTGATGGAGATGTGGAAAGAGAAGACCTGAACAACCCAACCCCATTTTGTCCCAGGCCACTGCCCAGAGGATGCTCCTACCTGATCCAGAGGAGAAACTCCAGCAAATAATAGCCAACAGCGTAATCCCACAGCCAGCTGGAGGAGGAAAAGGGGGGCTGCAAAGCCAAGAAGATGATGATCATTAGGGACTGAGAGGGTTTGCAGCTCTCTTGCCAGTGGATGTGGAGGTGGGAACCCATGCCTGGACCAGGACCAAGCTGGGAGCGAGAGTTTGGAGAAGAACACCTCAGGACTCCCCACATCTCACTCCCAAGATGAAACAGGGCCACTTCCAGTCCCAGGAAGGGCCCATGAGGATGCTGAGAGCTTGGACAGCCCCAGCTGCATCTGCATCTCAGAACCCACAGACCACGGAATTCAGCCCCAGGATGCTGCTTCCCTCATCACCCATCCCAGAAGCCCTCGCCCATCCTAACCCACCACCTCTGGAAGGTCACCCAGCTTTGTGCACACACCCTTCTCCCTTCACACGTGGAGCCCCGTGGGACCTGCCTTGGTGGTGGGATCCTGGTAGATGATGCTGACGTTCTCGCTGTGGGGGAACCACAGGAATCGGAAGTATTGGGACCTCTTCAGGTGCTCCTCGAGGTGATCGAGGACCTGCAACAAGCAGAGAAACAGGGGGTGGTTGGTGATTGTCCTCCCTGAAACAGGGGATCCCAGGAGCTGGGGGTGGAGGAAGAGGACTCCAAGGAATGCCACAACAAGGAGTCTGACTGCAGGGTCTCTGTGAGCCCTGGGTTGGAGGAGAGCCAGTAGAGCCCAGCCATGCACCAAGGGGATAACAGAGACCGTGGACCCAACATCTAGGGAAGGGGAACCTCTTGTCTCCTCTGCCTCTGCACAGCTCTTCATCCTGAAGATGCTCCTGGTGCTGCATCCAGCACACACCTGAGCTCAGACCCCTCATCCTCCTGCAGCCACACCTCTGCAGCCCCCAGACCGCTCCATCAGGCACTTCCAGGCGTGAGGCAGCACAGACAGGGCTGGAGGGGCCGTGGGGCCATGGAGCAGAGGCTACCAAAATCCACCTCCTCCTCCTCCAGTGTCAGGGTGCCCTTCCTGGTGTTCCTACCCTGGTGACACAACCCACAGCAGGAGTTTCAGGGCAGTGGGGAACGGAGCTGGGATGCAACAAGGGATGGAGTCAGGATGCACTACACAGAATAGATACACCGAGGCTGGAAAAGCCCTCCAAGCTCATCCAGTCCAACATCAGCCCAATTGAACTGTGGTGACCACCAAACCCTGCCCCCAAGCACCCACAGGGTTTTTGAACCCCTCCAGGGATGGGGAATCCACCACCTCCCTGGGAGGCTCTGACAGGGCTTCACCAATCTTGCAGTAAAGAAATTCCTCCCAGTGTCCAATCTGATCCTGCCCTGGCACAACTTGAGGCCATTTCCTCTCATCCCATCTCCTGTCACTTGGGAGCAGAGTCCAACCCCCACCTGGCTGCACCCTCCTCTCCAGGAGCTGCAGAGAGCCATGAGGTCTCCCCTCAGCCTCCTCTTCTCCAGACCAAACCCCCCCAGGGCCCTCAGCCGCTCCCACAACCCCTCTTCTCCAGACCCTTCCCCAGCTCCGCTCCCTTCTCCAGACGCGCTCCAGCCCCTCCAGGGCTTTCTTGGAGGGAGGGGCCCAACCCTGAGCCCAGGATTGGAGGTGCTGAGTGCAGGGGGACGATCCCTGCCCTGCTCCTGCTGCCACCCCAGGGCTGAGCCAAGCCAGGGTGCTGGGGGCCTTCTTGCCCCCCTGGGCCACTGCTGCCTCATGTCCAGCTCCATCCCCATGGCCCCATCCCAGATCCATCCCCTGTTTCAAGTGCAGAATTGCCAAATTATTCATAATGACACAAAAAGAGCTTTAGGAAAGGCAACTCCCTTGGATGAACTCCCTGCCAGCACCTGAGGACAGCAAGGAGAGTCTGAGCCAGGCAGGGGACAAGCAAGATAAGGCAGGTGGTGGGGCTCAAGGAGGTGACCGCAGCCCCTGGACACACTCAGCCTGATCCTGCAGCCACCAGGGTCTTGTCCCAGTCCTTCTTGGACTTTGCTGCCCCATCCCTGGAGGTGTTCAAGGCCAGGTTGGATGGGGCTTGGAGCCCCCTGATCCTGTGGGAGGTGTCCCTGCCCATGGCAGGGGGTGGAACTGGATGGGCTTTGAGGTCCCTTCCAACCCAAACCATTCCATGATTCCATGATTCACATTTGCATGTTCCAATGAGCCACAAAATATAAGATGTTCTGAAAACAACTTATTTTCTGGCCAGAGAAGTCCTTATGTTGGAGAAAGTTAATGACTGTGCAGGGAAAAGCAGGATTTGAAGTACAAAACCCTCTTTTCCATGGGTTTGCTTTAGGAAGAAATGCATCCAGCAGCAAAAACAAGCAGGAAAAGAGGGATGCAGCTTTCCCAAGTGATGCTGCCAACATCTCTTTGTCTTCCAACCACGCTGTTTGAGAGCAGAAGCAAATCATTTGTGGGGTGACCTTTTCAATGCGCGCTTTGTGATTCTTGTGATATCACTTGGAAGAAGAGAAGCCTCCGACTTTGTAGGATAATTAAGAGCTGAGAGGGCAGGAGCTGATGGGCAGCGAGCGAGGCGGCCCCGAGAGTCCTTGGGGACGTTCTCTGCTGGCTCAGAGCCGGAGCTGGAGGCAGAGATCAGGCAGTGGAAATCTTATCACTGCAACGTGGCCAATTCACACGTTGTAGGTGATCCTAGAGAACGCAGAGACCCAGGGGGTTTTGCTCATCTTTGCTTCCCTCCCAGGAGCCCAAAACAAATCCCTTTGCTTTGCTTTGCAGCCCAGAAACCAAGGGTGTCCTGGACTGCACCCAAAGAGTGGGAGCAGAGGGGGGGGAGGCGTTTCTGCCCCTCTGCTGCGCTCTGGGGAGACCCCACCTGGAGCCCTGGGTCCAGCTCTGGAATTCCTGGAATTCTGAAATCACGGAATTCTGAAATTCCCTGGGGTGCCATGTTCTGGAATCGCCAACATAAGAAGGACTTGGAGCTGTTGGAGCGAGTCCAGAGGAGGCCACGGAGATGATCCAAGGGCTGGAGAACCTCTGGTGTGAGGACAGGGTGGGAGAGATGGGGTTGTTCATCGTGGAGAAGAGAAGGCTGTGAGGAGAGCTTAGAGCAGCCTCCCAGGACTGAAAGGGGCTCCAGGAAAGCTGGGGAAGGGCTCTGGATCAGGGAGTGCAGGGTCAGGATGAGGGGAAGGGTTTGGAGCCAAAAGAGGGGAGATTGAGAGGAGATGTTGGGGAGAAATGTTTTGTTGTGAGGGTGGGGAGGCCCTGGCCCAGGTTGCCCAGAGCAGTGGTGGCTGCCCCATCCCTGGAGGTGTTCAAGGCCAGGTTGGATGGGACTTGGAGCCCCCTGATCCAGTGGGAGGTGTCCCTGACCGTGGCAGGGGGGTTGGAACTGCCTGGGCTGTGAGATCCCTTCCCACCCAACCCATCCCATGGTTCCCTGGCTCTCTGCTCCTCACGTCTCCCCAGTGACCTCAGCTGTGCATTGAACCCTCTCAGTCCCGTGCTTTGCTCCTGGTCACCACCCCCAGCTCGAGCAGCTGAGTTTATCCCAGCGATAAAGATAATCACGAGGCCAGAGGAGAAAGCGAGCAGATCTTTATATAACCACAAATCCAAGGCGGGCTCCTCTGACACATATATTATTTGCAACGTCTTAGATAACTCAGGCTTAAATATTTCACACAACCTGCTCCCTTGCCATTATTCTCTTCCGCCTCGCTGGGCCCCTCGACATGAAAGTTGGAGATCCGGGAGGCGGCGAGGAACGGCGAGGGCTGAGAATTGATAATGGCATTAATATTTATAGAGTGCATTCGTGTTTGGCCCTGTAACAGCCCCCAGGGACGAGGAAGGATGAGCTGAGCTGTGCAGGGGACGCAGCCCAGGCAGATGATGCTGAGCGGGGGAAAGATAAGGACAGGGGAGTCATCCTGCACATCAGCTGAAGCTGCATAGGATCATGGAATGGTTTAGGTGGGAAGGGACCTCAAAGCCCATCCACTCCCACCCCCTGCCATGGGCAGGGACACCTCCCACTGGATCAGGGGGCTCCAAGCCCCATCCAACCTGGCCTTCAGCACCTCCAGGGATGGGGCAGCCACCACTGCTCTGGGAAACCTGGGCCAGGGCCTCGCCACCCTCACAGCAAAACATTTCCCCCCAAGATCTCCTCTCAATCTCCCCTCTTGCAGCTCCAAACTCTTCCCCTCATCCTGTCCCTGCACTCCCTGACCCAGAGCCCCTCCCCAGCTTTCCTGGAGCCCCTTTCAGTCCTCCGAGGCTGCTCTAAGGTCTCCCCACAGCCTTCTCTTCTCCAGGATGAACAACCCCAACTCTCCCACCCTGTCCTCACACCAGAGGTTCTCCAGCCCTTGGATCATCTCCATGGCCTCCTCTGGACTCGCTCCAACAGCTCCAGGTCCTTCCTGTGCTCAGGACTCCAGAGCTGGACCCAGGGCTTCAGGTGGGGTCTCATGAGAGTTAAAGCCAGCTTCTCACTGGCAGATGTAAAACCCCATCCCAACAAAAACCCAGATGTCCCACACAAGAGAGGACCAAGCTGTTATCAAAAGCACAAAATGATAGAATCATGGAATGGTTTGGGTTGGAAGGGACCTTAAAGCCCATCCAGTCCCACCCTCTGCCATGGGCAGGGACACCTCCCACTGGATCAGGGGGCTCCAAGCCCCATCCAACCTGGCCTTGAACACCTCCAGGGATGGGGCAGCCACCACTGCTCTGGGAAACCTGGCCCAGGGCCTCCCCACCCTCACACCAAAATGTTTCTCCCCAAAATCTCATCTCAATCTCCTCTTTCAGTTTAAAATCACACAGTATCACAGCATCACAAGGTTGGAAAAGACCTTTGAGGTCATTGAGTCCAACCTATGACCCAACACCTACTCATTATCTAAATTACCTGTAAGGATCTCAGTGCAGGCTGGAGAAATATCTTGGTGGGTTTCCCTTTTTCCTCTGTCTTCCCTTCCCCTCTCCCACGCAAAAGAAGACCCTGAGGTGCCCCAGCTCTTTACGGCTCTGGTGTAGCTTCTGGTTGGGGCTGACATCAGGCAGGATGTGCTGATGGCCTTGGGTGAGGTGCATGGACCTGGCTCAGCTCAGCTTCTCATGGCACATCACGAGGACCACTGGGTTGTTTTGGATCGGGGCTTACGAAGAAGATGCTGCAAAGGCTCATTGGAGTCACATCCGTGGTGGTGCTGGAGCCACCCCAAAGGGGCGCTGAATAATTCAGTCCTTAAAAAATTTAAGGACAGCTTTTCTCAGAGCTTTACTGGTGCCTCAGCTCCCATCAATCCTGCGACAAATTTTCCTGCTCTTGTCCAAGGAGTATTTATTTTTCATGAGCCCAACTCAACGAAGGCTTGCGCTGTCGTTAAGCCAAGGCTGGAACTGGACCTGTGAGGCTGAAATGAGACAATGGATGGGGATGGTGTTGGGGGGTGTCAGCCCACAGGAGGACAAACGGTGGCTGAAGCACATCCAAGCTCCTTGGAGAGGTTTCCTTTCCCGTTGCCACCAATTTCTTCCTCCTGGTGGACTTTGTGCCTCCGTTTCCCCATCAGGAAGTGCCGTGAGTCCGCTCAGTGCTTAGAAGGTCACCAGGTCTTGCAGGTGGCCTCTTCTCTGTAGGCTTTAGGTTGTGCGATGCCTCAGGCTCCAGTGATGATGCCAAGGAGCTGGCACAAGCTGGATGGTTGCTCAGCTCGAGGGATTAGGTCACATCCTGATCCGGTGCCTGTGCCAGGCTGTCCCAGCCATGGAGAAGCTGAACATCGGATGGAACAGCTCAATCCATCCGTTGTCCCAGCGCCACGAGGGTGGGAGGGCTCCAAGGAAATACAAGCAACACTGAAAAGGAGTTCATATAAAGGCAGAGAGAGGGAAAGTTGGTTCTGATGTGTTCCCAAGGGGAAGAATTCCTTCAAATCTCTCTCTGGAAATGCCCACGGGGCCTTCAAAATGCTTTCTGAGGGACTGGATCACACCCACCATTGGCCACAGAGCCACGTAGAGGCCAAAGATCATCGAGCCCAGGAGATGCACTGCCCAAAAAAGGACATCTCATCACTCTTGAGGGAAATCGTCCTGTTTCAGGCTGATTCCTGCTGGGGATGGAGAGCTCGGTGGAGGCAACCACTCTGCTCCGAACATCTCTATAGCAGCATCCCGGGACACTGTCCCCAGGGCCTCAGCCCTGTGCTGAGCAAGGACCTAAACTTCTCATGCTCTTCATGGGCAATCAATTGCCCTTTCATGGGCTACAGGCAAGGTGTGGTCTTCAGGAAGGATGTGGCCACAAAGAGGGGACAACAGGGAGAGGGTGGATGCTGGGACAGCAGAAGAACTTCACGAGGAGGACGCAGCACGTGAGGCCTTCAGAACCATGCAAGATCCTTATCTATCAGAGAGGAGGTCAGAAACCCTCCTTGGAAAGCCACCTCCCTTAAGGATGTCCCAGACGGGCCAGGTGACACCACCTTGCACTTTAGTTTGGGTGACCTTTGGAGAGATGGGGATGGACAAATCCAGTAAACACATGACAATTGGTTTAATGGGATTTTTCCATCACACAACCCAAAAGCAACTCTGGAGTTGGATCCTGAGAAGAAATTTGTTCAGTTTGGCCCTTGAAAGCTGTCACCCATCACACTCCTCCTCATCCCCAGAAGATTTGTCCCAAGTTCAGCTCAAACAGTGGGTTAAAACCAACCTCACACTGGGAGATGGGGAACCTCATCCCCCAAAATAACCAGAGGCTGCACACAAGAAGGGACCAAGATGTTACCAAAAGCACAGGATCATAGAATTAAAGAATCATGGAATGGTTTGGGTTGGAAGGGATCTCAAAGCCCATCGGGCACCAACTCCCTGCCATGGGCAGGGACACCTCCCACTGGATCAGGGGGCTCCAAGCCCCAACCAATCTGGCCTTGAACACCTCCAGGGATGGGGCAGCCACCACTGCTCTGGGAAACCTGGGCCAGGGCCTCCCCACACTCACTCCAAAACATTTCTCCCCAAGACCTCACCTCAATCTCCCCTCTTGCAGCTCCAAACCCTTCCCCTCATCCCATCCCTGCACTCCCTGATCCAGAGCCCCTCCCCAGCTTTCCTGGAGACCTTTTCAGTCCTGGGAGGCTGCTCTAAGGTCTCCCCACAGCCTTCTCTTCTCCAGGATGAACAACCCCAACTCTCCCACCCTGTCCTCACACCAGAGGTTCTCCAGCCCTTGGATCATCTCTGTGGCCTCCTCTGGACTCTCTCCAACAGCTCCAGGTCCTTCCTGTGCTCAGGACTCCAGAGCTGGACCCAGGGCTCCAGGTGGGGTCTCCCCAGAGCGCAGCAGAGGGGCAGAATCCCCTCCCTCCCCTCTGCTCCCACTCTTTGGGTGCAGCCCAGGACACCCTTGGTTTCTGGGCTGGGAGCGCCCATTGCCGGCTCCTGGGGAGCTTCTCCTCCCCCAGCACCCCAAGGCCTTCTCCTCAAAGCTATTCCCAATCCATTCTCCACCCAGCCTGGATTTGTGCTCATGGATTATTTTAAGTGGCCCTTCTGTCACTGGACAGAAGGGTCTCTGTTAGCTGAGCAGCTGGAGACAATGAGATGGGAGATGGCACTTCCTTGAAGAACACATGGCTCATGGGAGCAACCATGCCCTGGGAGATGCTGCTTTTCTTCTCCAGGAGTCTGCCAGGCCCTGCCTGCCTCCAGGGATGCTGGCTCAGTGCAGGCAAAGTCTTCTCCTTGTTCTTACTTAGTCCAGGCAGCTCATCAGCTTCTCAAACCTGGCCAGGATTTCCTGCAAGGGTGATTTTCTCCAGCTGGAACATGAAATCTGCATTAGGCTTAGTCATGCGTGCCTGGAGTTCCCACATCTCCGCTGAACCTGCCGGAATCCATGGACACCGGGTTAAAGAGAGCAGAGGCGTTGGCTGATCCGTCTCGTGGTGACGTTTCCCACAGCCAGAAGCAAGCTCAGATGCCTGCAGGCACCTTCAGCATCCCCGACTCGATGGTGCTGGAGCATCCGTGCTCATCCCCCGCTGAGGCAATGGATGACGGTGATGGCCGTGGGCAAACCTCCATCCCTGCTCCGGTGGCACTGGACTGAGGTTGGAGCAGCTCCACATTGCTGTGGTTGCCCTTCCCCTCGCTTATCCCTGCCTGCAGTGAAGCTCAGGATGAGACAAGGGATCAGCTCAGAAACCCACAGGGTTCTACAAGAGAGAGACCACAGCTGGAGATCTGATTTCCACCACCTCCTGGATGACCCAGGAATGGAACAGTTGATGCTGAGAGGTGAGGATGATCAGAGAATCACGGAATCATTAAGGTTGGGAAAGATCTCCAAGCTCATCCAGTCCCACATCAGCCCAACCCCACCGTGGTGACCAAACCCTGTCCCCAAGTGTCACATCTACACATTTTTTGAACCCCTCCAGGATGGGGACTCCACTCCTGCCCTGGGCAGCCTCTGCCAGGCCTTCACCACTCTTTCAGTACAGAAATTGTTTCCCACACCCAATCTGAACCCCCTCTGGTGCAACCTGAGGCCATTTGGTCTTGTCCTATCACCTGGGAGAAGAGACCAACACTGACCTCACTGCAATGATGCTGCAGAGGCCACGACATGAGGACATTGACACGGGTGTCATGGTCCAACCTGTTCCTTAAAGAAGGCATCAGCGGTCTTTCCAGAGAGCAACCACCTTGCCAGCCCCAGATCTGAACTGGAGGTGAAATCAAGAAGAGCAGGAGAAGCATTTTCATCCTCCTCTCCCCAGCCTTGGTCTTGCTGGTGGCACAAAGCTCCTGCCAGCCAACTCAAGCCCAGCCAGACCATCTCTGCTGAGCACACACCTCCCCTCCGAGGACAGGTTGAGAACTGGAGTTGTTCATCCTGGAGAAGAGAAGGCTGTGGGGAGAGCTTAGAGCAGCCTCCCAGGACTGAAAGGGGCTCCAGGAAAGCTGGGGAGGGGCTTTGGATCAGGGAGTGCAGGGACAGGGTGAGGGGAAGGGTTTGGAGCTGCAAGAGGGGAGATTGAGATGAGCTCTGAGGGAGAAATGTTTTGTTGTGAGGGTGGGGAGGCCCTGGCCCAGGTTTCCCAGAGCAGTGGTGGCTGCCCCATCCCTGGAGGTGTTCAAGGCCAGGTTGGATGGGGCTTGGAGCCTCCTGATCCAGTGGGAAGTGTCCCTGCCCGTGGCTCTCTTGGCCCCTTTCAGTCCTGGGAGGCTGCTCTAAGGTCTCCCCACAGCCTTCTCTTCTCCAGGATGAACAACCCCAACTCTCCCACCCTGTCCTCACACCAGAGGTTCTCCAGCCCTCGGATCATCTCTGTGGCCTCCTCTGGACTCGCTCCAACAGCTCCAGGTCCTTCCTGTGCTCAGGACTCCAGAGCTGGACCCAGGGCTCCAGGTGGGGTCTCCCCAGAGCGCAGCAGAGGGGCAGAATCCCCTCCCTCCCCTCTGCTCCCACTCTTTGGGTGCAGCCCAGGACACCCTTGGTTTCTGGGCTGGGAGCGCCCATTGCTGGCTCCTGGGGAGCTTCTCCTCCCCCAGCACCTCAAGGCCTTCTCCTCAAGGCTGATCCCAATCCATTCTCAGCCCAGCCTGGATCTGTGCTTGGGATTGCCCCGAACAAGGTGCAGGACCTTGCCCCTGGCCTTGTTGAACTACATGAGGTTCTTCCAGCCCCATATCTCCATCCTGTCCAGGTCCCTCTGGATCCATCTCTTCCCTCCAGTGTGTGACCACACCCCACAGCTTGGTGTCATCAGCAAACCTGCTGAGGGTGCCCTCAATCCCAGTGTCCGTGTGCTTACGACCAAGGTCTTAAAACACCACCGGTCCCAGCACTGGTGTAGCTTCTTTTGCCAAGAAACATGACATTCCCTTCCTCTCCTTCATCCCCCTGGAGAAGTTTCCAGCTCAAAGGACCTCGTGAAACATGAAGATGGGCCAGGAGAGCAACACACACACCTCTGGGACCTTCCACCAGAGTGCAGCCACCTCTCAGTGGCTCTACCAGAGCGTAACCACTTCCCAGTCTCCCTCCAACCGTGTCACCTCATGGAGAACTTGTCCCCAGGGAGGATTTGAAAGGCTGTACCTCGGTGAGGGTGGAGGGGAAGACCACCTCGTGCAAGTAGAACTGGGGCACGCACTGGAAGGTGACCGTGAGCACGACGCCCAGGCAGCCGAGGTGCAGGCGGGCAGCCTGGAAGATGTCCACGTTGATGGACTCGGAGCACTCCAGGATCTCCCCGGAGGCTGTCAGCAGGGTGAGGGCTGTCACCTGTTGAGAGGGGAGCACACCTGAGCGAGCATCCAATGTGTCCCATCTCCACGGCAAGACTCTGCACCCACCCCAACCCTCACAGCCGGGGCTAAACAGGGAGATCCCTGTACCACGACCACCATCACAGGGTGCTTTTGGTGGGCTTGGCTCCACCAACCCCTCTCCTGCCACCTTTGATGTAGAGACATAAGAGGATCCTTCTCTCTCTGGAGGATGAACATCACAAAGCACAGGGACAGAGGACTTTTGGATCATGTTTAGCCTGGCAGATGAGGAGGTCCAGGTGTGGACTTGGAGGTCCCCATAGCTGGTCTATCCTTACCAGACCCAAAGCAGGCGATGGGACACCTCCCCAGAAGCCCTGAAGGTACTGATGTCCGTTCACTGGGACTCTCCCAACTCGTGTCTCACCTGGGTGGGGAGGATGCCGTGGTTGATCCCGGTGTTGTGGGTCCCTGTCCCGATCACTCCGGCTGCTGTCACCTCAGAAACAGCTCCTAAGCTGGAGAAGGATGAAGGAGTTGGTGAGGACCCCAGCACGTGGGACACGGTGTGGAGCAGAGCCAACCACACCAGGCACAAGGCTGTGGGCAGACCCCCAGGATAGGTCCCCTGCCCCAGTGAGCAGGGTTTTCCACCCTTCTGGGTACCCCACAGCCAAGGGTGGGTCCATTGGCCACCTGTACCCATCTCCATGGGATACATCCATTGGGATGTCACTGCAGTCCACGGGAAGGAAGAGGCAGCTGGTGAGCACAGGTCACCATGGTCAACTCAGCTGTGTCCCACCTCACGTCCCTGTCTCTCCCATCAGCCTGAAGGGACTCATTGGCCTGGAGACATCCCCTTCCATGAAGGGGATCAGAGCATGGAACGAGGAACCTGGCTTTATCACAGAAGCATCACTGTGGAGCAGGGCTGGACAGCAGCACCTCAAGCATGAGGTCTGCAGGCCGAGGTCCATCCCTCCAACCATGTCCAAAGCAGCCGCAGGGGGATGACAGAACATTAAAATGTGCTGTTCCTGCCATTCCCCCAAAGCCTCCTCCAGCTTCCAAGAGCTGGGAAGCAGGGATCTCCTGAACCAGGTGTGGTTTCTGTGGCCGTTGCAGCCATCGGCGGATTCACAGAATCATGGAATGGGTTGGGTTGGAAGGGACCTCAAAGCCCATCCAGTTCCACCCCCTGCCATGGGCAGGGACACCTCCCACTGGATCAGGGGGCTCCAAGCCCCATCCAACGTGGCTTTGGACACCTCCAGGGATGGGGCAGCCACCACTGCTCTGGGCCAGTGTCCGTGTCCCACTCACTTGGCCAGGGCCAGCCTGTGCTTGCTCAGCTCGACGTTCAGATCCGAGAGTAAAATCCCACCTTCCACCGTCACCTGCTGCTTCTCCTTGTCCACCTGTGAAGGACAGGATGTGAAGGGAGAGGGGAAGGTCACACACCTTGCAGGAGAAACATCCCCTGGAAAGCACCCCTGCTCGGTACACACCTCTGTGCCACCAGGGACTTGCTCCACCCTAAGCTCCCACCTCTCTCAGACCTTCACCCAACCCAAACCTCATCCAACCCAAAGGTGCCACTGGTTCCTGCTCCTCGGTCCAGACCCTCTGCTCTCCCCGGCCCCAGGGATGTGTAGCCTCTCCCAGATGTTGGTCAGGGCGAGGCAGAAGACATTCCCCCAGCAAAGGTCTACCTTCGACCCTCCTGCCTTGCTCTACCAGCTTCAGCCAGGTCCTGGTGGAGGGACAGCTTATTCCCATTAGGATCATCTCATCCCGCTCCTGATAGAGCTGTCAGGGAGGGAGCTGCTCCTTAATTAAGTATTGCTGTTAATTACCAGTAATGACCCAACTCTCAGAACACGCTGCCAGAGCCAGGACTTTTCCATCTTCAGCTGTCCACACCCACAGATGTTCTCAACACCACCCACGCAGCCCCAGGAAGAGCCCAGCACCCCTCAACACGCTCGGAGATGGGGATGCAAAGCCCAGGAAACCTCTCCCTCCCAGCACCTCCCACTTTTCCAGAGCTGGTCAGGATATGACCCACAGGCAACCAGCAAGAGCTGTTGCCTTCCCAGTGTCATCCCATGGGGACGTTTCCCACCTGGGGCAGGAACGAACCACGGACTATGGATGTTCAACCAGGTTTTGGCCACTTTGGAGCTTTGCAAGCTCCAGGTGCCTCCTCCTGATCCAGCAGACCATGCTGGGATGAGGACAACGTGCCAAGGGTAAGCCCTTGCTGGACACACACTGGGAAGACATCACTTCTTTGCCTTTCTTATAGCTGCTCCAGATGCTTCCAACACACGGGGGATGATTTCCCACCAGGAAAATGTGAATTCTCCAGTCTTGCACCAGCATTTCAGGGTCTGGTTTGGGAAACTCCTGGTTGTGAGGAGAGGAAAGCCTCTCCATCCTTTCACCTCCCACCCTGCTGAGGTACAACGCCCTTGGTGGCCACGTGAACAGAGGTGCCATCACATTTCAGGGCAAGTCACCTTCCAGAAGCCGGTCTCACCTTGAGGATCCTGTTCATCTTCCCCATCTGGATCATGAAGCCATCGGTGCAGGCGATGTCTGAAGGAGAGTGACCGCCCCCCACCACCTTCACCCTCTTGTCCCGCTGCCGGGCCATATCCAGGATCTGCAGAGACAGGTGGTCCTGAGCATCCAACATCTCCCTCAAAGCCACACGTACAGGCACTGTGAGACATCCCAAGCTAAGGTCTCACCCATGGCTGACATCCATTTGCTTGGATAACTCATCATCTGGGGTTAAAACCATCCATGGGACCTGGACACCTCCTAAGAAAGCCCTTGGGGGTCATCAAATCGTAGAATCAGTGGAGTTGGAAGGGACCCACCAGGCCCATCCAGTCCATCTCCTGTCCCACAGGACAACCCAACATTCACCCCGTGGGGCTGAGGGCCTTGGCCAAACCCTTCTGGAATATTGTCAGGCTGGGACTGCTTCCCTGGGGAGCTCTTCCAGGGCTCCACCACCCTCTGCTCTGCTCTGGGGGAAGAACCTCTTCCTGATGTCCAACCCAACCCTGCTCTGGCCCATCTTCCTGCCATTCCCTGGGCTCCTGTCCTTGCTCACCAGAGAGAAGAGCTCAGCGTCTGCTCCTCCTCCCTGGGATGAGGAAGCTGTGGACCACGATGAGGTCCCCCCTCAGTCTCCTCCAGGCTGAACAGACCAAGTGACCTCAGCTGTTCCTCATATATCTTTCCTTCTAAATTCTTTGCCGCCTCTGTGGCCTCCTCTGGACTCTCTCCAGTGCTTTGATGTCCTATTTGTCCCAGGGTGCCCCAAACTGCCCCCAATCCTCGAGGTGGGGCCTCCCCAGAGCAGAGCAGAGCGGGACAATCCCCTCCCTGGCCTGGCTGGTGATGCTGGGCTTGATGCCCCCCAGGACACGGTTGCCCTCTTGGCTGCCAGGGCTCGCTGGTGGCTCGTGGTCACCTTGCCATGGAGCAGAGCCCCCAGGTCCCTCTGGGCAGGGCTCTCCAGCCTCTCTCTGCCCAGTCTGTGTGGACACCCAGGGGTGCCCTGTCCCAGGGGCAGAACCCAGCCCTTGCCCTTGTTTAATTCCATGTGGTTGGTGGTTGCCCTGCTCTCCAACCTGTCCAGATCCCTCTGCAGGACCTCTTTGCCCTTGGGGTTGAATAGATGATGTTTAAAGGTTCCTTCCAAAATCATTCTATGGTTCCAAAAGAGGTGATGCCCACCTGAGACACCCCTAGGGTGACAGAGGCATCGTTATGGTGACACAAGTGACACAGGACTCCCACCCCTCAGCACGGCAGCTGGGGCAGACAGGGGACCCCAGAAGGATACCAGATGGTGGTGTCCAAGGAGCAGAGTCCAGCTGGGGCCAGGTGTGCTGGTTCTCTGCATCTTTCAGGTGTTTCACAGGTCTGGTGGAGAACACGTGCAGTTCAGTAGGATGGGGCATCTCCTGGGGCTAAGGGAAGGTCTCGTGCTGCCACCACCTGTGACCTCTCTGACTGAACACGATGGAGCATCACAGCCCTTCCTGACCTCTCCTCCTCCTCATTTCTAATGAGTTGTCTCCTGGAAAACACCCTCCTTACCTCCCGGATCTCCTCCACTGAGGTGGGCTGGAAGTACAGCTCCGGAGAGGAACCATAGGTCTTGGCCCAGTTCTGGAACTTGACTCCTCCTTGGCCACAAACCTGAACCAAAACCAAGAGCTAAGGCAGAAGACAGCACGTTCCTCCCCTTCTTTCTCACACAGCCCAGCCTTCATCTGCCAAGACCACCGTACCAGGGCCAGGTTTCCAAAAATATGGATTATTTATGGAACATTAATGTTCATCTCAACCCCGTGAGTCTGGAGAAGTCTCCATGTGACTGTCAGCTTGGTTTGCATGGCCTCTTCTGCTCTGATCTCCTCTCAGACATGGTCTCAGCACCCACAACTACCTCTTGGCCCATGGGTGTGACCTCAAGTCCCAGTGTTCCCAGATGAGGGGCTGACTAGGACCAGACCTCCAACCTCAGCCACCCACCCTTAGACATTGTCCTGATGCCTGGTGTGAGAGGATGCAGGCAAAAGGCCCAACCCCATCCCATCTCCAGGTAGAGGTCAACCCAAGGCTGAGCATCCCAAAGGTAGTTAGGATGGGTCCTGGCTGGATGGGACAGAGCAGTGGTGGCTGCCCCATCCCTGGAGGTGTTCAAGGCCAGGTTGGATGGGGCTTGGAGCCCCCTGATCCAGCGGGAGGTGTCCCTGCCCATGGCAGGGGGTTTGAGGCTTTGAGGGCTTTGAGGTCCCTTCCCACCCAAGCCATTCCACAGTTCTATGTTTCTCCCTGGCCTTGTCCAGTCCAGCTGGGGCTTGGACAAGGAAGGACCTGGTGTGGTGTTGGGCACCAAGCCCTAGAGAAGATGATGAACCCCTCTGTCCCAGGTAGGACTGGGTGCAATGTGCTGCCCCACCAACCCATCCCACCACGGCTGCAGGGGATGGTTTATTTTGTCACCTCCTGCTGTCTCCTCCCTCCCATTCCCTCCATCTTCTTCTCTATCAGCAAACCCTTCACCTTCCACCTTCCCACCCGCACCTCCTCCCTCTCCCCTTCCCCTCATTTTGCTTCTCATAGAATCATGGAATCATTAAGGTTGGAAAAGCCCTCCAAGCTCATCCAGTCCAACATCAGCCCAACCCCACTGTGGTGTCCAAACCCTGTTCCCAGGTGCCACATCCACATGATTTTTTAACTCCTCCAGGGATAGGAACTCCACCACCTCCCTGGGAGCCTCTGCCAGGGCTCTTTTTGATGAAGGAATATTCAATCCAAACCTCCCGTGGTGCAACTTGAGGCCATTTCCTCTCATCCCATCCCTTGGAAGCAGAGCCCAAGCCCCCCCCCGGCTCCACCCTCCTCTCCAGGAGCTGCAGAGAGCCATGAGGTCTCCCCTCAGCCTCCTCTTCTCCAGACCAAACCCCCCCAGGGCCCTCAGCCGCTCCCACAACCCCTCTTCTCCAGACCCTTCCCCAGCTCCGCTCCCTTCTCCAGACGCGCTCCAGCCCCTCCAGGGCTTTCTTGGAGTGAGGGGCCCAACCCTGAGCTCAGGATTCCAGGTGTCACCTCCCCCTCTCTGAGGGGTTCAAGTCCCATCCAAAGAGTGGCCACAAAACCGTCCAAGGGCGCAGAAGGGGCTCTCCTAGGGGTGTCCACAACTCTCCACCTCTGCCACCTCCTTCCCCCCCCCAGTCTGCTGCTGGGGGCTGGGCAGGGACACTGGATGGGCCATCACCCTGCCCCGGGGAGGTGACACCACCTGGAGCCAGGGCCATCAGGAAGCTGTGGCAGATAGCCCAGGGCAAGAGGGGGGAGGTGGGGCTGCCCCGCAGCATCCCCCATGCAAGTTAAAGCCTGGAGCTGCTCTGTGAGCCAGGAACGGAGCAGAGGAGAAAGAAAAAGAGGGGAAAGAATCCCCAAAAGAACAAAACTAAGGAAAACGAAACCACTTTGGGTTATAAAATACTCCCGTTCCACCAGGGGTCTGGTCTCCTTTATCCAGGGGATCTGTTGGCTTCCCTTCCCTCTCTTTTCCTGTCTCTCTTCCTGGTGATGTTGGGTATTAAATCCATATCAAAAGGGGCAAAGAAGCCCCGTTGTCCCCTCCAACCCCGCTGCTTGGCCCACCCTTCCCATCCCCAAAAACTGGGAGATTCCCCTCTTGGCTTTTCCTTACCATCCTGTTGGCCTCTCCTGGAGATGCTGCTGGGGTGGGTGGGATTCCAGTTGCTCCAGCACCAGGGATGAGGAGTGATCCTGGCCAAACGAGGCTGTTCCTGCCCCGTGGGTCAACAAGGAGCTTCTCTCCAGGCTGGAAGGATAATGAATAACAGCCCTTCCCTCAGGCTCTGCCTAATTCCATGGGGGAGGAGAAAGGCTGGGCTATTCCCAGGTGTCAGAGCGGGATCTGGGCATGGATTTGAACCTGGGGTCTCTACCGGGATGCTTCAAACCCTGATGGTTTGGAGAAGAAGATGGTTCAGAGGGTTTTGGGGAGAAGCTTCCACCCTTTTGGGGCTCCTTGCCCTGGAGTGGGGTCCCCTCAAGCTGCAGCCTTTGCACTGGGCAGGCTGGGAAGAAGGGGGATTGGGAAGAGGTTTGGGGACACCTGGAAATGGGCACACAGCAGGGTTCAGGAAGAGATGGGTGAGACAGCATCATCGTGGGCAAAACTGGGTGCTGGAGGTCATCAACCCCTTCCTTGCAAGGAGGAAGATGCTCCACGACTTGCACACTTGCCTTGTACCCCAAATTTGCTCAGCAGTCCCCCTGGGAGCAGAAGGAAGGGACAGGATCAGGATGGATGATGGGTCTCATCTGACTGGATGATCTCAAAGGTCTTTTCCAACCAAGCAATTCTATGAAGGACGAGCAAGGGACAGCGATTTGCAGGAGCTCTGCAGATCTCAGAGGCTGTGCTTTGGTGATAAGAGAAACCTCCTTGGTCCCTCATTAAGGAGGGGGAGATAATGATTCTTCTGAGCTGGTTAACTCGGGCAAGGTGACCTCTGGGAGCACAACTCCAGGTCTGGAGCTGCGGGCAGCTGCCTTTGCACGAATCCAGGGAGCTTGGAGACCCAGCCTGGCCACCACAATCACCAGCTGGGGGAAACTGCTTCTTCAAGGGGGGAGAAGCTGGTCCAGGTTGGCCAGAGAAGTCAAATCCAGGCTGGGTGGAGAATGGAGTGGGATCAGCCCTGAGGAGAAAGCCTTGGGGTGCTGGGGGAGGAGAAGCTCTCCAGGAGCCGGCAATGGGCGCTCCCAGCCCAGAAACCAAGGGTGTCCTGGGCTGCACCCAAAGAGTGGGAGCAGAGGGGAGGGAGGGGATTGTGCCCCTCTGCTGCGCTCTGGGGAGACCCCACCTGGAGCCCTGGGTCCAGCTCTGGAGTCCTGAGCACAGGAAGGACCTGGAGCTGTTGGAGCGAGTCCAGAGGAGGCCACGGGGTTGATCCGAGGGCTGGAGAACCTCTGGTGTGAGGACAGGGTGGGAGAGTTGGGGTTGTTCAGGCTGGAGAAGAGAAGACTGTGGGGAGACCTTAGAGCAGCCTCCCAGGACTGAAAGGGGCTCCAGGAAAGCTGGGGAGAGGCTTTGTCCGAGGGTCTGGAGTGACAGGATGAGGGGGAAGATTTAAATTGAACATCAGGAAGAAATTCTTCACCATGAGGTTTGGGGAGGCCCTGTCCCAGGTTGCCCAGAGCAGTGGTGGCTGCCTCATCCCTGGAGGTGTTCAAGGCCAGGTTGGATGGGACTTGGAGCCCCCTGATCCATTGGGAGGTGTCCCTGCCCATGGCAGGGGGTGGAACTGGATGGGCTTTGAGGTCCCTTCCCACCCAACCGATTCCATGATTCTATGACCAAACACCTCTGGAAATGGGCTTTTTTCTTCTGCTGTTGTCTTCTCTCTCAAAGGCTCTGAGGAACCCATGGGTGCTGGCAGCAGGAGGGGAGGACACAGTGGGACTCTGGCTGTGCTCGATGGTGAGGGTCAGGGGAGAACATCTCCCTGCTTCTACTCAGGCTCCAACTCTGGTCCAGGACTCCCCTCCTCCAGCCTCATTTTGGAAAGGAAGCAATTAACTCCGAAAAAAAGAGGAACAAAAGCCCTTGGAGATTGAGAAGAAAAGAATAAAAGCTGCCCATAATTAAATTTCAACTGTTTCATTTTTAAATGAAGAACAAAGAAGACCAAACTCTTCCCTCTCCCAGCTGAGGAAGTGCAGGGATAGGACGAGGGGGGGGGGATGGTTTTCAGCCAAGAGCCAGCAGAGACCAAGGTGGTGGAAGAGAGCTGTGTCCTTCCCTTTGTGCATCCCCCCCACCCCACCCTGTTAATGAATAATCCCACGGGATTTGGGTTTTTTGGAGGTTTCCATGACCTTTGCCCAGTGCTTGGACCCAGAGCTGTTGGCTGAGCAGCTGTGGAGGTGGTTGACCCCAGTCTGGTGGCCCAGCTGGCGCCTCTTGGAGCTCGAAGGTGTCTCAGGAGATTATTCATTAATTCTCTGCTTTGCAGCCAGGAAAACATCAGGATAGTCAGGAGGTCAAGGAGCTCTGAAGGTAGATGTGAAAACCCATGGACAAAGCTCCTGGAGGTGTTGTGAGGTCCTTCACAGGCTGCACAGCTCCTGCTCTGTAATTAGAATCATGGAATGGTTTGGGTTGGAAAGGACCTTAAAGCCCATCCAGTTCCAATCCTCCTGCCCTTTGGGTGCAGCCCAGGATTTGGTCTTCCTGGGCTGGGAGGACCTATTGGTGGCTCATGTGGAGCTTCTCCTCCCCCAGCACCCCAAGGCCTTCTCCTCAGGGCTGATCCCAATTCATTCTCCACCCAGCCTGGATTTGTGCTTGGGATTGCCCTGACCCAGGTGTAGCCCTTGAACCTCATGAGGTTCTCCCAGCCCCATCTCTCCATCCTGTCCAGGTCCCTCTGGATCCATCCCTTCCCTCCATCGTGTCACCCACAAAGCCTGGTGCCATCAGCAAACTTGCTGAGGGTGCCCTCAATCCCTGTGCCCTCATCTCCAACACCACCAGTGCCAACACAGACCCCTGAGGAGCATCACTGGTGACCGGTCTCCACTTGGACATTGAGCTGCTCACCACAACTCTTTGAGTGCCATCATCTAGACAGGTCAGGTTTCCAAAGGGGAGTTCCTGGGAAGGTGATGTTGCAGTTTGAGCCATGCACAGATGTGTTGGGACCTTCTCCCTTGGCATCCATCAAACAGGGCATTTCCAGTCCCTAAAGGGCTGAACCATTAACCAAGCATCCCTGCAGCAAAGCTGGAGCCATCCCAGAGTCCAGGGATGGGCTGGGTTGAAATGCAACCAGGTGCCATCAAGATTGGTGGCTGCAAGTGACCATGGGTGGTCACAACCCTGGCCAAACCCTGCAGGGTAAAGGGAGCTCTGCTGCTGGGGACAGAGCTGGAGGCACTCCTGGAGTCCAGGATCGAGCCCAGATCCTTCCCACAGCAGCCCTGAGAATGGGGGCTGTGTGTGCCTTCCAGTATGGGGCTCCAGGAAAGCTGGGGAGGGGCTCTGGATCAGGGAATGCAGGGACAGGATGAGGGGAAGGGTTTGGAGCTGCAAGAGGGGAGATTGAGATGAGATCTCAGGGAGAAATATTTTCCTCTGAGGGTGGGGAGGCCCTGGCCCAGGTTTCCCAGAGCAGTGGTGGCTGCCCCATCCCTGGAGGTGTTGAAGGCCAGGTTGGATGGGGCTTGGAGCCCCCTGATCCAGTGGGAGGTGTCCCTGCCCATGGCAGGGGGTGGGACTGGATGGGCTTTGAGGTCCCTTCCCACCCAACCCATCTCATGGTTCTACCATCACGGGTTTGAAACCCACCCTGAGGTTTTCCAGACGTTTTCTCCTTCCTTTGGACATTGAAGAGCTGAGAGGGGAGGATCAAGCAGGGCATCAAGCAGATGGAAACCACACCCACCCTGCGAGGGAGGTGGAGTTGTGATCTCCCCGTGTCCCCGGCATCCCGAGGGATGCAGTTCCCCTCTCTCCACTCACCCAAGGCCACTTTCGAGCTGCAATAAGAAACGGTCCTGAGGAGCTCAGTCTGCAGCCAGATCTGTCTCTCCTTTTCAGCTTCATCGTGCTGGGACCCAGCCCTACGGGAGCTCTTTGGCAGCCACAGCCATTGCCATCCCTCACGTTTATGGCTGGAGGATTTCTCCAGGGAATAAATCCTCCAAGAGACAGAGCTGAAGCCTCAGAGGAAACCAGGGAGGCAATTTCATAGAACCACAGAATGGTTTGGGCTGGAAGGGACCTTAAAGCTCATCCAGTTCCAGCCCTGTTGTCATTGTCATTCCACCAGACTTTGCATCTCTTCGATGGTGGTTGCCCTCCTGGACCCACCAGCACCGAAGCCCGAGCTCAGCTGGCACCCTTGGGTGCCCAACTCTGCAGGCAGAGGGGTGTCTGTACCCCAAACAGCCAGCCTGGGCCAAGCCCATCCCACCCATCTGCGTGGCCACCAGGGCTGAGGACGTGTGCGCCCAAGGAGACCTCCACCCCGGGCAGGGAGGGTGCCAGCACCCAGGGGAGCAGCAGGGGACAAGGACGTGTGCACCCTGGGGACTTCAAGAGGGCTGGGGAGGGGCTCCTCATTAAGGAGTGCAGGGATGGGATGAGGGGAAGGGTTTGAAGCTGGAAGGGGGGAGATTGAGATGAGATCTTAGGGATTCAGATGATATTTTAGGACTGGGTAAGCCTTGCCTGGAACCAGTGTCCACCAAGCCATGCTGCTTCCCTAAAATCCCACCACGGGAAGAACTTGGGACAGCTCCAGCAAGCTAAGATGAGCTGGATTTGACTCAGATATGAGCACATGGATTATTGTGTCCAGTACCTGGAATCCCCAACATAAGAAGGAGATGGAGCTGTTGGAGCGAGTCCAGAGGAGGCCACGGAGATGATCCGAGGGCTGGAGAACCTCTGGTGTGAGGATAGGGTGGGAGAGTTGGGGTTGTTCAGGCTGGAGAAGAGAAGGCTGTGGGGAGACCTTAGAGCAGCCTCCCAGGACTGAAAGGGGCTCCAGGAAAGCTGGGGAGGGGTTTTTTCCAAGGGCCTGGAGTGATGGGATGAGGGGGAACAGCTTTAAATTGGAAGGGGAAGATTGAGATTGGATATTGGGAAGAAACTCTTCAGGATGAGGGTGGGGAGGCCCTGGCCCAGGTTTCCCAGAGCAGTGGTGGCTGCCCCATCCCTGGAGGTGTTGAAGGCCAGGCTGGATGGGGCTTGGAGCCCCCTGATCCAGTGGGAGGTGTCCCTGCCCATGGCAGGGGTTGGAACTGGATGGGCTTTGAGGTCCCTTCCCACCCAACCCATCCCATGATCTGATGGCTCTGTGCCAGGTGCACCTGGGGATGCTGCACCCAGGGGACCGATCACATGAGCACCTGAGGACACTTGGATACAGAGGACCATGGATGGCTGCACCCAGGGATGTGGGGGTGCCTGTGCCCCAAAGATGCTGCACCCACGGGGTGGGTGGTGGGAGCTGGAGAAGCTGCTTTGGGCGGCGTTAGAGGGGACACAGAGCTGGCCTGGGGTGGGAATCTGCTGGAGGGAACTGCTGGAGCAATGTCCTGCCTTGGCAGTGCTGGGAGGGGGGGATCACAAGGTGTGCAAGGAGGAGAGGGAGCTTGGGAGCTCTGTGCAGATCCTGTTCCCTCACAGAATCATTCCCAACACTTAAAGATCCTCCTCCTCCCTCCCCAAATCTTTCCCAGTACCTGCAGATCCTCCTCCTTCCTCAAAATCATTTCCAGGAGCTGCAAACCCTCATCCCTCCTTAAATCATTCCCAACACCCACACATCCTCCTCCCTCCCTGAATCATTCCCAGGTTCTGCAGATCCTGCTCCCTCCCCAGATTATTCCCAGCACCTACAGATGCTCCTCCCTCCACAAATCATTCCCAACACCTGCAGAACCTCCTCCCTTCAGGAATCATTCCCAACATCCCCACATCCTCCTCCCTCTCAGAATGACTCCTATGACCTGCAGATCCTCCTCCCTCCTCAAAACATTCCCAGGTTCTGCAGATCCTGCTCCCTCCCCAAATGATTCCCAACACCTACAGATCCTCCTCTCTCCCGGAATCATTCCCAACACCTGCAGAACCTCCTCCTTCCTCAAAATCATTTCCAGGAGCTGCAAACCCTCATCCCTCCTTAAATCATTCCCAACACCCACACATCCTCCTCCCTCCCTGAATCATTCCCAGGTTCTGCAGATCCTGCTCCCTCCCCAGATTATTCCCAGCACCTACAGATCCTCCTCCCTCCACAAATCATTCCCAACACCTGCAGAACCTCCTCCCTCCAGGAATCATTCCCAACATCCCCACATCCTCCTCCCTCTCAGAATGACTCCCATGACCTGCATATCCTCCTCCCTCCTCAAAACATTCCCAGGTTCTGTAGATCCTGCTCCCTCCCCAGATTATTCCCAACACCTACAGATCCTCCTCCCTCCTCAGAATCATTCCCAGGTTCTGCAGATCCTGCTCCCTCCCCAAATGATTCCCAACACCTACAGATCCTCCTCTCTCCCAGAATCATTCCCAACACCTGCAGAACCTCCTCCTTCCTCAAAATCATTCCCAGGAGCTGCAAACCCTCATCCCTCCTTAAATCATTCCCAACACCCACACATCCTCCTCCCTCCCTGAATCATTCCCAGGTTCTGCAGATCCTCCTCTCTCCCAGATTCATTCCCATGACCTGCAGATCCTGCCCCATCCCCAAATCATTCCTGGGATATCTGGGAGAACGAGTGCATTGCTGGGCACCCCCACAACCCTGCAGCCCCCCAAGAACCGGTGGATCTCCCCAATTCCAGCCCCTGCCAGGGGCTGGGGTGCAGGGAGGGCTTGCAGGAGGCTGCAAACACCTCTGAAATCCCCTAACCCAGCCACCAGTGCCACGGGAGAGGCTGTTTTGGCAGCTCCCACTTGGCTTTCCGGCCTGGATTCTGGGGCAGGAGCTTGGCTGCAGCTCCTGGCTGCCTGGAGATAATGTTCTTGGATTTTACATTCCATGGGTACCTTCAAAGGCAGCTCCAAACCCCATTCCTGAATTTACATCCCCTGCCAGCAAACCCAGAGAGGCCAACAACAAGGGTTATGGATAACTCGGGGTTGGAGGAAGCAGGTTCAGACCTCTTTTTGCAAACACAGGGGTTGGGATTTTACTCTTTCCATCCCAAATCCACGCAGCTCCTTTTTTTCAGGGATGAAACTGGATGCAAAAAATTCCCTGGCAGAGCTGGGGTAGAGGAAGGATGTGGCCAGACAAACCACAAAGCCTCCAATGAAAATAGTTCAGGGCTGGGGAGAATTTGAGGGGGGAAATACCAACCATGCTTGCCCAAATCCTTCCTCCATCCTGGCTGTGTGTTTGTGAAGGGCTGCTGGGGCCAGGAGAAGGGCTGGAAGCTTGGAGAAAGGGGCTGGAAACAGGGATTGAGCCCTGAGGATGGGCTACGGGGAGGAGGGGACAGGGAGAACATAGAATCATGGGATGGGTTGGGTGGGAAGGGACCTCAAAGCCCATCCAGTCCCACCCCCTGCCATGGGCAGGGACACCTCCCACTGGATCAGGGGGCTCCAAGCCCCATCCAACCTGGCCTTCAACACCTCCAGGGATGGGGCAGCCACCACTGCTCTGGGAAACCTGGGACAGGGCCTCCTCATCCTCATCAGGAAGAATTTTTTCCAATGTCCAATCTAAATCTTCCCCCTTCCAATTTAAAGCTTTTCCCCCTCATCCTGTTACTCCAGGCCCTTGGAAAAAGCCCCTCCCCAGCTTTCCTGGAGCCCCTTTCAGTCCTGGGAGGCTGCTCTAAGGTCTCCCCACAGCCTTCTCTTCTCCAGGATGAACAACCCCAACTCTCCCACACTGTCCTCACACCAGAGGTTCTCCAGCCCTTGGATCATCTCCGTGGCCTCCTCTGGATTCGCTCCAACAGCTCCAGGTCCTTCCTGTGCTCAGGACTCCAGAGCTGGACCCAGGGCTCCAGGTGGGGTCTCCCCAGAGCACAGCAGAGGGGCAGAATCCCCTCCCTCCCCTCTGCTCCCACTCTTTGGGTGCAGCACTGGGTGCTTGGAGCTCCCAAGCACAGAACCAAGGCTCTCAGGTCACTTTGTGCTTTATTTCTCAGTGTCAGGAGGCAGAAGGTGATTTCTCACAGCATTGATCATTATGAGTGCATTCCAACCCCCCACACCAAGCTGCAACCCAGGAGCCTCCAGCCAAGCCCCCGAGCGAGGGTCGGGGCGATGGGGCAGCCCTGGTGGAGCCCTTTCCGTGGCACAAGGATGGGTCCAACCTCAAACCATCTCCCACCACCCCACGACCTCAACAAGAGCTCACTGGGATCCTTTTATAGCTGCTCAAAGCAGAAGTGATGCTTTGTGCATGGCTCAACCATCACCTCCCCCAATTCAAATCAAGGCCTAAAGGCAAAATATCAGACCCTAAAGGTAAAGAATTAAACTCTAAAGGTAAAAGAATCAGAGCCTAAAGGTGAAAATTGAACCCTAAAGGTAAAAAAAATCAAACCCCAAAGGCAAAAATCAAACCCTAAAGTGAAAATCAAACCCTAAAGGTGAAAAAAAGAACCCTAAAGGGAAAAGAAATCAAACCCAAAAGGTAAAAAATGGAAGCCTAAAGGCAAAAAATCAAAGCCTGAAGTGAAAAATCAAACCCTAAAGGTGAAAATCGAAACATAAATGTGAAAATTAAACCCTAAAGGTAAAAAAATCGAACCTTATAGGTGAAAATTGAACACTAAAGGTAAGAAATGGAACCCTAAAGGTAAGAAATTAAACTGCAAAGGTGAAAAATCAAACCCTAAAGGTAAAAAAATCGAACCCTAAAGGTGAAAATCGAACCCTAAAGGTGAAAATTAAACACTAAAGGTAAGAAATGAAACGCTAAAGGTGAGAAATGGAGCCCTGAAGGTGAGAAATGGAGCCCTGAAGGTGAGAAATTGAACCCTAAAGTAAGAAATTGAACCCTAAAGGTGAGACATGAAATCCTAAAGGTGAGAAATTGAACCCTAAAGTAAGAAATCAAACCTTAAAGGTAAGAAATTGTACCCTAAAGGTGAGAAATTGAAACCTTAAAGGTAAGAAATCGAACTTAAAGGTGAGAAATCAAACCTTAAAGGTAAGAAATCGAACCCTAAGATGAGAAATCAAACCTTAAAGGTAAGAAATGAAACCCTAAAGGTGAGAAATTGAACCCTAAAGGTGAGAAATTGAAACCTAAATGAAAGAAATTGAACCCTAAAGTAAGAAATTGAACCCTAAAGGTGAGAAATAGAACCCTAAAGGTGAGAAATAGAACCCTAAAGGTGAGAAATAGAACCCTAAAGGTGAGAAATCGTACCCTAAAGGTGAGAAATTGAATCCTAAAGGTGAGAAATGAAATCCTAAAGGTATGAAAAATCAAACCCTATAGGTAAGAAATTGAACCTTAAAGATGAGAAACTGAACCCTAAATGTAAGAAATTGAACCATAAAGGTGAGAACTGAAACCATAAAGGTAAAAATTGAACCCTAAAAGTGAGAAATCAAACCTTAAAGGTAAGAAACTGAACCCTAAAGGTGAGAGGAGGAGCCCGAAGGCGAGAGGAGGAGCCCGAAGGCGAGAGGTGGAGCCCGAAGGCGAGAGGAGGAGCCCGAAGGCGAGAGGAGGAGCCCGAAGGCGAGAGGTGGAGCCCGAAGGTGAGAGGTGGAGCCCGAAGGCGAGAGGAGGAGCCCGAAGGTGAGAGGTGGAGCCCGAAGGTGAGAGGTGGAGCCCGAAGGTGAGAGGAGGAGCCCGAAGGCGAGAGGTGGAGCCCGAAGGTGAGAGGAGGAGCCCGAAGGCGAGAGGTGGAGCCCGAAGGTGAGAGGTGGAGCCCGAAGGTGAGAGGTGGAGCCCGAAGGTGAGAGGAGGAGCCCGAAGGCGAGAGGTGGAGCCCGAAGGTGAGAGGAGGAGCCCGAAGGCAGCGCCGGCCCGGGAGGGGAGGGCTCAGCCAGGACTCCTCCCGCAGCCCAGCTCAGAGCCTGCACAGCCCGGCCAGGGGTGGCTCCGCTGGGAGCCGCTCCAGCCACTCCCGCAGGATCCTGTTGAGCACCGCCGGCCTGTGGGGTGGGACAGAGGTGGGGTGGGATGCGGCTTCCCCCGGGGGTGGGGGAGCCCAGCTCTGCTGGGGCAGGACCACGCCAGGTGCCCGTGGTACCTCTCCATCTGCGTCCAGTGCCCACACTCCTCGAGGTGCTCCCGGCGCAGGAGTGGGATCTGCGGAACGATGAGGAAAGAGGTTGGTTTGAGCCAAGATCCAGCAGGTCCGGCATCAGCAGAGCCCATCCCAGGCTGTCCCTGCCTTCCCAGAGCTTCCTTTTGGCCAAAGAACATCTCCTCCTGCTGCGTGGAGCAAATTCCACCCTCTCTCACTCCCTGATCATCACAAAGAACCATGGAATGGGTTGGGTTGGAAGGGATCACAAAGCCCATCCAGTTCCACCCCCCTGCCATGGGCAGGGACACCTCCCACTGGATGAGGGGGCTCCAAGCCCCATCCAACCTGGCCTTGAACACCTCCAGGGATGGGGCAGCCACCACTGCTCTGGGCAACCTGGCCCAGGGCCTCCCCACCCTCACACCAAAACATTTCTCCCCAAGATCTTATCCCAATCTCCCCTCTTGCAGCTCCAAACCCTTCCCCTCATCCCATCCCTGCACCCCCTGATCCAGAACCCCTCCCCAGCTTTCCTGGAGCCCCTTTCAGTCCTGGGAGGCTGCTCTAAGGTCTCCACACAGCCTTCTCTTCTCCAGCCTCAACAACCCCAACTCTCCCACCCTGTCCTCACACCAGAGGTTCTCCAGCCCTTGGATCATCTCCGTGGCCTCCTCTGGACTCGCTCCAACAGTTCCATCTCCTTTTTATGTTGGGGATTCCAAAACTGGACACAATAATCCATGTCCTCATATCTGAGTCAAATCCAACTATTCTTTGCTTGCTGGAGCTGTCCCAAGTCCTTCCTGTGGTGGGATTTTATGGAAGCAGCATGACTTGGTGCACACTGGTTCCAGACAGGCCTTACCCAGTTCTCCATGCCATTGCTCATGCTGGGATGCAGCACCACGTCCTTCCCGGCCGTGACCATCAGCGCTGGCATCATGATCTACAAAGGACACAGGTGACAAAGGTGTGGAAGGTGCTGGGTCTGGAAAGACTCCATGTGGGACAGGAGGAGTCCTCACCTTCCTATCCTTAGCAGAGAGAGCCCAGTGCCAGTTGGGTCGTATATTGCGGTACCAGTTCAGGGGGCCCCTGGGAGAGAGGGGAATGGTGTCGAGATCAATCATGGAACCATGGGATGGGTTGGGTGGGAAGGGACCTCAAAGCCCATCCAGTTCCATCCCCTGCCATGGGCAGGGACACCTCCCACTGGATCAGGGGGCTCCAAGCCCCATCCAACCTGGCCTTCAACACCTCCAGGGATGGGGCAGCCACCACTGCTCTGGGAAACCTGGGCCAGGGCCTCCCCACCCTCACAGCAAAACATTTCTCCCCAAGATCTCATCTCAATCTTCCCTTTTGCAGTTCCAAACCCTTCCCCTCATCCTGTTCCTGCAATCCCTGATCCAGAGGGATCCCCAGCTTTCCTGGAGCCCCTTTCAGTCCTGGGAGGCTGCTCTAAGGTCTCCCCACAGCCTTCTCCTCTCCAGGATGAACAACCCCAACTCTCCCACCCTGTCCTCACACCAGAGGTTCTCCAGCCCTTGGATCATCTCCGTGGCCTCCTCTGGACTCGCTCCAACAGCTCCAGGTCCTTCCTGTGCTCAGGACTCCAGAGCTGGACCCAGGGCTCCAGGTGGGGTCTCCCCAGAGCGCAGCAGAGGGGCAGAATCCCCTCCCTCCCCTCTGCTCCCACTCTTTGGGTGCAGCCCAGGACACCCTTGGTTTCTGGGCTGGGAGCGCCCATTGCCGGCTCCTGGGGAGCTTCTCCTCCCCCAGCACCCCAAGGCCTTCTCCTCAGGGCTGATCCCAATCCATTCTCCACCCAGCCTGGATTTGTGCTTGGGATTGCCCTGACCCAGGTGTAGGACCTTGCCCTTGAACCTCATGAGGTTCTTCCAGCCCCATCTCTCCATCCTGTCCAGGTCCCTCTGGATCCATCTCTTCCCTCCAGTGTGTGACCACACCCCACAGCTTGGTGTCATCAGCAAACCTGCTGAGGGTGCCCTCAATTCCAGTGCCCTCATCTCCAACAAAGATCATAGAATTGTTTGGTTGGAAAAGACCTTTGAGACCATCGAGTCCAACTGCTCCTCTCCACTACTAAACCAGATCCCTGAGATGTTGGGACTCAGCTCCTGGTGACACCACCACAGGGACCATCCCACTGCTCATGGCATGGAAGAACCTGCAAAGGGGAAAGCAGCCTCCCCCCCAGCAGCCTTCTTTGGGTGGTTTTGGGGGTGTTTCCCAGTCTGCCCCCACCTGAATCCAGACTTCTGGAAGCGCTGGATGTAGTACTGCAGCTCGGGGCCATGCAGGATCTGGCTGGCAGGAGGGTCCTCTGGGAAGCCCACCAGCAGCCCCCCTGGAAGAAGAGATTGAGAACTGCTCCTACATCCCACCCACAGCATCCTCAACCCTCAGAGAGGTTCCTGTTCTTACCTTGTTCCTGCACCTTGAGGAAGTTGGAGGTGGAGGGCAGGCGGTCCTGCAGAGAGAGAGGGGACCAAGGGCAGGCAGGGAGTGGGGTCACATCCAAGGGGAAATTCATTCCCAGGTGCTCCCTGGGGCTTCCAGGTAGACTTGGGGCTTCACGTCCCTCCTCAGTGGGAGAAGGCATCAAGCATTGCTGCATCCCCAGGGATGCAGGAACCAACAACACAGCCCTGGGACACAGAGCTGGGAGGAGGCACCAAGGATCACTGCATCCCAAGGGATGCAGGAACTGACCACACAGCCTTGGGACACAGAGCCTGGAGCAAGAACCAAGCATCACTGCATCCTAAAGGATGGAGAGACCAACCACAAAGCCCTGGGACACAGAGCTGGGAAGAGCTACCAAGCATTGCTGCATCCTAAAGGATGGAGGGACCAACCACAAAACCCTGGGACACAGAGCTGGGAGCAGGCACCGAGCACCACTGCATCCCAAGGGATGCAGGAACTGTCCACACAGCCTTGGGACACAGAGCTGGGAAGAGTTACCAAGCATCACTGCATCCTAAAGGATGGAGGAAGCAACCACACAACCCTGAGACACAGAGCCAGGAGCAGGAACCAAGCATCACTGCATGGATGGAGGAACCAACCAGACAGAGCTGGGAGCAGCGTTCACTCTGGTCCCTACTGATGGCTGATGACTGGACAGGGAGCGGAAGTATGGGAGATACGGGATGGAGCTTGCCTGAGGGTCACTGGTGGCCACTGCAAAGCCACCCCTGAAGCTGGTTCCTTGGGTGAGGTGAAAGGGGAGATGTTGCCCACAGGCAGAGCCCCAGGAAGGCTAGCAGGGCTTGGAGAAGACGTGGGCAGGCTGTGAAGCCCTCTGCTCCCCCCCAAAGGTCCACCCCCAGCCCCACACCCACCTCCTGGCGCGTGGAACGGATCAGGACCTTCAGGGTCCGGCCCACGTCCTTCTCAAGCTCTGCCTCTGCGACGCCCTGCGTGGTGGGGACGAAGCACTGGGGGTGATGCCAACCCCACCCAGGGACTGGAACCACCCTGGGACCAGACCCTCCCACCCACGAGGACTTGAGTGGAGGCTGGAGGTGGTTGTTTTGCAGAGTTCAGCATGGGAACAAGGTCTGGTAGGGGGCACCACAACCCATTTGAGGTGGGGTGACGGCAAGACCACCCTCGATACGGGGTTGGTGCTGCCCAGCCACGAGTTGGAGACCCCACCATCGTCACAGTCGGAGGGGTTTAAGCCCCAAAAAGGAGGTGGAAGGTGATGTTTGTGGTCGTGGACTCACCGGTTCCTGGAAGTAGAACTGGTAATCAAAGGTGGGATAGCTTTTCATCTTCTCCACGATGTCCACGGTGGGGTCAGCAGGTCGGTAGGGGGTGTTCAGCGAGGCCACGGCTCTAGGACAACACGGTTGAGGGGACACACAACCAATCACAAATCAATCTGGGGGGGTTCCCACCAAGCTGGGGCTTTGCTGTAGGGACAGGACAGGATTTGGGGTGCCCCAACCCGTTGGTCCAGCCCCGAGGACCCACCTCACCCTCTCGGGGTAGAAGAGGGCCATGTTCCACACCACGGCGCCGCCCCAGTCGTGGCCGATCAGCACGGCTTGCGGGATGCCCTATGGAAAAGGGGACCATGAGCCTGTGCCCCATGGCTACACCCCAAAAGAAGGACCCAAGAGCTGATTCCCCTCCCTCTGAAGCAGCAAAGACATGAGAAAAAAGCTATATTTTCCTTTTCCCCCCCTTTTTCCCCCAAAGTACCAGCTTAACCTGTTCCCCTCCGATTTCATAGAATCATGGGTTGGGTTGGAAGGGACCTCAAAGCCCAGCCAGTTCCACCCCCGCCATGGGCAGGGACACCTCCCAGTGGATCAGGGGGCTCAAAGCCCCATCCAACCTGGCCTTCAACACCTCCAGGGATGGGGCAACCACCACTGCTCTGGGAAACCTGGGCCAGGGCCTCCCCACCCTCAGCATCAAGAATTTCTTCCCAATGTCCAACCTAAATTTTCCCCCTTCCAATTTAAAGCCGTTCCCCCTCATCCCATCACTCCAGGCCCTTGGAAAAAGTCCCTCCCCAGCTTTCCTGGAGCCCCTTTCAGTCCTGGGAGGCTGCTCTAAGGTCTCCCCACAGCCTTCTCTTCTCCAGCCTGAACAACCCCAACTCTCCCACCCTGTCCTCACACCAGAGGTTCTCCAGCCCTTGGATCATCTCCGTGGCCTCCTCTGGACTCACTTCAACAGTTCCAGGTCCTTCCTGTGCTCAGGACTCCAGAGCTGGACCCAGGGCTCCAGGTGGGGTCTCCCCAGAGCACAGCAGAGGGGCAGAATCCCCTCCCTCCCCTCTGCTCCCACTCTTTGGGTGCAGCCCAGGACACCCTTGGTTTCTGGGCTGGGAGCACCCATTGATGGTTCCTTTAATTAAACATTCTGAGTACCTGAGCCCTCCAGAGGAAAGAATCTTCATCTTGCCCACCAAAAACACATCTGGAAGGTCCTCATCCCATGGGATCACCCCACGGGTCCCTCCACCGCTGCCATCACACAGGGTGACGGCATCCCCTGAGGTGGACCACATCCTGCCTGGAGCTGAGCACACCAAGCTTGCCATTCCACCCCCCTCCATTCCTTTTTCCTGACCCCTCTGGGCATGGACAAATTAATCCAATTAAACCCCCAGCGCTCCTGATGACGCAGCAGCCGGTTCATAATTAGCTGCTAATTAGAAGCATGATTAAAACCATCTCCCCATGGCTCCACGATTCCATCTGACAGGGTGAAACCCAGCATCTGAGAACCTCCAAGTGGGACTGGAGGTTCTGGCAGCTCCCACCTCCAGAGTGGGTCCCCTTCGTGCCGGTGGGTCTCATCCCACCATCCCTGGCCATCACCGTGCTGGTTCCTGGACCGCTCTGCACCCCAGAGATGGGATCAAACAAGAGATGAAGCCTCATAAAGTCATTTGTCATGGAATCATGGAATGGTTTTGGGTGGAAAGCGACCTTAAAGCCCATCCAGGTCCAGGGGCAGGGACACCTCCCACTGGATCAGGGGGCTCCAAGCCCCATCCATCCTGGCCTTGAACACCTCCAAGGATGGGGCTTCCATGACTTCTCAGGGTAACCTGTTCCTCCCAGATCCCCTGGGTTATCTCCCAGAGGAGGGAGAAGGAACCTCCCAGTGGGGAGAGGAGCAGGATGGGCCCTGACAATCATGGAGGAGCAACTTTACCATGAGGGTGGCCCAGGTTTCCCAGAGCAGTGGTGGCTGCCCCATCCCTGGAGGTGTTCAAGGCCAGGTTGGATGGGGCTTGGAGCCCCCTGATCCAGTGGGAGGTGTCCCTGCCCATGGCAAAGGGGTGGAACTGGATGGGCTTTGAGGTCCTTTCCAACCCACAAAGCCACCACTGTTCCTCACACAAGGAACCCTTCCAAAACCTCCAGGGCTTTCTTCGTGCCACTGTTTCTTGAGTTATTTTGGTTTACACGGTGCCTTTTGAAGGACTCACTCCCTTGGAAGCCCCTTTGGAAGGCAAAAGCCCTGGAGATGTTGACATTTGTGGGCTCTGCCTTGTTCCCCTCCACTTCACCTCTTTTAAAAGGCACAGAAATCAACTCCATACGCTCGCTGGGATGGGAATTAAACCCAGAGCTCCCAAATCCAAGTCTGCTGAGATGACACCAGATTCCAGCCATGGCAAAGGGCAGCGTTGGTCCTCACCAGCATCTTGGAAGCTTCTATGGTTTGGGTTAAAGGAGGAGCTGAGGGGATGCAGCCCAGCATCCTTCTCCATGAATGTCCTGAGTTGGAAGGGACCACCAGGCCCATCCAGTCCATCTCCTGTCCCACAGGACAACCCCAACATTCACCCCCTGGGGCTGAGGGCCTTGGCCAAACCCTTCTGGAATATTGTCAGGCTGGGACTGCTTCCCTGGGGAGCTGTTCCAGGGCTCCACCACCCTCTGCTCTGCTCTGCTCTGGGGGAAGAACCTCTTCCTGATGTCCAACCCAACCCTGCCCTGGCCCATCTTCCTGCCATTCCCTGGGCTCCTGTCCTTGCTCACCAGAGAGCAGAGCTCAGCCCCTCTTTCCCCTCCCTCCCTTGTGAAGAAGCTGTGGACCACGATGAGGTCTCCCCTCAAGTCTCCTCTTCTCCAGGCTGAACAGACCAAGGGACTTCAGCTTCTCCTCATATGGTTTCTCCTCCAGACCCTTCCCCAGCTTTGTGGCCCTGAGTAAGCTGAGTATCCCACCAGCCCACCAAGAGGTGCCACCAGCCCTTCTCCCATCCTCAACAAGGTCATAAAGTCCAGGAGAAGGAGATGCAGAGCTGAACCCACCCAAGGATGGGTTCTCCTCACCAGCAACAGGGTTGTATGAACATTCCCAACCTCCAAAATCTCATCCCTGAGGTTTGTGCTACCCCAAAGATTTTGGACCAGAATCACTGGGGAAGCTCAGATGTGTCAGCACAGGACAAAGTCCTGGGGAAGTCCAGCTGTCCCAGCATGGGACAAAGTCCTAGGGAATCCCAGATGTCCCAGTCTGAGAAGGAAGAGGCAAAGGGCACCCATGGAGACGCCCACCCAAACCTTGCCAAGGAGGGACCCATCACGGTGCAGTTCCTCACCAGTTTGTCCAGGAAAACCACCAGGTCCTGAGGAAGGGAGGAGAGATGGGGTCAGATCCTACCCAGGACCATGTCCTACCAGCCCACACCACCCTCCACTTCGTGGCCATCCATGGCCTGCATCTCCTCACCTTGCAGATCTGCTCCTGGGAGTATTCTTTGATGTCTACACAGAAGACAGAATCATTTTAACATCCACGCTGAGCTGCTGGGGCTGCAGGAGGAGCAGGACAGCTTCCCCACCACAGGAGAAGACCTCTCCACCCACCTCCTCCTGGGTCTCGGGGTTGGCAGCTCCAGCCCCGTGCGCCCCAGCAATCCCAGCTCACCTGGTGGGGCCGTGGACTCCCCGTAGCCCTTCATCTCCAGAGCGATCACCCTGAAGCCGGCGTCAGCCAAAGCTGGGATCTAGGATGGAAAGCAGCAGCTTCTGAAGGACACAGGGGACCCCTGGACCACCCTCTCCCCACAGCACCAGCACCCAGCCTGCGTCTGCCCACCCAGCTATGGGGTTGGCCGTGCCTGGAGATGTTTCCAGAAGGGGCTGGTGAGGCTGGAAGGTCACCAATACTCCTGGGCTGTCCTCTGTGTCCTTCAAGACTCAAGGTAGGGTGGTGGGACAGCCCCAGGACCTCATGTATCCTCTCCACCACGCTCCAGCATCCCCGTCAGCCCTCATGGACCACCCTTTTCCATCACCTGGTAGCGCCAGGAGAGCCAGGACTCGGGGAAGCCGTGGCAGAGGCAGACGACGGGGCCGTGTCCCATTTCCACAAAGTGCAGCTGGACACCAGGCTGGAAGGGATGGAGAAGACCTGTGCCACCAGCTGCAGGTGGCACAGCTTCACCCCATGAGCCCACCACCCTCATCCTGGAGCCAACATGAGCAGCTTTGGGCTCCTGGAATGGATGGAGAAGACCTGAACGACGGAGGACCTCAGCATTCCCCAGAGTATCCCACACAGGAGGGTGGACAACCCAACAAGGCACGTCCTTCCACGGAGCTCAGCACCATTCCCAGGACACCTGGTCCTCCTCAAACCCTGGCCAGCCTGGGGACAGCTCGTACCCGGATGGAGACGTATCCATGGGTCACGTTGGATGGATCACACGCAGTCGGCAGAGGTTCTTCTTTGGTCAGAAGCTGTGGGATGAGAGGCACAAGATGAGCTCCTGAGCAAGCCTGGACCTCCACGGGACATCCCACCACCCTGCTGCTGGTGGGACACCCATGTGTTTGAGAAGAGCACGGCTCAGCAGGTCCATGGGATGAGCTCACCAGGGGGGTGGGCAAGGTCTGCTGGATCCACAGCCCCCACCCCATTTCTTTTTTGCCAATGCCACCACAAGTCCTGCTCCACCACAGCAAGACCCAGAAACCTCAGCCAACCCCTTCCATCTCTCCAGGGAGCCCCCAGGAGACCAAAGGACAAAGGGGACCCAGATCACTCCCACGTGCCTGGACACCAGAGAGCTCCTGCAGCTCCTTCAGGACGGTTTCGGTGTCCCTGACGAGGATGGTGGCCATGCCCATCTCCTGGGCTGGCTTCAGGTTCTCCTTGACGTCGTCTAGGAAGATCACCTGGAGGAACACCAGCACGAGGTGGCCTCCACGCCCCAGGGGAAGGGCAGCCACCGGGTTCATCCAAGGACTTCGGGTGCTCGGAAGGGCCCCTCTGCGCCCTGGTTTTGGGGTGGTGGACCTACCTCCTGTGGCTTCACCTGCAAGGCCTCCAGGGCATAGGTGTAGATCTTGGGATCGGGTTTCCACGCCCCGAGCCGGCAGGACTCCAGCACCAGGTCGAAGTGGCGGCGCAGGACGTTCCCCAGCGCAGCCGTGAAGAGCCGCCGGGCGCTGTCGTCCACCCAGGTGTTGGTGAGGACACAGGTCTTCAATCCTAGGGAAGGGCAGAGCTGGCACTGCTGGGTTTGCCCCTTCCGCTTCTCCCCGTGCTTGGTTTCACTTCTCCTCCCCAACCACTTCTCTTGGACCTTCCCAGCCTGAAATCCCCCCGCTTTGGAAGGATCGGGACACCATGGTGGGACCAACCAAGAACACTCTGGAGGGACCAGTTGGGGACCTTGTGGGGGAACAAAGCAGGGACCCCCGTGGTGGGACCAACCAGGGACCTTGTGATGGGATCAACCAGGGTTTGCCATGGTGGGACCAACCAGGGATTGCCATGATGGGACCAACCAGGGACTCTGGTGGGATCAGTAAGGGACCCTCATGGTGGGACCAACCAGGGATCCCCCTGGTGACACCAACCAGGGACTCTCACGGTGGGACCACCAGGGATCCCCCACGGTGGGATCACCGGGGATGCCCGTGGTGGGATCAGTAAGGGACCCTCATGTTGGGACCAACCAGGAATCCCCATGGTGGGATCAGCCAGGGACCCTGATGATGGGACCATCCAGAGAAACCTATGGTGGGATCAACCAGGGACTTCATGGTGAGACCAACTGGGGTCCCTATGGTGGGATCAGCCAGGGACCTCATGGTGGGACCAACCAGGGACCTCATGGTGAGACCAGCTGGGGTCCCTATGGTGGGATCAACCAGGGACTTCATGGTGAGACCAACTGGGGTCCCTATGGTGGGATCAGCCAGGGACCTCATAGTGGTACCCACCAGGGACCTCATGGTGAGACCAGCTGGGGTCCCTATGGTGGGATCAGCCAGGGACCTCATGGTGGGACCAACCAGGGACCTCATAGTAGGGCCAACCAGGGACCTCATGGTAGGGCCAACCAGGGACATGGTGGTGGGACCAACCATGGCCCCTTCTTGGGAGGGGAGCAGCACCCTCACTCCAGCACCCCTTGCCCAAAAGCCCCCCCAGCACCCACCGTTCCTCCGCAGCACCCTCGCTGCCTGTAGAAGGGGCTCATTGACCGTCCCCTCAACCATCATCTTCTCAAAGGCTTGGGCGATGGAGAAGGTGGGTGGCAGGGTGATGCCCAAGGTGGAGGCGTCCTGCTTGCAGCCTTCTTCCATCTCTGAGAAGAGCTGGAAAACACCCTCAGAACCATTCAATCCACCCCAAAAGCAAAGCAGAGCCCATCCTGGACCCCGATCTCCTCGGCTCCTTCCCAAGTCCCATCCCAGGAACCAGCCGTGGTGGGTGCCCAAGGACTCACCTGGGACAGGGTGATCTGGCCCCTCATCACCTTGGCATAGGCACTGTCGGAGCCACCAGCAAACAGGACCTTCTGCAAGAAATTCCTGCCAGGAAAAGGAGGAGAGGTCAGCTGGGAGGGACTCCAGTACCAGGTAGGTCCTGGTTGATCCCTCCATGAGGTCCCTGGCTGGTCCTACCATGAGGTCCCTGCTCGTTCCCACCATGAGGGTTCCTGGTTGGTCCCACCATGAGAACCCTGGTCAGTCTCATATTAGGGTCCTTCAGATTGTCCCATCATAAGGGTCCCACCATGAGCTCCCAGGTTGGTTCCACCATGAGGGTCCCTGGCTGGTCCCACCATGAGGACCCTTGTCGGTCCAGTCCTGGTTGCTCCCAACATGATATCCTTGCTTGTTCCCACCACAGGAGTCCCTGGTTGGTCCCACCACAAGGGTCTCTGGTTGGTCCCACCACAGGGGTCTCTGGTTGGTCTCACCATGACATCCCTCCTTGTTCCCACCACGAGGTTCCCTCGTTTGTCCCACCATAGGAGCCTCTGGTTGGCCCCATCACAGGTTCCCTGGCTGGTCGCACCATGGAGGTCTCTGGATGGTCCCACCATGAAGTCCCTGGTTGGTCCCACCATGAAGTCCCTGGTTGGTCCCACCATGAAGTCCCTGGTTGGTGTCACCATGAAGTCCCTGGTTGGTCCCACCATGAAGTCCCTGGTTGGTCCCACCATGAAGTCCCTGGTTGGTGTCACCATCGGGATCCCTCATTGATCCTACCATGAGGTTCATGGTTGATCCCACCATAGGGGTCCCTGGTGGTCCCACCACTGGGGTCCATGGATGATCCCACCATGAGTACCTTTGCTTGTCCCACTATGAAAGTCTCTGGTTGATCCCACCATGAGGTCCCCAGTTGCTTCCACTATAGGGGTCCCCAGCTGGTCCCACCATGAGGTTGAGGTCCCTTTTTGCTGCCACCATGGGGGTCCCTAGGTGATCTCACTGGGAGGGTTCCTAGTTGCTCCCCTGTGAGGGTCCCTGGTTAGCAGCACAATGGTTGTCCATGTCTGATCCCACCATGAGGTCTGTGGTTGATGGGGGTCTATGAATGGTCTCACTATGGGGGTCTCTGCGTGGTCCCACCATGAGGCCCCTGGTTGATGTCACCACGGGGGTCTCTGGATGGTCTCACTATGGGGGTCTCTGTGTGGTCCCACCATGAGATCCCTGGCTGATGTCACCATGGGGGTCTCTGGATGGTCTCACTATGGGGGTTTCTGCTTGGTCCCACCATGGGGGTCCCTGATTGGTCCCACCATGAGGTCCCCTGGCTGGGGAGCCCTGTGAGGAGGTGGACGCTCCGTGCTGAGGATATGAAGCTCCACCACTACGCAGAACCACAGCGTCTCCTCATTATTGGGACCTCACAACCCGTACATTTCTTCTGGCAGCTCAGATCCTTCACCCTCTGGAATGATGAGCAAGGAATTCCGCCAGGAACACGCAAATAATGCAAGGAACGAGATGATTCTGCAACCTGGAGCTCAGGGACAATAAATTCCCCACATCACAAGATCACAAAAAGCCTTCTCAGGTGGCAATAAAACAAGATTATGGGCCTTGGCTTCAGCTTAAAGATCTCCTCAAGCTGATAAAAATGCTGCTCCATCAAATATAAAGAGGCTTTACCTGTTCCAGCAGGGTTGGTGCCACCTATTTTTGATAGAAGGCAAATTAAAAAGATGTTTGATGGTCAGATAATCTGAGAATTTATTGCTCCATCTGCTCTGCGTCCTCCAGCATTTGGTTATTTAATGTTTCGTTCCCTTTTACTCTCTTGGCCAGAAACCTGGGCTGCACCCAAAGAGTGGGAGCAGAGGGGAGGGAGGGGATTCTGTCCCTCTGCTGCGCTCTGGGGAGACCCCACCTGGAGCCCTGGGTCCAGCTCTGGAGTCCTGAGCACAGGAAGGACCTGGAGCTGTTGGAGCGAGTCCAGAGGAGGCCACGGGGATAATCCAAGGGCTGGAGAACCTCTGGTGTGAGGACAGGGTGGGAGAGTTGGGGTTGTTCATCCTGGAGAAGGGAAGGCTGTGGGGAGAACTTAGAGCAGCCTCCCAGGACTGAAAGGGGCTCCAGGAAAGCTGGGGAAGGGCTTCTTCCAAGGGCTTGGAGTGACGGGATGAGGGGGAACGGCTTTAAATTGGAAGGAGGAGATTCAGATTGGACATTGGGAAGAAATTCTTGATGATGAGGGTGGGGAGGCCCTTGTCCATGTTGCCCAGAGCAGTGGTGGCTGCCCCATCCCTGGAGGTGTTGAAGGCCAGGTTGGATGGGGCTTGGAGCCCCCTGATCCAGAGGGAGGTGTCCCTGCCCATGGCAGGGGGGTGGGACTGGCTGGGCTTTGAGGTCCCTTCCAACCCAACCCATTCCATGATTCCATGATGCCGTATGAAACGGGGCAAAGGGCTCAGTATCATGGAATCATTTGGTTGGAAACGCCCTTTGAGATCACTGAGTCCAACCGGTTCCTGTCCACTACTAAACCAGATCCCTGAGGAACTCATCCACCCAGCCTTTAAACCCCTCCAGGGATGGGGACTCCACCACCTCCCTGGGAGCCTCTGCCAGGGCCTGAGAACCCTTTCAGTGAAGGCATTTGGGGAAGAGTGGCTGGAAAGCTGAACATGAGGCAGCAGTTGCCCAGGGGGGCAAGAAGGCCCCCAGCACCCTGGCTTGGCTCAGCCCTGGGGTGGCAGCAGGAGCAGGGCAGGGATCGTCCCCCTGCACTCAGCACCTGGAATCCTGGGCTCAGGGTTGGGCCCTTCTCCTGGAGGGGCTGGAGCGTGTCTGGAGAAGGGAGCGGAGCTGGGGAAGGGTCCCCACCCTGCATCCCACATGTACACAGGGACCTCAGCTTGGAAACCACGTCCAAGACAAGGGGACCCCAATTTTCACCCTCACATCCAGGACAGGGTGTCCCCACTCTGCACCCTACATCTACACGGGGACCCCAATTTGCACCCCACATCCAGAGCTGGGGGTCACTACCGTGCACCCAATATCTACACAGGGACCTCAGCTTGCAAACCACGTCCAGGAAAAGGGGACCCCAATTTGCACCCCCACCTACAGGACCAGGAGTCCCCAAGTTTCACCCCACACAGATGCAAGGACCCCAATTTGCACCCAATATCCAGGACAGGGGATCCCCAAGTTACACCCCACATAGACTCAGAGACCCCAACTTGCACCCCACATAGGCTCAGGGGCCCCACCTTGCACCCCACATCCAGGACAGGGGGTCCTTACCCTGCCCCCCCCACTCCCAGCCCTGTCCCCCAGCTCTGGATCCCCTGTCTCGCAGACCCCGCGCGGGCGGCGCCGGCACACACAGTATTTTCGGCTCGATTCTCTGTGTCTCGGGCCGAGCCCCCACCTGTAACGAGGCGGTAGGCCAAACTCTGTGGGCAAAGCTGGGCCGGGCCTAGCCAAGCCAGGCCTTACCTGGGCAAAGCGCAGCTCTGTTCGTACGAGCGCAGGAAGCTCCTTAAGCCCGGCACGAAGAGGACGCCGCCAAGGTCGAACAACACCGCACGCCACACCATGGCCGCACCGGAGCCTCTGGGACGGGGTCTCGAACTCGCAACCTTCGTGCCGACGGCACCGCCCCGCCCCAGGCTTGGCCACGCCCCTCCGCCTGGCCACGCCCCCTACCCGGGGGCCAGCTCTGCCGGCCCCGCCTCACCCTGTGCTGGCCACGCCTCTGACCACGCCCCATCGCTGGGGCCGTGCTGGGTCCTAGCGCCGCCCGCCAGGCGCATCAACGGGACTCTGCGCACGCCCTGGGTGTGGGGTGCAGGGTGGGGACCCCCTGTTCTGGATGTGGGGTGGAAGGTGGGGCCCATCCAGGACTGAAAGTCCCAACCCTGCACCCCACATACACACGGAGACCCAACATTGCAGCCCACATCCAGAAAAGGGGGTCACCATTCTGCGTTCAGGACAAGGGGTCCCCAATATGCATCCCCCATCTACACAGGGACCACGACTTGTAGACGTGGGGTGCAGATTGGGGTCCCCCTGTCATGGATGTGGCGTGCAAGTTGGGGGTCACTCTGTAGATGCGGAGTGCAAGATGGGGAACCCCTGTCCTGGACATGGGGTGCAAGGTGGGGTGGTCTAGTGTGGCCCAGCCCCCCCCCTTCTTCATTTCTGACCTCCTGCTGTCCCCAGGACACCAAAAGGGACCCCCCAGCATCTTCTTAAGGTGGTCCATCCCCCCCATCCTTCATCCCTGACCTTCTGTTGCCCTCAGGACCCCAAAAAGGACCTCCCAGTACCTTCTTAAGGTGGTCCATCCCCCCCATCCTTCATCCCTGACCTCCTGCTGTCCTCAGGACCCCAAAAAGGACCCCCCCAGCATCTTCTCAAGGTGGCCAGCACCGCGTGGCTGGATGAAACCCCCTTCCCTTCTTCTTCCATGGCTCAGATCTCCAAAGCTTTTCCTCCTCCCATCACAGCTCCGGCACAGCCCCCACCAAAGCTTCTCACCCCAAAACCGGGCAGCAGGTCCACAGCCCCCCCTGAGTTCCAGCAACACCAAGCCTGACTTCTCCATTGGACAAAGGTGAGAGCGTTGTTTTGGGGGAAAAAGAGGGGGGAAAGGGGATTTTGGTGGCCTTTGGGAATAGGTGGGAGGAACAGCCCAGCCTTGGTGCCAGCAAGATGCCAACATGGCTTCGTCTCTGAGACTTGGCCAAGTCGTGGCAGAGTTGGGCCACTGTGGTCTCCACTCGAGGGTCCCCTGGATGCTGCCACCCCCCATATTTTTGGGTCCCGAGTGACACCCTCCCCCCCCAACACTTGCAAAGGTGTTGAGACCTGGGAAGCTCAGTGCACCCCAGGGTGCTGGCAGAGAGCTGGGGTGCAGCTGGGAGCCCCCCTTTCCGTGCCGAGGGAGGGTGGAGATGGATGGGGGGCAGTGGGGAGCCCCCCAAATCCCTACCCCCCCCCCCGTGTCCACCACGCCAGCAGCTTCTGGCCCCCGTTCTCCTGGCTCTTGGCACCGAGGTTTTCCGGCAGCGGTTTAGAAAGAGTCTCATTGTCTGCCCACCCCCCCCACCCCCCTTCCAAACGTTCCAGCTTCCCAGCTTCTCCAAGGCTCCGGAAGGGAATCTGGGGAGGATGGGGAGGATGAGGTGCACCTCAACAGGATCAGCCCCACCCCAGCCCTTCCACCTCTTCGGTGCCTCAGTTTCCCCATGGAGATGCTCCATGTGCTGTGCTGGGGGGGGGCTGGAGAAAGGGTCTCCTCCTTACCTGGGGTGGGGGGTGCAAGAAGGGGTCTTATCTGAGCCATGGAAGAAGAAGGGAAAGGGGTTTCATGAAGCCACTTGGCGCTGGACCACCTTGAGAAGATGCTGTGGGGTCCCTTTTGAGGTCTCAGGGACATTGGGAGGTCAGGGATGAAGGATGGGAAGGCTGGACCACCTTGAGAAGATGCTTGGGGGTACCTTTTGGGGTCCCAGGGATAGCAGGAGATCAAGGATGAAGGATGGAGGAACTGGACCACCTTGAGAATATGTTGAGGCATCCTTTTGGGAGTCCTGGGGACAGTGAGACATCAGGGATGAAGGATGAGGGGGGTTTGAACACCTTGAGAAGGTGTTGAGGGGTCCCTTTTGGGGTCCCAGGGACAGCAGGAGGTCGGGGATTAAGGATGGAGGGGCTGGACCACCCTGAGAAGATGCTGGGGAGTCCCTTTTGGGGTTCCAGAGACAGTGGGAGGTCAGGGGTGAACCATGGGCAAGCTGGACCACCCTGAGGAGATGTTGGAGGGTCCCTTTTGGGGTCCCAGGGACTGTGGGATTTCAGGGATGAAGGATGGGGTGACTGGACCACTTTGAGAAGATACTGGGGGGTCCCCTTTGGGGTCTGCATGGAAAAATAAGGGTGCTTGGGGAATTTTGAAGGTGCAAACTTGGGGGACCCCAAAAGGGGTCTGAGAGGGTCTTCAGCCTTGACTCTTGTTGCTCTTGCAGGACATCTTGGTCATGGGGAGCCCCAGTTGGTGCCTGCTGGTGGGGCTCTGTGTCCTCATCCCCACTACCACCACCCAGGGGCGACCAGAAGAGGACGTGACACCCAGCACCAGGGTGGAGGAGCTGGGGTACCACCTCACCCAGGATGGGGACCCCCAGGAGGACCCCCAGCGCTGCGGCATCACCTTCCACACCCCCGGCCCTTGCAGCTCCCGTGGGCCACCCCGCTCCTCTTCCCGGGATGAGCTGGATCACCTCAAGGAGCTCTTGCAGAACACCAAGGCCAGCCTGAAGGACGTGGAGATGGCAGCTCTGCTGGAGGACAACCAGACCCGCTACCAGGACATCATCTCCGAGGCGCTGCCCGCCATCCACGGGGCCAACCTGGAATTTCAGGAGAGCCTGGACAACGTCCGTAGGGAGCTGGAGGCTCACGTGGCCGAGGTCAATCACCCACGGATGGCTGAGAAGAAGGAGAAGTAGGTGCCATGGGAAGGGGATGGACCACGGGAGGTGCTCCGTGGAGATGATGCCCCAAATTCCACGGGGGGCGACGCCTAACTGGATGTCCCCAAGGGTCCCCACGGTCTTCGTGGTGGCTCTGAGGTGACACACGGAGTTCGGATGCTGCCAGATGTATCTCCCCCACCCTAAACCCACCACAGTGGGGCTGGTGAGGGCTTCTCCAAGGGCAGGGTGGGGCGTCAGGAGGTGGGGGTGTCACCCCTAAACCCGAGTTGAGCCACAACGTGACTCCACACCAGGGTGGAGGAGTTGGGGTACCGGGCTGAGGACCCCTCTCTGGGATCTCCAGCACCTCAGCATCACCTTCTCCACCCTGCTACGGAGAGGCTGGTGGGGACACGCTGACCCTTCTTTGTCCCCCATGTCCAGGCTCCGGAAGGGGGTCCGCGTGGTGGCCCACATGTTACGTCTCACCGGTCACCTGGCCCAGACCCTCGACGCCACCTCCCGCCGCCTCCAGGTTGAGCTGAGCCAGCGCCTGCAGAGCTTGGCCACGCCCCCCGGGCCCTAGGAGAGAGGGGACAAGACCTGCTGTCACCTGGGGGGGGGGCTTTGCTTGCTGGTAGGACCCCAACCTGGTCATCTCCAGGGCTTTTGGGGGGCGCCCAGCCCTGGGACTTTGCACGGGGTGGGGGGGCTTGAAGAACCAGGAGGGGATGGGAGGCTGCTGCTCGCTCCATGATGCCATTGCACAGGTGATGCCGTAACACAGGTGATGCTGTCACATGTGTGATGTCACATGTGTGATGTCATTGCACAGGTGATGTCCTCACACAGGTGATGCCCTCACACAGGTGATGCCATCACACAGGTGATGCTGTCACACGTGTGATGTCATTTCACACATGATACCACTGCACATTCAACACCATTGCACACGTGATGCCAACACACACGTGATGCCATTGCACATGTGATGCCATTGCACACGTGATGCCATGGCACACACAATACCATCATGCACGTGAAGCCATTGCACATGTGATGCCATTGCACACGTGACGCTGCTGCACACGTGATGCCATCACACATGTGATGCCATCACGCACATGATATTATTAAGAACGTGATACCATTAAGCACAGGATGCTGTGACACACACAGTGCCATCACACACGTGATGTCGCACATGTGATGCCATTGCACATGCAATGCCATTGTACATGTGATGCCATTGCAGACACAGTGCCATTGCACACGTGATGGCACTGACTATGTGATGTTGTCACACGTGCAATACCGTTGCACACGTGATGCTATCACACACATGCGATGCCATTGCACACGTGATGCCATCACACACACAAAGCCATCACACGCATGATGCCATTGCACATGTGATGCCACTGCACACTCAATGCCATTGCACACGTGATGCCATTGCACACATGATGCCTTTGCACATGTGATGCCACCACTCACATGATGCCATCACACACACAAAACCATTGCACACATGATGGCATCACACACATGATGCCATTGCACACATGATGCCATTGTACACACAAAACCATTGCACACGTGATGCCATTGCACACTCAAAGCCATTGCACACGTGATGCCATTGCACATGTGATGCCATTGCACACATGATGCCATCACACACATGATGCCATTGCACACACAAAACCATTGCACACTCAATGCCATCACACACACAATGCCATTGCACACGCAATGCCCACAATCCCATCCCTGAGCGTTCCATGCATTTATCCAGCCGGAACTCTGCCATCCTATAGCAAAACCTGGTGCCACTGCCTGTGCCCAGCCCCTTGCCCAGGGGAAAACCCCTCCTTCCCATCCCCAGCAGACCTCTGCACCCCTTTGGGCCTCCCTGGAAGAGCTTTATTCATGCAGCCTGACCCAGGTTCCTGGGGTTCCCCAGTTCTACTGGCTGCATCTCACCTGTGGTTCAGCAGCATCACCCAGCATGGGCAGAGCTGCTGCCAGCCCTGGGGAATCCTTTGCCCTTGGGAATGCCTTGTCCAGGCTTGGAAGAGCCTTTTTTTTGCCCCCCCCCCCCCCCCAGGGTTGGAACAGCTGAGGATTCGTCTGGAGTTTGGTCCTTCTGGGTGGGCAGGGTGGAGGGGATGGAGGAGAGTGGAGGGGATGGAGCAGGGTGGAGGAGATGGAGCAGGGTGGAGGGGATGGAGGAGAGTGGAGGGGATGGAGGAGAGGGGAGGGGATGGAGGAGAGGGGAGGGGATGGAGCAGAGTGGAGGGGATGGAGCAGGGTGGAGGGGATGGAGCTGCAGGTCGATGGAGCACCCGGCGACAAATCAAAGCTGGCACCTCCAGTGCTCCCAACCCTCTGAGGTCTGGGCAGTGGGAAACCAGCTGGAAACAGGACATCCTCGTGTGCTTGCAAGCCCAGAGGTTCTCCCAGGAGGGAACGGCCAGGGCCACCCCAGCTCACTGGACTCAGAGGACCACAAAAGCCCTGTGGTGCTCGCAAAGGATGGACATGGATGGTGGAGGGATGTCCCTGGGCAGCAGGAGCTGCAGGCAGTGGAATAAAGGCGCGTTGCTCTCTGCCAGGCGTCAGCGTTCTCTCCGTGGCCGTTTCCTTTCCATGTCTGAGGGAAAAGGAGGAGGGATGAGGTTGGCTGCGGCGTTTACTGCCCTTCCACCTCCAAAACAGTTGAATCCAGGGAAGGGGATGGATTCCCCCAGCATCCACGTATCTTCCCACAACCCCCCAGCCTTCAATCCACCATCCAGCACTCAGCTCCTTTTTTTTTTAAATCCTCCCTGGAAAAATCAATATTTATTGTCCTCTTTTCCTGATTAATTTGCTATGGTCTTGCTCGACTCATCCTTCTCCCTAATTCCTTTCTTTTGATGGGCCTGGATCGATCTGCTGGAGCAACTCTTGCAAATTCCAACTGCTCCCCATCCCTCTTCCACCCATCTCTCCCTCTTCCCTCCTCTCCATCAGGTCCAGCTTTGAGGTCCACCCAACACTGAACACCCTCCCTTCAGCTTTGGAATATGGCCATAGGCTGAGGCTGTTCCCACCTCATCACTCCAGCTTCAGGGTCCATCCAACACTGAACACCCCCCCTTCAGCCTTGGGATGTAGCTGTGGGCTGAGGGCTCTTCCCACCTCTTCATCAGCTCCAGCTTTGAGGTCCATCCAACAGTGAACACCCTCCTTTCAGGACTGGGACATGTCCATGGGCTGAGGGCTTTGTGTGGCATTGCTGCCAGGGAGGTTGCCCAGGAGGGTTTGACACAATCATGACCTTGATGGTTAAAAGAATGGGGCATTTTCAAGCAATCAGGACATTGATGAGGCACCTGGAACACCTCGGCTTGATGTTTGCGTCCACGAGATGTTCGTAGCCATGGATCTGGAGATGGGACAACCCAGTATCTGTCTGGCTTTGCCATGGGCTTCCTCTGGGGTGGTGGGATGGCAGGCTACCAGCTCCAACATCCTTTTCCCCATGGATTTCTCGTATCAAGCATCCCAAGGATGTTGGGAACAGCATCAGGGATGGGGCTCCTGCAGCTGGGGAAGCAGCAAATTCAGGTGCCCTCCATGCCTGGGTCTGCCTCTTCTTATATCTCTCAGTTGAAAGGAAGCAAATGGTCAGGCAGGTCCCTCAGGGCTGGAAATTGAAGTCCTGGTCTTCATTTGCAGGAAGGTTGTGAGTTAAATTTCCTTGCAGGAAGGAAGGAGAGAGGCTGTGACTGTGGAGAGGGCTGGGTCTTCACCCAAGAGGTCGGGAAGCAGCAAGGAGCTTTGGGTTTCCCGTCTCCTTGTGGCTGGAGAACAAACTTTCCTGCCCAAAGTAGTTTTGTCCCCATCCAAGGGGATGGAGACACCTGAGATAGGAGGAGAAGGGGTCTGTGGGGAGGAGCTGGTGCTGGATATTGCTCTGATGTTGTTTTCCCAGTTTTCATTGAATGATTTGAGTTGGAAGGGACACCAAAGCCCATCCAGTGCCATCCCCTGCCACGGGCAGGGACACCTCCCACTGGATCAGGGGGCTCCAAACCCCATCCAACCTGGCCTTCAACACCTCCAGGGATGGGGCAGCCACCACTTCCCTGGGCAAAATTTTGCCAGTGTCCCCTTGGAAGTGTTTCATGGAGACAAACGTGAGGTCAAACTCAAGACCTTGCACCTCGTTTTACCCAGAGCAGGGGACACCACTGCTTCTCGGAGCTGCCCACGGGGTGGTTGGCACCAAACCCTCCGTCCCGGAGCTGTGGGGCAAAGTGGGGCAACCCTGGTGAGGGGGAGACTGGAAGCAGCCCCTCGGTTCCCCACCTCTGCAAGAGCCTGGACCTTTGTGATGCCCCGCGCGATGTCCTGTGACCCCCCCCTCCCCACACAACGCTCCGACTCTGCCGCTCCACAGCACGTTATCTTCTGTCCTCCTTCTCTACCCTCCCTCAGAAAGCCCAACACCCCCTTCCCTCCCCGCCAGCCGGGCGGTGACGCTGAGAAAACCCTGCCAAACCCAGCCTTTTCCAACCTTAGGGAATCTTTGCTGATGCACGGGGAGCGAGAAGGACCAGGGGAGCTGATGTCCCTCCAGGTTTCCTCCCCCCTCGTCCTCTCGCTCTCTCCCTCCTCCCCCAGCCCTTGTCGTCACTGCCACCGCTTGGAGTAAGAGCTGAGACGTCCTTCTCCGGAGCTCAGTCCTCGCCGGAGTCCTTCGAGGCAGAGCATCCCAATCCCACCACGGCTTTGGGACCCCCCTTCTTGCTTTCCCCGCAGCAGGTAAGGAGGTTCTTCTCATCCGGGCTGGGTGGGAAGGAGAGAAGCTCTTTTTTTTCCCCCTGCAAATATCCTTAATTAAAGCTGTTTGATCAGGGAGTGACGGAGAGGGAAAGTTTCCCAGCTCTGCATCGAGATCCCATCTAAAACCTAAAAATCCTGTGCTCTCCAGCTTTAAAAATCCGATTAATAAGTTATTTATCCCGGCCGGATTCGTGTTGGGATGCTGAAAGCTTCATGAGCATCCTCAGGTCCCTCCTTCAGCCTCCACATGGGGCAGGATTCTGCATCCCTCCAGGAAAGTGCTTGGCAAGTGTCAGCGAGAGCAGCGTTTTGCAAGCACGTAGGTGCCTCCTGGGCATCTCCACATGCTTCAAACCAAGCATTTTGGGTCATGGAGTGATGGGAAATCCATCAGGAGAAGGGTTTGGATGCAGGAAGAGAAGGCAGGGCTGGAGGAAAAGGTAGGGCTGCCCGATGCTGCTGGAGGACCATCACGGTGGGCAAAGAGGAGGAAAGGGGGATGTGGGTGCAAGACACTGGGTGGGTGGTGGGTGTCACAGCACCTTGAGGTGTCCTCAGTGTGTGCAGTCTCCCACCCACACTCCCCTCTTCCCACTTCCACCACAACCCATGTGCACGTCCTGTGTGGGCTCCTCTCCACCCATGACCCCCTTTGCCACAGGCTTTGCATCACCCAGGGCACCTCCTTCCCCTCTCCAACATCTACCAGAGCTTTGAGGAACCCATGAAATCCCTGATTCTGTGACCCTATAGCCAGGCTTGGAGAGGGAGCAGCACCCCAAGCACCCCCTTGGACTCTCTGACGTATTTAGGTTTCTCATCCAGAAGCAGCACTTCCATCATCTCCTCTCCAGCTCAGCGCAGGGGTCGATGTTTCTCCTCCCATTTCCCACCCCATCCACCCTCCACGTATTAATCAGTTGAAAACTGCACAGAAGATGACAATGGTGATGAGTTCAGGAGGGCTCCATGGCCAGGGAGGAATTTAAGCCTGAGGGTCTTCTTCTTTAGGAACATCAGTGATGGGCTTGGAACCTCCTTCTCTTCAGGAATGAAAGCAATTGCCTCCTGGAGAGGGGAAGCTGCTCCTGGAGGCACGGGTTGGGTGTTGAGGAGTCACCTTGGAAGTAGGGGCAGATCTGGGGGACTCTGCACAGCAAGTGATTTCTCTCCTTGCAGAGATTTGCTCTGCTGGGGAGAGGAACCAAACAGGTCCATGGATGGGTGGGTGGATGGATGGGTGGATGGATGGATGGGTGGATGGATGGATGGATGGATGGATGGATGGATGGATGGATGGGTGGATGGATGGGTGGATGGAGGTATGGATTGACACAAGGATTGATGGATGTGTGCATGGATGGATGAAAAAACAGTGTATGGATGCATGGATGGGTGAAGGTGGATGGAGAAAGGCTGATCCCTCCTCTCAGAAGGGAGTGTTCCTGGAGAAACCAGCCCCAGGAACGTATCCAGGACATCACAGCCTCTCGGAGAAGCTGAGATGCTTCCTCCTCCCTCTCTCTCAGGGCACAAAGAAGCTTCGAGTCAGGGAGGGCAGAAGGGTGGTGGAAGCCAGTTCTCTTCTGGCCACCCCAGTAAGGTTTGGAGCACTGGGCTCCACCTCTGCTCTTAAATCACCTCAGGACAGACCTGGGCTCCTCATTGCTTTGACTCATGGGGTCCTCCTGTCCAGCTGTGACCAGTATTCCCCAGATTTTCTCCCCACCTCCCCGAGGAGCACTCATGAAAGGGGGAGTAGATGTTTTGGGGACATTTCCCCTTGACTGTGCCGTGGTGGCAGCTCAGATCAGCTCCAAGCCCTGCTCACGGCTGGGAGCAGCTTTGAGGGGCCCACAGTGGTGGCACCATCGTGACGTTGTCGCTCTCTGCTGTCTTTCCAGGAATGAGATCTGGGGCAGCCACCTCAGCAGAGCATCCCAGATACCACCCACCCACCCCATGTCCTTGCTGAAGCTCTCCCAGCCCATGTCCAGATCCACCCATGGCTCCTTCAGGGCTTGCTAAAGGCAAGGACACACAGAACATCCCGTTGGAGGTCCCCGATGGTGCCTTTCCCTGCTGAGCCTCCTCTCCCACCGCCGTCTCCGCTCATCACTCCCTTTGGTCCCTCCTGGGGGGCTTTGCAGAGTGCTCCAGAGAGGAGTCCATGGGGGACACCACCCCAAGGAACATGGAGAGGCTGTCCCATGGCGTCACCCCCCTCGTGTGGTTCTTCATCATCTTCCAGGCGGGTAAGGGTGGCTCTGGCTTTCCCTGGGGCACCTGAGCTTCCTTCCTTCCCTGAGCTCTGCCTTCCCATGGGGCCCACCCATCGGGACCTCAGGGGGGACATAAATTTGGGGAGAGGGGAGGGGAAGCCGAGGGCCTTATAGTCCTTGTATGTGGAAAACCAGTTCTCTCCCAGTTTAGCCCCAGGTGGTCTCTCAGCTGGTGTGGTGTCCTCCATTGTTAGGATGGAGCTGATGTCTTCACAAGCATCTTGACACCACTCAGATCATTGGGGAGGGGGGGATTATTTGCTCTGGGTCGTCCTCCACCTCTGGTTGCACCTCTGGAACCCCAGATCCACCCTGTGCAAGCTAGAAATGACGGGGGGGTGGAAAAACATGGATTTGGATTCCACCTGCCCTCAACAAGAGATGTCCCAGGAGCTGGGCATTTTGCTTGCCCCTTCCCTTGGGACCAGCCTTCTCTAAGACCCTCAGAGATGCTCAGCACCTGATCCCTGGCCAAAGTACAGCAACTGGGGCCCCTTGTAGGGTTTCCCTGCCCAGCAGGGATGTGCTATGGGTCCTACACCCCATCCTTGATCAGGGCAAAGCCACCCGTTCAACGTCCTTTTGGTTGCACGTCATCCTTCAAAGCCCTTCCTCCCTCCATCCCTCCCTCCCTCGGCCTCTCCTGCCTGGCTGCTGGAGATTTATGGGGCTCTGCAGCAAGCAAGGCCGGCCAAGTGATGCACCACGAGCTGACGGCACCAACGGCACCGATTTCTAGGCAGAGCAAAGCCCGTCGCGATCCTTCCCAGCCTTGTCTCCAGCCCAGCTTGAGGGGTGGGCTCTGGGCAGGCTGCAGTGGTCCCAAGGACTGGGACAACCTTGCAAAGCTGAACCAGTTATAGAATCATAGAATCCTTGGTTGGAAAAGACCTTGATCATCCAGTCCAACCATCCCTGTCCAGTACCAAACCAGATCCCTGAGCACCTCATCCACCTTTTGAAACCCCTCCAGGGATGGGGACTCCACCACCTCCCTGGGAGCCTCTGCCAGGGCCTGAGGACCCTTTCAATGAAGGAATTGTTCCTGATGTCCAATCTGACCCTGCCCTGGGGCAACTTGAGGCCATTCCCTCTCATTTTTGTCACTTGGGAGAAGAGCCCGACACTCACCTGGCTCCAACCTCCTTTCCAGGGAGGCTGATCAGGTCTCCCCTCAGCCTCCTTTTCTCCAGACTAAACAGCCCCAGGTCCCTCAGCTGCTTCTCATAAGACTTCTTCTCCAGCCTGGCATGGTTGTCTTTCTCTGGACAAGCTCCAGCATCTCTGTATCTTTCTTGTAGTGAGGGTTCCAGTTAGTACCAGTAAGAACAGCTGGAGAGGAGTGGGAGAGAGCCCTCAGCCACCCACAGGTGGGATATTCTTGGCCAGCATTGCAAGGTTGACCTTGCACCACTCTCCATTCCCCAGAAGGAGCACGGGGCAGCTTTGAGGGGCCTTTTTCCCCCTCTCCACACCCAACATTGGAGTCACATCCCTGGGACCTTGCCTGGAATTGGGGACCCCCCCCCTCATTTCAGTGGGATGCAAGGGTGTGGAAGGGAAGTCAATGAGGTCTTCTCCACACATCTGTGTCTCCCTGCAGCCCCCTGCCTGAGGGCACAGCCCGGCAGCCACGCTGAGGAACGTCTCTTCAAGCACCTCTTCACGGGCTACAACCGTTGGTCGCGCCCGGTGCCCAACACCTCCGACGTGGTCATCGTGAGGTTCGGGCTCTCCATCGCGCAGCTGATCGACGTGGTGAGCAGCCCAGGGGTGGGAACCCCACTGCTGCTTGGTGTTGGACTTCTCACCAGTTGGTCTTACTGGTCTGCCAGACCAGGGCTTGGGGACACCGATACGAGTTTGGGATTGGGTGGCACCAACCTCATGACCCGCTCTAGTGGGTGACAAACCACCCAATGTCTCTCCTAGACCTCTGGAGAGTAGGGGGATCTTCTCCCCTCTCCTCCAACCCAAACCCTTCCTTCACCTGGCAGCAGGAGGGCGTCAAGGGTGACTGCAGCTCTCCATCCACGCCACGTCCTGATCCATCATCTCCCTGCCTCAGGGCACCTCTGGGCTTGTCTGTCCCCCCATTCCTTGTTCAGTCCTTCCACGCACACCCATCTCCCCATCTATCCACCTGTCTACCTGTCCACATATCCACCTGTCCATCTGTCCACCCATCTACCTATCATAAAATCATCTTGTTGGGAAAGACCTTCGAGATCATCAAGTCCAACCCTACCTGTCCACTACCAAACCATGTCCCTAAGAAGCTCATCAATGTCTTTCAAACACCTCCAGCTACCCAATCATCCATCTATCCACCTATCCACCTGTCCATGTGTCCATCTGTCCATCCATCTGTCCATGCGACTGTCCGTTTGTCCACCCATCGGAGCATCTCAGAGCCCTACGCCGCGATCCGCTGCTTCTTGCTGCCATCTAGTGAGCAGATGTCTCATCTCCTTGACGAACAGATACAGCATCTCCTCGGACACTTGTACCGGTACCAGTTGCTTCCAGAAGCTGAACTCCAAGGTGGAGGACAGAAGGTGAAAGCGGTGATTTTGGAGATGATGCTTTCTCTGCCCCCTCTCACCTCTCCCTCTTTCCCACCACAGGATGAGAAGAACCAGATGATGACCACGAACGTCTGGCTGAAGCAGGTAGGAACAGGTTCCTGCTCTGGGGCAAGGGCAGGAGAGTGTCAAGTAGGGCTTTTGGGGTACATAGACCCTGCCCAGGAGGGGCATGGTGGCATCTCCATGGTGCTGTTCCTCTGGGGGATGCTGTGGTAGGAGGAGGAGGAGAAGGAGGAAGAGGAGGAGGAGGAAGAGGCGCTGGACAGGCTGGTCCCACCAGACCCAAAGCCATTTGATGCCCTTCTTTCCTCCGTGTCTCCCTCCAGGAGTGGAGTGACTACAAGCTGCGCTGGGACCCGGCAGAGTTTGACAACGTCACCTCTATCCGAGTGCCCTCTGAGATGATCTGGATCCCTGACCTCGTGCTCTACAACAAGTGAGTGACGCTGCTGAGATGGGACATCCCTAGAGCCAGCTCCTTGCTCCCATCCCATCCCGTCCCATCCCGTCCCATCCCGTCCCATCCCATCCCTGCAGCTTGTCTCTTCCCATCTCATCCCACCCCTGCAGCTCAACCCATCTCATTCCATCCCATTCCATCCCGTCCTGTCCCATCTCATCTCATCTCATCATCTCACCTCATCTCATCTCATCTCATCTCATCTCATCTCATCTCATCTCATCTCATCTCATCTCATCTCATCTCATCTCATCTCATCTCATCCCATCCCATCCCATCCCATCCCATCCCATCCCAGTAGCTCCCCCATCCCACCCCAGTGGCAAGGATGCAAATCAGGCTGCATCCACCTCCCCATGCCCAATGCTCGTGCTCCCACCCATCTCCATGCCCTGGCTGATGCCCAGGAGGGTCAACCCAGCACCACGCAGGGCTCTGTGGTGGTCCCACAGCCTCAAACCAACCCTGAGCATCAAGAGATCTCCCGACCCTACTTCCTGAGGGAAACACTCCGACCTTCCCATCTCTCCCTCTGTGCAGCGCTGACGGGGAGTTCGCCGTGACCCACATGACCAAGGCCCACCTCTTCTCCAACGGGAGGGTGAAGTGGGTGCCTCCTGCCATCTACAAGAGCTCGTGCAGCATCGACGTCACCTTCTTCCCCTTCGACCAGCAGAACTGTAAGATGAAGTTCGGCTCCTGGACCTACGACAAGGCCAATATCGACCTGGAGAACATGGAGCACCACGTGGACCTCAAGGATTACTGGGAGAGCGGCGAGTGGGCCATCATAAACGCCATCGGCACCTACAACTCCAAGAAGTACGACTGCTGCACCGAGATCTACCCCGACATCACCTTCTACTTCGTCATCCGCCGCCTCCCGCTCTTCTACACCATCAACCTCATCATACCTTGCCTGCTGATCTCCTGCCTGACCGTGCTGGTCTTCTACTTGCCCTCAGACTGCGGGGAGAAGATCACCCTCTGCATCTCCGTCCTGCTGTCCCTCACTGTCTTCCTGCTGCTCATCACGGAGATCATCCCGTCCACCTCGCTGGTCATCCCGCTCATCGGCGAGTACCTCCTCTTCACCATGATCTTCGTCACGCTTTCCATCATCATCACTGTCTTCGTCCTCAACGTTCACCACCGCTCCCCCAGCACCCACACGATGCCCCAGTGGGTGCGCAGCTTCTTCCTTGGCTTCATCCCTCGCTGGCTCTTCATGAAGCGCCCACCGGTGCTGCCCCCTCCTGAGGGGACCTCTGGGCAGTACGACCTCCCGGGGACGAGGCTCAGCACCTCCAGGTGTTGGTTGGAGACCGATGTTGATGACAAGTGGGACGAGGAGGAGGAGGAGGAGGAGGAGGAAGAAGAGGAGGAGGAGGAGGAGGAAGAAGAGGAGAAGACATACCCCAACCGTGTGTCCCAGGCGGGCTCCCACAACCAGGACCCCCAGTGCCGTTACGGCTGCAGGCGCCAAGCTGGGAAGACCTCAGCAAGTTCAGCCCCTCGGGTGCCCCCCAAGGGGGAGGAGGAGGAGGTGGTGGGCTCAGATCAAGGGTTGATGTTGTCCCCCAGCATCCTGAAGGCCCTGGAAGGGGTGCAGTACATCGCGGACCACCTGCGGGCCGAGGACGCGGACTTCTCGGTGAGTGGGGGGGGATGAGGTGGGTCCTCCAGCCTGGGTGCCGCCTCCTACCACTTGTATCTTCATGAGGGGGGTCAGTGATGGGACCCTCAGTTGGTCCTCTGGTTGTTGAGGACTCAAAACCAAGGAGAAGGTCAACAACCACCTGTTGGGAGATGCTTGGTCCACAGGGTCAGTTGAAGGTTCCTCCAGTTCCCATCCCTGCTGGCTGTGGGAGGTCCCTCTCCTGTCCATCCTGCCCTCAGAGAGCAGATATGGTCCAGCCTGTCCTTCCAGGACCTGGCTCAGAAGTTGCACCTCTACTTTGAGCCAGCTGGTTTCAGAAAACTCTGTGTGAGATCTCTGGGTGGGATGAGATCTGCCCTGAGCAGCATCCCTGGAGAGGTCCATCCCTGCTCCAGAGACTTCCCACGACACAGGGCATCTCCTCACCCCGGGGAAAACGGTGGATGCAGAGGAAGTCCTGGGTGGTCTCCTAACCCCAAGAGGTCCTCCCAAATAGGGGGGGGGGGGGGATGCATCCTCTGCCCACGCTCACAGCCCCTCTCTGCTCTGCAGGTGAAGGAGGACTGGAAGTACGTGGCCATGGTGATCGACCGCATCTTTCTCTGGATGTTCATCATCGTCTGCCTGCTGGGCACCGTGGGGCTCTTCCTCCCCCCGTACCTGGCAGGGATGATCTAGGGGTTGGGCTGGTGACCTGGGGCCAGCAGGGAGGGACCACTTACCTGGGGTGGTCAGAGCCATCCTGGCATCGAGGAAGGCACAGCCTCTCCATTGGCCAAACGCAGGATGGAAGCACTTAGGAGAGCATCTGCTTCCTTGAGCTGCTCCATGTCCTGCTGGAAACCCCAGGCTGGGTGTGAGGCCAACGCACTGGGTAAAAAGAGGGGACCTCAAAAACACTCCAGGATGTGTCTGGATGTCACGCTGCTCAGGACCACAGGGTGATGGGGACACGCACGGTGGGACAGGTCATAATGCTTCAGATGGTCCATGCACGTCATGGGATGGAGGTCCCTGCTTGATTGGGGGTCTTTGCTCTGCAAAGCCCAGCCCAGATGCAGACCTTCTGCAACCCATCAGTATGAGTGGTTGCTTCCACACCGTCTCACACCAGAGCTTGGGGTGGCAGGGAGATATGAACAACCAAAGCAGAAACGTGGGTGGTTTGGAAGGGGAAACCTGGATAATACATCTCCGTGGCCAGATGGTGTCCATGGACCCCAGGAGATCAAGGATGCTGCCTTGTTCCAATGCTGCTGGACCCAGCTGGTGTGGGGAGAACCTGCACTGCCCAAGCCCAACTCCTCCTCTCCATCCCATCTCAGATCCCAAACCTTCTGGCTCTGGTGGTTGCTGCAATCCAGATTTTCATTTCTAGCTTCCACGTACCTGGTACTCCTGGGCTGCAGAGCTCTGCAGAGCCAGGTGGAGAGAGCTCTGCTGGGAGGATAAGGCCCAGCAGAAAAGGCCCTGGGGGTGCTGCTCGACAGCGGCTGAACAGGAGGCAGCAGTGGCCCAGGGGGGCAAGAAGGCCCCCAGCACCGTAGCTTGGATCAGCCCTGGGGTGGCAGCAGGAGCAGGGCAGGGATCGTCCCCCTGCACTCAGCACCTGGAATCCTGGGCTCAGGGTTGGGCCCCTCCCTCCAAGAAAGCCCTGGAGGGGCTGGAGCGCGTCTGGAGAAGGGAGCGGAGCTGGGGAAGGGTCTGGAGAAGAGGGGTTGTGGGAGCGGCTGAGGGCCCTGAGGGGGTTTGGTCTGGAGAAGAGGAGGCTGAGGGGAGACCTCATGGCTCTCTGCAGCTCCTGGAGAGGAGGGTGAAGCCGGGGGGGCTTGGGCTCTGCTCCCAAGGGATGGGATGAGAGGAAATGACCTCAAGTTGTGCCAGGGCAGGGTCAGATTGGACATCAGGAACAATTCCTTCATGGAAAGGGTTCTCAGGCCCTGACAGAGGCTCCCAGGGAAGGTGGTGGAGTCCTCATCCCCGGAGGAGTTTAAAACCCTTGTGTCTGTTGCATCTGGGGATGGGGTTCTGTCACCATGGTGGGGTTTGGCTGATGTTGGACTGGATGAGCTCAGAGGTCTTTTCCAACCTTATGGATTCCATGATTCTATGCTTCTATTTCCTTGTGATCTTTGAAAAGTTCTGCAGATACCATCAGTAACAAGCCTTGGGGGTGGGAGCAAGGGAAATCCAGGACCTTGAGATGGGAGCAGGGGTGGACCAGGACCTTGGGATGGGAGCAAGGGAAGTCCAGGAACTTAGGGTGGGAGCAGGGGTGGTCCAGGACCTTGGTGTGGGAGCAAGGGAAGTCCAGGACCCTGGGGTGGGAGCATGGGCAGTCCAGGACCTTGGGGTGGGAGCAGGGGTGGTCCAGGACCTTGGGATGGATTGTAGGCTCAACTGGAGGGAAAAGGGGCTCCAGAGAGGACATGGATGCTGTAGACCCAGGTTCATCCCAGCAGCTCCCACCAGGACGGCCCTTCCCCACACCAGCAAGACACCTGGGAGATCCGACCAGCACGACCCTTGCTCTTTTCGAGGAGGTGCTGGTGACCAAGGGACACGTCCCCGGGGTGACAGGCGAGCAGAGGCACAGCAGGGCTCGGCGCATGGTTTATCTCAGCCAGAACGAACAGCGTTGTGGGAAGATGCTGGGGGAAAAGCCCGAACCGTACGGTTTCCAACTCGAAGCACAAACCCACGCGCAGCAGCTCGGAGGAACACTCAGCTGGAAGAGGCACCGTTCTCCTGCCTTGGTCCCACCTCTCCCGTGCTCCACAAGCTTGAGGCCAAGCACGCTCCAACCATGGGCGCTGGAACCAGCTCCACCCATCATTAAATAAACTCATCTATACAATGTCCAAGGAAACTCAAACGGTCCCTCTGGCCACCGCTCTGATGGCCCCCGAGGACCCCCGTGCGGCCCCCTGGGGTGCCAGCTCCCCCAGTCACCGTGTCCCTCAGCCCCCAGAGGCGAGGAGCGAGGTCCAGGTCCCCGTCGTGACACGCCGCCCGCGGCCGTCTGTCTGCAGAGGGGCCAAGGGACGGACACACGGACCTGCTGGCAGCCAGGGAGCGGGGAGCCACCAAGCCAGAGGGATCTTCAGCCACCCTCGGGGCGGCCACGTTCCCCCCCAAACCCTTTCAGATGCCTCCCTTCTTCAGAAGACCCACAAAACGATGCTAAAGACACGAGGGGCTGCAGGAGGAGGGGGGACAGGGAGGGCAGGATGGCGAGGCCACAGGAGACACACAAAAGCCAGCTCCTCCGCAACGTTCTCCTCCCATCTCCACTGGCCAAAGCGCGATGGTCCCTCTTCTCTCCTCTCCCCCACCCCATTTCTCCTTCCCTCTCTCCGCCCACTGCCTTCACTCCAAGCACAGCTTCACCAGGTTGGCCTGGACCTTGGCTTGGTCCACGGCGTCCAGGAGGTTCTTGGCATCCACGGCCAGGGTGTGGGAAGCCATCAACATCTGCCTCTTGCACTCCTCGCTCAGCGAGGTGACGGCGTTCTGCTGCGCCAGGCGCATCTTGTTGATGAGGTCGGCCAAGTCCTTGTTGAGCAGCTTCTGGGTCCCTTCGATCTGGGCGTGGCAAGGCAGGGGTTAACGGCACGGGGGCCACCAGCACCCAACCCCACACTTGGACCTCTCTCTCTCCCCCACCCTCCTCCCTGGTCCTACCTCGGTGCGGGAGGCAGCGGGCAGGATGGGCAGGATCTCATCGACGCTGCCGATCAGCTTCCGCAGGGATAGGCCCACATTCTGCGGGAAGGAGGGCACGGTTGGGATGGCTCCAGGCGTGGACACAGGGAAGTGGTGCTTGGGAACAGTCTGTGCCACTGAGTCATGGATCTCATTTAGGAGAGGAGCTAGGTGGGACACTGCCTGGTGGGACGCTCCCCCACCGTTGACCCAAGGATCCAATGGAGGAGCTGGAGGTGCTGGAAATGCTCCAACCATTGACCCAAGGACCCAATGGAAGAGCTGGGCATGCTGGGAATGCTCCAACCGTTGACCCAATGACCCAATGGAGGAGAAAGGAATGATGGACATTCTCCCATCGTTGACCCAAGGACCCAATGGAAGAGCTGGACATGCTGGAAATGCTCCCACCATTAACCCAGGAATCCAACGGAGGAGCAGAGCATGTTGGAAACTCTCCCATCGTTGACCCTAGGACCCAATGGAGGAGCAGAGAACTCTGGAAATGCTTCCCCCATTGACCCAAGGAGCCAATGGAAGAGGAGAGAATGCTGGAAATGCTCCCACCATTGACCCAAAGACCCAATTGAAGAGCTGGGCATGCTGGAAACTCTCCCACCATTGACCCAAGGACCCAATGGAGGAGCTGGGCATGCTGGAAATGCTCCCATCATTGACCCAAGGACCATCGGAGGAGCAGAGCATGTTGGAAACTCTCCCATTGTCGACCCAAGGACCCAATGGAAGAGCAGAGAATGCTGGAAACCCTCCCACCATTAACCCGGGAATCCAACAGAGGAGCAGAGAATGCTGGAAATGCTCCCACCGGTGACCCAAGGACCCAATGGAGGAGCAGAACATGTTGGAAACTCCCCCATCATTGACTCAAGGCCACAAAGGAGGATCTGGGAATATTGGAAATGCCCCCTCCTATATTTGCAAGAACTTCCCGAGAAGGATGCTTGGTGGGAGGTGCTCAGTCGACTCATTCCCAACTCCCTCTCCCATTTCCTACCGAAGCCCTGGTGTTGTCCCCTCCGTGCCCTCCCTACCTTCACCACCAGGATGTACCCCTCTGGGGGCAGGAGGCTGATCTCATTCTTCAGCTGCAGCACAGCCCGCACCAGGTCCATGACGTTGCTGTAGACCAGGTCATCCGTGCGGTCCAGGTTGGCAGTGGGGGCCGGGTGGATGGACTGCTGTGGGATGGGGACACGATGGGATCAGATGGACCAAGGGGGTCAGAGAAACACCTCTGGGGAGCCCTGGCCAGACCCACCCACCTCCCACCCGTGATCACGATGCTGCTGGGTCTATCTGACCCATCCGAGGCCTGGGAGAGACAGAGAGTTTCCACCCTGCAGATGCAGAAGGATGATGGAGGTAAATTGGCAGGACTGGGACCATGGTGGCCCCATCCAGGGAGGTCTTACCTGTGCCCCAAGTCTTGGAGGCTTCTGGGGGGGCCCCGTGAACTCCGCTACGCCGTCAGTAAGGGAAAGGAAGGAAGAGTCACTCTGGTTGTTCCTCTGGACCCACAAGAACGCTGCAAGACTCCTGGGACCTCTGCCACATCCAACACCACCCTGGAGCACCTTGTCCCACGTGGATGGACACCCTGACCCACCCCAGCTGTGCCACCTCCCCTTGGACCTCCATTGCTGGGACTGTGAGATCCCCTCCTAGGGCAGGTGAAGCCTCTCCCAGGGATGTGGGATTTCAGTCCTGGAGGACCCCAAAGCCAGGAGGGAGGGATATGGCCCCGAGGTTCCTCACGGAGGTCCCCACTTGCAGCCCCAAAGTGGGTGCTCCCAGGTGAAACTGTGGGCACTCACTGTAATCCGTCTCCTTCTCCGGGAGCAGCTGTAGAGGGAAGAAACAGCAAATGAGAGGCACAAAACCCCACTGGAGGTGGCAAAAAGGGAGGAGGCACCTCCATCCCTTCCTGGTGGGATGCTCTGGACCACCAGTATTCCACCCAATTAACACCTGGAGGTTAATTTTCCCAATGTGAGGGAGATATCTACTGCCCAACTATGTCAAAGAAGATGAGGATCTCTAAACACTCCCAGTAGGACCCTCTGCACCCAAATTCCCCCCCCCACCCCACTCTTCAGGGCCACCACCACCACTCACCGGAGGAAGGTTGTTGTTCATAAACACCATCGGATCCTGCAAAGGGGGAGAAGCTTTGTGAGAAGGGGAAGAAAAAGGGAAAAAGGAGATTTTTCCTGATTTCTAGGAGACTTGTGATACACATCATGGGAAGGTATCTCTGCAGGGTCTGGGAATGTGGGAGGGGAAGGGGCTTCATGGCCATCACTGGTCCCATCTCCAACCCTTCCCATCCCATCCCATCCCATCCCATCCCATCCCATCCCATCCCATCCCATCCCATCCCATCCCATCCCATCCCCCCATCTGCTCTCCAACTTCTCCTAGGATACCAGAACCCTCAAACTGGAACATTGGAGGGGAAGGGGCTTCATGGCCATCACTGGTCCCACCTCCATCCCATCCCACCACCCCAGTCTGCTCCCAGAGTCCCAGAAACCTCAAACTGGAATGTGGCAGCGGAAAGGGGTTCATGGTCATCAATGGTTCCACCTTCATCGCATCCCACCACCCCTGTCTGCTCCCCATCTGCTCCTGGGGTACCAGAAATCTCAAACTGGAATACTGGAGGGGAAGGGACTTCATGGCCATCACTGGTCCTGTCTCCATCCCATCCCATCCCATCCCATCCCATCCCATCCCATCCCATCCCATCCCATCCCATCCCATCCCATCCCATCCCATCCCATCCCACTACTCCTGTGTGCTCCCAGGATACCAGAAACCTCAACCTGCTCCTCCAAAGCAACAAAGCAGCTCTTTGCCGTGGGGGTGAGGGGAGCCAGGCTTTGCTTTATTAGCTGTGTGAGTCCATCAAATAAAAGACTTTGTGTCTCCTTCCAAGTCTGTCTCACCACGAGGTGATGGATTGGTCACACTTCCACCACCTCCGCTCCTCATTCAATTGAACCACGATTCCATGGTTGGGTTGGGTTGGGTTGGGTTGGGTTGGGTTGGGTTGGGTTGGGTTGGGTTGGGTTGGAAGGGACCTCAAAGCCCATCCAGTTCCAACCCCCCTGCCATGGGCAGGGACACCTCCCACTGCATCAGGGGGCTCCAAGCCCCATCCAACCTGGCCTTGGACACCTCCAGGGATGGGGCAGCCACCACTGCTCTGGGAAACCTGGGCCAGGGCCTCCCCATTTCTCCAGCCTGTCCAGGTCCCTCTGGATCCAACCCTTCTAAAGTGTTATAAAACTCATTAAGATGCAATTTTAAGCATTTAAAATTTGCCCTAGTTTCAAAGTACTCATTTTTGCAATGAAGCAGCTTGGTGAGATTTTTATGGGTGCAGGAAATAAAGGAGTTCAAGAGGTTTGGCTGCTGGAGGAACCACTCTTCCAAGAAAACCTGGCTCTTCCATCCATGAAGAGCAACCTCAATGGTTGCTGTGGTTCTTCTACCACCTTCAGGAGGTGGAGGCACCCCAAGGTCACTCACCAGGGACTTCTCCTCCTGCCGCAGCCACTGGTAGTCCTCCACCATCTGCTTCTGCTGCTTGTCCAGGACCTGCCGCATCTTGAGCCTCTCCAGCTCCCAGAGCTTCTGCGCCTCCTCCCTGCTGCTGGGACGGAGGAAATCTTCCTCCTGGTGTGCAGAGTCGGTGGTGACCGGTGGGTTCAGGAGTCAGAGGTCCCCTGACACCAGCATTGGAGCCAGAACCCGTGCAAGCCATGCACCAGACCCCAACAGCCATGAGTCCCCAGAGTGAACGTGGGGACCACCTGGGTTTCCAGCAGGGAGAGGAAACCACCAGGTGGCTCCAAATCTCCCACCACCACATCCCAGCACGTTCCAGGACACGAGATGCACCTCATTGTTCCCATGATGTAGCCATGCTTGGTAGAGCATCTCAGGATGTGCCCCAGTACCCAGGTGTGATTTCAGGGCTGGAGTAACCAAGCTCAGGCTGCAAACCACCGCTGGCATTTTAGGTGACAACACCAAGTGTATGGAGCCAACCCAAAGCCCTAAGGAGCTGCATCCTTTTTGGAGATGCTCCTTTTTGGAGATGCTGTGCCACCAACATGCCCTCATTGGGATGTGCATGCACACATGCATGGAGACAACCTGGAGCCCTTCATGGGCTGGATCCCTCCAGCCTGCAAAGAGCACTCATGGGGTGAGAGGACTGTGTTGGGTTGAATTGGGTTGGGTTAGATTGGGTTGGGTTCAGTTGAGTTGGGTTGGATTGAGTTGGATTGGGTTCAGTTGGATTGGATTGAGTTAGATTGGGTTGGGTTCAGTTGGGTTGGGTTTAGTTAAGTTTAGTTGGGTTGGGTTCAATTGGGTTGGGTTGAGTTAGATTGGGTTGGGTTCAGTTGGGTTGTGTTGGGTTGAGTTGGTCTGGGTTGGGTTCAATTGGGTTGGGTTGAGTTGGGTTGGGTTCAATTGGGTTGGGTTGAGTTGGGTTGGGTTCAATTGGGTTGTGTTGGAAGAGACCTTAAAGTCTGAGGTTGGGAGCAACACTGAGCTCAAAGCAGCAGAGGCAGCAGCACAGAGCAGAGCGTGGCACAGCGAGCATCCGTCCCACCAAGCCATCACCTCCTGCGAGGTCCCCACCGTGCCCGGATGAGGCCACCCAGGACCGGGATGTCCTCTGGGTGCCATGGGATGGAGGAAGCCCTCTCTTACCCTCATGCTGTGGCGCTTGAAGACGTTGTGGCGGTTGAGAGGTGGGGTGTGCAAGGAGTTGGCCGGAGACTGGTACTCGATGGGGCTGGTGAGCGTAGGCGAGCTGGCACACAGACCCTCGGGCACCTACGGGCGGGCACGCAGCGGCACGGGCACAAGACAAAGCCACGGGGGGGGGGGGTGTTAGTGCAGACAGATGGACAGACAGACAGAGCGGACAACGCTGGAGACAGCAGCTATTGAACCAGGAGCAGCCCTCATGTCCATCCTGCAGCAGGATCGAGACCTTCCTCCACGCTCAGATCTTCCTCACCTTGAGCCACAGGGCTTGAGATCTCTCATTGTGGAGCCTGGACCCCTGTCCAAGCCCAAACAGTTGCTCCTGAGGGCTTCACCCTGAAGCTGCAGGGACCAGCACTGGTCCTTGCAGAGGGGGTGACCTGTGCTCCAGGCAAACTCAACCCAAGTAATGCCAAAGAGCATCACATCTCTTCCTCTCCCAGTCGTGGGTGCAACCCGGCCGTGTTGAACCAGAGAGTCACTTGGTTGGAGACGACCTCTGAGATCATCGAGTCCAACCGTCCCTGTCCTCTACTGAAACAGATCCCTGAGCACCTCATCCACCTGGCTTTGGAACCCCTCCAGGGATGGGGACTCCACCACCTCCCTGGGAGCCTCTGACAGGGCCTGAGAACCCTTTCAATGAAGAAATTGTTCCTGATGTCCAATCTGACCCTGCCCTGGTGCAACTTGTGGCCATTCCCTCTCATACCATCTCCTGTCCCTTGGGAGCCAAGTCCAACCCCCCTGGCTCCACCCTCCTCTCCAGGAGCTGCAGAGAGCGATGAGGTCTCCCCTCAGCCTCCTCTTCTCCAGGCTGAACAACCCCAGGTCCCTCAGCTGCTCCTCATAAGACTTGTTCTCCAGCCCCTTCCCCAGCTTGGTTGCCCTTCTCTTGTTGAGCATGAAAACTCCCCTTTCCTGGGGCCAAAGCCTCTCTGACAGCTCCAAGAAGAGGACAAAACACGGAGTGGGCAGGGCTGAGCCCCAAGAGGTGCAGTGTCCTGCTGGCAAGGCGGTGGGAAGCACTTGTGGTGGCCTGGGGCACCTTGGAGCCCCAAAAGTCATGATCTCCTGAGGGCCCGAGCTCCAGCTTTCCATTGTTGACCCCTTTGAGATGCTTCAGCCGTGCAACCTTACCTGGAACTGCAGCTTGGGAGCCAGGAGGTTGTTCTGGGGTGGTGGTTTGTACTTGGGTCTGCTGGGCTGTGGGGAGAGGAGAAGGGAGAAACGTAGGGTGAGGTAAGACCAAGGAGATTCCACATCTCCAGAACTCATCACCAGGTCAAGGTGAGGAGATAAACCCTCCTGCATGGGTTCTACCCTCTCCTCACCTTTGGAGGGGGCTCCTGGAAGGCTGGAGGCTCCATGATTTTGGGAGGCCGGTGGCGGTTGTTTCTCTCCTGCTCCTTGGCCAGCTCCTTCTCCATCAGGTAGATATCACTGCAGGGGGAGATGGAGGGTCATGGCCCCAGGAAGGAGCATTGGAACATCTCCCACTAGACCAGGCTGCTCAAGACTCCATTCAAGGCCAGGTTGGATGGGGCTTTGAGCCCCCTGATCCAGTGGGAGGTGTCCCTGCCCACGGCAGAAGGGTTGGAACTGGATGGGCTTTAAGGTCCCTTCCAACCCAAACCATTCCATGATTCTATGATCTCCCATAGTCGAGAAGGTGGGGATGGCTTGAGCTGGATGGGCCATGGAAAACAGAAGAGAGCAAGGAGGGATGAGAAAAGCAAAGGGAAAGGACTGGGAGGACAGAGCATGGTCCTGGTTGGCCACACCAACACCACCATGGCTGGTCCCAATGAGACGTGGGGTCAGGATCCCCCTGCAAGACCCCTCACCAGGAAGCAAAGCATCTCCATTCCAGCCCAGGCACCACCACCACCCTGGGCTCAAATGGTCTCAAATGGTCCTTTGAGTTCAGATTTGGCCTCCAGACCCAAAACCCAAGCTCCAGACCCAAACCCCAAAGCTCCATACTCAAAATCTTGCAGGGGTTCATTCTTCTCCTTCAACTTCACTTCTCCATCAAACCACAGATGCCTCAGCCCACCATCACTTCCTTCCATCACTTTGGGGGTTGGAATGAATGACCTCGATGGACCCTTCCAACCCAAACCACTCTCCGATTCTACGGTTCCCCCCCCTCCTGCTCACCTCAAGGTGCAAACCAAGTCCTTGAACTTGGGCCTTTCACTGGGGTCATAGTCCCAGCAGCGTGTCATGAGGGTGTAGAGGACAGGTGGGCAGAGGTCGGGCTTGGGCAGGCGGTCTCCCCTCTCCAGCACCCCGATCACATCCTTGTTCTCCAGCCAGAAGAAGGGCTGCTTGCCGTAGCTCAGGATCTCCCACATGCACACGGCTGAAGGAGCACCACGAGCAACCTCAAAACGATGCTAAAGCTGAGGGACCACCCCCTCTCATGGGTTTTGAGGGACCTGGTGACGTTGTCACACTTGCTGCACGACACCAGGTCCCTTGGTTCCTTGGTCTTTCCCATCCATGGATGAAAATTGAACAGGGAAGAGCTGCTCGCTCTCCTGAGGAGCGATGAGGAGCCCAGCTCCTGGTTGCTTCTGGTCATAGGGCTTTTTAGGGATGGACAGGATGACCATAGGGCTTTTAGGGATGGACAGATGAGGCAGAGGACGTGGGGATGGGCAGATGGACAGGAGATGGGTATCTGTAATCCTGACTATCTTGGATTCACTGGAGGAGGAGAACTTCACAATGGCTGAATTGCCAGAAGCTCTGTCCCAGGAGTCCTTTCCTCAAGGGCAAGGCTGGGATAACCCACCCACTGCCCCCCAACTCCAGAGCAGGATTTGTCCCTGAGCATTTAGATGATGCCACAGGAGACGGACACAGCCTGGGACTCATCTCCATCCCTGTCCCACCACTCACCAAACATCCAGACGTCGCTGGCCGTCGTGAAGCGGCGGAAGTTGATGGACTCAGGTGACATCCACTTGATGGGGAGACGGGTGATGGATGCTGGAGGGAGAGACAGACGTGGCCACGGGGATGGAGCAGCCCCAGCACAGGCAGTAAGGTCTCACCACCATCTCTACCCTCAGCGGGCTGGAGCGAGCCCCAAGCCCAGCACGCAGCCCTTACCTTTATAGTACTCCTCATCCTCGATGTACCTGGAGAGCCCGAAGTCGCCCAGCTTCACGCACTCTGGGTTGGCCACCAGGATGTTCCTCACGGCAATATCCCTGCAAGGAGAGAGGCTTTTGGCTGAGAAGAACTCCCTGGAGGTGCTCAAGACCAGGTTGGATGGGGCCTTGAGCAGCCTGGTCTAGCGGGAGGTGTCCCTGCCCATGGCAGTGGGGTTGGAACTGGATGGGTTTTGAGGTCCCTTCCAACCCAAAGCGTTCCACGACTCTCAGAAGGGATGGAGAAGGTGAGATCCCACCTGGACAGCCAGCTCCTGCCCCCTACCTGCCTGTTCCCACCACGGTCCATGCCTTCTCCTGCCTCTCCCACCAGCCCAACCTGGTTCCTCTTCCCTCCTGCCCTACCTGTGCACGCAGTTGATGGCCTCCAAGTAGGCCAGGGCTTTGCTGATCTGCAGCGCGTAGAGGATGAGCGTGGGCACGGAGAGGCAGTGCTTGTTCTGCTCCAGGTATTGTCCCAGCTGCAACGGGACGAGCAAGGGGGGCTCAAGGACCACGCCTGGGCAGGAAGGATGGCAGGGAGATGAGATGGGACCCACTCACCTCTCCGTAGGGATAGAGCTCCATGATGATCCAGGTGGGCTCCTCTTCCGCGATGCCGATGAGCTTCACGATATGGGGGTGGTCCAGCTTCTTCATCAGCACTGTGGGGAGACAACATCAGACACCCTGCAAAGGGGGGACCCCCTCCAGGAGCCCAAACCCCTGTCCTCAGATATGGGAGGACGTCACTGAATCATAGAATGGTTTGGGTTGGGAGGGACCTTAAAGGTTGGATGTGGCCTTGAGAAGCCCCGTCTAGTGGAAGGTGGTCGTGTCCATGTCAAGGGGGAGGAACTGGATGGGATTTGAGGTCCCTTCCAACCCAAATCATTCTATAATTCCATGATCATCCAGTTCTACCTCCCCTGCCATGGGCAGGTCCCTGCCACGAAGCCGGATATGGAGTAGAAGGAACTGCCAGCGAGAGTCTGGTGCATCCCCAAAGAGGTTGGGACTTCTGGTCTCCACCTCCCCAGGGATTCACATCCAGGTGATGCCTTCTCTGCTCTCATGCAAGGATTGAGCAGCTTTTACCCCCACCCCTGTGTTCTCCCTCCCACAAACCCAGTATCTGATGTGTTGGAAAGAGTCCAGAGGAGGCCATGGAGATGATCCAAGGGCTGGAGAACCTCTGGTGTGAGGACAGGGTGGGAGAGTTGGGGTTGTTCAGGCTGGAGAAGAGAAGGCTGTGGGGAGACCTTAGAGCAGCCTCCCAGGACTAGAAGGGGCTCCAGGAAAGCTGGGGAGGGACTTTTCCAAGGGCCTGGAGTGATGGGACAAATGGGAATGGCTTTAAATTGAAAGGAGGAAGATTTAGATTGGACATCAGGAAGAAATTCTTCACAATGAGGGTGGGGAGGCCCTGGCCCAGGTTTCCCAGAGCAGTGGTGGCTGCCCCATCCCTGGAGGTGTTGAAGGCCAGGTTGGATGGGGCAGCTGATCCAGTGGGAGGTGTCCCTGGCCATGGCAGGGATGTGGCACTGGATGGGCTTTGAGGTCCCTTCCAACCCAACCCATTCCATGGTTCTATGGTTCTATTTTGGAGAACAGTTGTGTCTCAGGGGTGAGGGCCTGGGCCACCTCCCTCCTCCTGCTCTGTCCTGCAGTGCAACAACTGTTTAGAACCAGAGAATCACAGAATCATTGAGGCTGGAAAAGCTCTCCAAGCTCATCCAGTCCAACATCAGCTCAACCCCACTGTGCTGACCAAACCCTGTCCCCAAGTGCCATGGCCACACAGTTTTTTAAACCCTTCCAGGGATGGGGACTCCACCACCTCCCTGGGAGCCTCTGATAGGGCCTGAGAACCTTTTTGGTGAATGAATTGTTCCTGATGTCCAATCTGACCCTGCCCTGGGGCAACTTGAGACCATTTCCTCTCATCCCATCCCTTGGGAGCAGAGCCCAATGCCCCCTGGCTCCACCCTCCTCTCCAGGAGCTGCAGAGAGCCATGAGGTCTCCCCTCAGCCTCCTCTTCTCCAGACCAAACCCCCCGCCAGGGCCCAAGCCGAGACCAGAAGATGCCAGAGCAAGGTTCTACCACCCTGCAAACCCCACCAGGCCACCCATTCTGTCCTGTACCCCTCTTTGTGAGCCCCAGAGTGGGATTGAGTGGACTCTGTCCCCTCTAAACGTCAGCAGGAACCCCTGGTGGACCTGCTTCGCTCAGGAACTTGTCCTTGTTCTCCGGGCTGCAGTCCTTCTTGCAGGTCTTCACAGCCACGTTGATCTGCTCCCCTTTCTGCCAGGAGAAGTGGGATCTGTGTTATCCCACTCCTCCTGGTCATGGAGGACACAGACAGGGCCAGGAGAGGGCAGGACACTCACCGGGGTGGTGTAGATGCCCTCATAGACCTCTCCGAAGAAGCCTTCTCCGAGGATCCTGCCCAACGTGACATCCTCCCGGGAGATCCCGTAGTGCTGGACTTCACGGAGAGGAGAGCAGGGCAGAGGTGGCAGCACCAGAGGGTGGGAAGCTGCCTCTACCCCTGCCCATCCCACGGACAGGATCTCCAAGCAAAGCATGAGACGTTGGCCATCCCTGGGTACCAACCCTCTCCACCACCCAGAGGTCCCACCCCATGGTCCGTGAGGTGATCCCAGCAGGTAAAACCATGTCCCCAGCCTTGGAAAACAGGCTGGGCTGGAGGAGGAGATGGGAAGCCCTGGCTGGGAGATGGATGAGGGCAACTAGGAAGGTGGCACCTACCTCCAGACCTCGGTCTTGAAGACTCATCAGGGATTTCAGCATAAATATCAGAGTCTAGGGCAAGAAAAAGGTTGTAGGAAGGGATTTAGGCAGGAAGGGCTCTTGCAGCATCTCCACAGGGTCCGGCCACCCAGCCTGGAGCAGCTCCTGCAGGCACCATGGCCAGCAGAACCCTGCGAGATGCCAAGCTGGACCTTCCTTAGGATGCTCATCTGCATCTCAACCCCCAGGCAGAGGGTTGGGGGTGCCCAGCTCCACCAAACGCAGGTATCATCATGCACTGGTGTCCCACAACTTTCCTGCATCCCCCAGGCTGGTGGGAAGGGAAGAGAAGAGCCAAAAGACTCACCCATGCTCATGGTGTCCGACAGCGTGGATTGCCTCTCCTCCAGGTGCCTGTGGGTGGGAGGAGGTGGGGGTCAGGGTATGGGATGAGAGGTCAGGTTGGGGTCCCTGTTCCAGGTCAAGGTGCTACTCACGGGGCCGGGATCTGTGGAAGGCTGATCCTCTTCTCCCGCTCTGTGGAGAGGACAAGGGACAATCACTTCATGGAGCCATCATGGAATGGTTTGGGTTGGAAGGGACCTCGAAGCCCATCCACTTCCACCCCCCTGCCATGGGCAGGGACACCTCCCACTGGGTCAGGTTGGTCAAAGCCCCACCCAACCTGGCCTCGAACACCTACAGGGATGGGGCATCCCCCATCAGAGCCTGGTGGGTGCTGAGACCCCCCCTCAACACGCTGACCACGCGTGCAGTGAGTTTGATGGGTCTCAGGTGGGGTCACTCCAAAGCCATGGGTGATGTGGCCACGGAGACAGCGGAGAAGGGCTCACGGGTGAGGACTCTTCCGGGTTTGGTACCCACCAGGGCGCTCACCTCTCCTGGGGAAGACGATGAGGGAGGTTTCCAGGTCCCCTTGGAGCCGGCAGTAGCCATCGATGAGGTCTGCCATGTTCTCCGCCTCGGCCAGAGAAGCTGTCTTGATGGCCAGGGACTGTGGGAGACAGCAGGGATGGGGAGATGGGTGAGCCCAGAGCTGGGCCAGGGGGGTGCTGAGATGGACATTCCCTCCTTGGGGTAGCTTGGGGACCACCTCCATGCTCTGCAGCAGATCCCAGGTTCTCCGACATCATCTTTCCAAGCAACCCAAGGACACCAGAGCCAACATGTCCAGCACCAAACCACCCCTGGTCAGGGGCAGAACCTTTTTGGGGGGGGCACCTGCCCTGCTTTTGGGGACAACCCACTCTTACCCTTTGCTGGAGGCAGGAACGTTCTTGGTGGAAACGGAGCCATCCACCAAGTCCTGCCCAACCCAGAGGGATCTGAAGCCACCTCATGACACCGGGTGGATCCCTCAACCCACCCACATCTCCTCATCACCCAGGGCACCCCAACACCTTCTCACCTGGGGGGTTCCACTGAGCCCCAGCTGCAGCACAGCCCGGCCTTCCTCCACGCTGGAGCACTTGATGGACTTGATGTGCTTGAACTCGGCCAAGCACGTGGGCTGGAAGGAGAGAGAGAGCCCCAACGTTGACTTTAACCACCAGTTGAGGAGCAGCACCTTCCTCCTCTCCACCCAGCACCCAACACCTCGATCCATACCTTGGCCTCCTTGCTCGTCATCTGCCGGATGCCCTTGGGTCCGATGACCAGGTCCACCGTGATGTTCCACCCTTGCTGAGGGGCAGCAGAAGGAGAAGGCAATTTTAGGGGTGGGAGATACCCCCAGAGACAGATCCCCCACCCCAACCTGCTCAACGTGCGAGACCCTCTGGGACAGAGCTGCTTCCCAGAGGGACTTTGAGAGAGGATGGTTTGGAGGGGGGATGGTGAATCATAGAACCGTTGCGTTGGAGAAGACCTTTGAGATCATCCCATCTCCTCCCACTCCAACCCATCGCCTCCCACTCCATCCCATCTCCTCCCACTTCATCCTATCTCCTCCCACTCCAACCCATCTCCTCCCACTCCAACCCATCTCCTCCCACTCCATCCCATCTCACCTCATCCTATCCCATCCCATCCCAACCCATCTCGGTCACTTCCAGCCTGGCATTCTATGATTCTATGATGTCCTCCCACTCTATCTCATCCCATTACATCTCATATCATGTCATCCCATTCCATCCCATCTTGTCCCTTTCCATCCTACCCTACCCCAATATCATCTCCACCCACTCCACTCCATCTGATCCCATCTCATAACAACCCTTCTCATCTCATCTCATCTCATCTCATCTCATCTCATCTCATCTCATCTCATCTCATCTCATCTCATCTCATCTCATCTCATCTCTTCCCATCCCAACCCATCCCATCCCATCCCATCGCATCCCATCCCATCGCATCCCATCCCATCGCATCCTATCCTATCCTATCCCATCCCATTGCATCCCATCCCATCCCATCCCATCCCATCCCATCCCATCCCATCCCATCCCATCCCATCCCATCCCATCATCCCATCCCATCCCATCCCATCCCATCCCATCCCATCCCATCCCATCCCATCATCCCATCCCATCCCATCCCATCCCATCCCATCCCATCCCACCTCATCATCCCACCTCATCATCCCACCTCATCATCCCATCCCATCCCATCCCATCCCATCCCATCCCATCCCATCCCATCCCATCCCATCCCATCCCATCCCATCCCATCCCATCCCATCCCATCCCATCCCATCCCATCCCATCCCATCCCACCTCATCATCCCATCCCATCCCATCCCACCCCACCCCACCCTCCCCGCCGCGGGGCGCACTCACGACGAGCTCGCAGCGGAAGCTCTCCTGGTCGATGCTGGCGAAGGACGCGAGGGTGTGCAGGAACTTGACGATGCACTCGTCCTCGCGCAGCAGCGCGTACTGCTGGAACGTCTGCTGGATCATCTTCCGGAACTGCTTGGGCTGCGGGGACAGCCACCGTGGGCATGGCGGGATATAGCACAGGGGAACGGACACACGGACAGGACACACATGGACACACGGACACACGTGCACAGCAATGCTCACGTCTGGCCCCACGGAGAACCACAGAATCAAAACCACTTGGTTGGAAAAGACCTCTGAGCTCATTGAGTGCAACCGTCCCTGTCACTACTGAACCAGATCCCTGAGCACCTCATCCACCCGGCTTTGAAACCCCTCCAGGGATGGGGACTCCAGCACCTCCCTGGGAGCCTCTGACAGGGCCTGAGGACCCTTTCCATGAAGGAATTGTTCCTGATGTCCAGTCTGAACCTGCCCTGGGGCAACTTGAGGCCATTTCCTCTCATCCCATCCCTTGGGAGCAGAGCCCAACACCCCCCTGGCTCCACCCTCCTCTCCAGGAGCTGCAGAGAGCCATGAGGTCTCCCCTCAGCCTCCTCTTCTCCAGACCAAACCCCCCCAGGGCCCTCAGCCGCTCCCACAACCCCTCTTCTCCAGACCCTTCCCCAGCTCCGCTCCCTTCTCCAGACGCGCTCCAGCCCCTCCAGGGCTTTCTTGGAGGGAGGGGCCCAACCCTGAGCCCAGGATTGGAGGTGCTGAGTGCAGGGGGACGATCCCTGCCCTGCTCCTGCTGCCACCCCAGGGCTGAGCCAAGCCAGGGTGCTGGGGGCCTTCTTGCCCCCCTGGGCCACTGCTGCCTCCTGTTCAGCCGCTGTCGAGCAGCACCCCCAGGGCCTTTGCCTTGGGGCAGCTTTCCAGCCACTCTTCCCTAAGCCTGGAGCTGCAGGGGTTGCTGGGACCCAAGGGCAGGACCCAACACTTGGCCTGGTTGAACCCCATCCCGTTGGCCTTGGCCCATGGATCCAGCCTGGCCAGGTCCCTCTGCAGACCCTTCCTGCCCTCCAGCCCATGGATCCAGCCTGGCCAGGTCCCTCTGCAGACCCTTCCTGCCCTCCAGCCCATGGATCCAGCCTGGCCATATCCCTCTGCAGACCCTTCCTGCTCTCAGTCAGATCGATGTTCTCACCCAATTCCTTATCATCTCCAAACTGACCGAGGGAGCACTCGATCCCCTCATCCAGATCATGGATAAAGATGTTACACAGAACCAGCCCCAACACTTAGCCCTGATGACACCACTTGGGACCAGCAAAGACACCCCAAAACCTGGTACCCTGCATGCAGAAACACCATCACACGTGTGAACAGAGCTCCACACGCTCACAGGTGTGGACAGAGGTGCACACAGGTGCAAACCACCGTGTGCACTGCAGTGCAAGGACACGAGCAGCTCCACCACCTCCGTGAGTGCTTGCTCATCGTGCTCCCTGCTTGTATGCACACACACCCATGCTCGTGTCCCTCACCTTCAGGTTCTCCTGCATCTGGCTGGGGAAGAAGAGGTCCAGACCCACCTCCTTCCTGGAGAACAGAGGATCCCATGAGCATTACCAGCCCCGCAAGGTCCCCAGCTCCCAGGGCTGCATAGGCGCCACCCTGAGGAGCTACAGACCAGCATGTGGGGGATGCACCAAGCAAAGGGGGTGCTGAGAGACAAAAGGGGGTGCTCCTTGGAGAAAAGCCACCCACAGGGTGCAGGGTGAAAGGTTCCCATCTCCTTCCTCCTTGCACATTTCCCATCAGCAGAGCTGTTAGCCGTGGGAGAATGAGGAGCTGGTGGAAGATGAGGAGTTGAAGGAGGATGAGGAGCTCAAAGGTGGATGAAGATGAGGAGCTCAAAGGAGGATGAAGATGAGAAGCTCAAAGGAGGATGAGGAGCTCAAGGAGGATGAGAAGCTTCAAAGGAGGTTGAGCAGCTCAAGGAGGATGACGAGCTGTGAGAGGATGACGAGCTGAATGAGGAGGGGGAGCTACAGGAGGATGAGGAGCTGCGGAGGATGAGGAGCTGTGGAGGATGAGGAGCTGTGGAGGATGAGGAGCTGTGGAGGATGAGGAGCTGCAGGAGGATGAGGAGCTGTGGAGGCTGAGGAGTTGCAGGAGGATGAGAAAGGCCACCTGCAGGGCCCCAGCCTCTCAGGATAGGTGGGTCAGGGCGGTGGGTTTGGTGGTAAAGGTGGGGTGGGCTGTGCCTACTCACTCCAGGAACTCGAAGTTGGACTTTTTATCCAGTGCATTTTGAGGCATGTCCTTATAAAACCTCCTGCGAGAAGGGAGGGACATCAGACATCCACCCTGTGCTCATGTCCGCCGACCTTATCCCACCACCACGGCAAAGCTGGAGATGCACTCCTCTCCTGGAAAACCCTTCCCAGCCCCAGCCCCCACTCCCCCAGGCCTCCCGCTGCAGCAGATGAGCTGGGACAGGTCCAGGAACCTACCTGAGCTCCAGGCAGCCCAGCTGCAGGGCCATGCCCTCGCTCACCTTGCTGGCGTAGTTCTGCATGTACTCGCTCCGGAGCTGCCGAGGAGAGGTGGGGTCAGGAGGGGACGAGATGCTGGTGGGGGATGCCCACAGGGCACGATGGCAAGGGTGCTGGCAGGAGATGTTGGCAGGGGTGCTCATAGGGGATACCTGTATGGGACGCTTGCAGGAGATGCTGGCAGGGGATGCTTGGAGGAGATGCCAGCAGGGAATGTTGGTGGGGTTGCTCATGGGGGATGCTTGCAGGGGATGCTGGCAAGGGATGCTCATATGGGATGCTCACAGGGGATGCCTGCAGGAGATGCTGGCATGGGATGCTCCTATGGGATGCTCATATGGGATGCTCATATGGGATGCTTTCAGGAGATGCCGACAGGGGATGCTCATATGGGATGCTTTCAGGAGATGCTGGCATGAAATGCTCATAGAGATGCTCCTATGGGATAATTGCAGGAGATGCTGGCATGGGATGCTGATATGGGATGTTTGCAGGAGATGCTGGCATGGGATGCTCCTAGGGGATGCTTGCAGGAGATGCTGGCAGGGGATGCTCATATGGGATGCCTGCAGGAGATGCTGGCATGGGATGCTCATAGGGATGCTGATATGGGATGCTTTCAGGAGATGCTGGCATGGGATGCTCATAGGGGATGCTCATATGGGATGCTCAGAGGAGATGCTGGCAGGGGTTGCTTGGAGGAGATGCTTGCAGGGATGCTGCATGGAATGCTGGTGGGGCTGCTCAGAGGAGATGCTTGCAGAAGATGCTTGTAGAAGATGCTCATATGGGATGCTTGCAGGAGATGTTGGCAGGGGATGCTGGTAGGAGATGCTGGTATGGGATACTTGCAAGGGATGCTCACAGGCTTTGCTCACAGATGATGCTGGGAAGGGATGCTCATAGTGGATGCTCATATGGGATACTTGCAGGAGATGCTGGTAGGGGATCCTCACAGAGGATGCTTGTATGGGATTCTGGCAAGGGATGCACATATGGGATGCTTGGAGGAAGGAGATGCTGATATGGGATACTGGCAAGGGATGCTTGGAGCAGATGTTTGCAGGGATTGTGCAAGGAATGCTGGTGGGGATGCTCAGAGGGGATACTTGCAGGAGATGCTTGTAGATGATGATTGTAGAGGATGCTTGTATGGGATATTTGCAGGAGATGCTGCCAGGGGATGCTGGCAGAGGATGCTCGTATGGGATGCTGGCAAGGGATGCTGGGAGGGGATGCTGGTGGGGCTGCTCAGGGGCTGCTTGCAGGTGATGCTCCTAGAGGATGCTTGTATGGGATACTTGCAGGAGATGTCATGGGATGCCGGCACGGGATGCTGACAGGGGATGCTGCCAGGGGATACTGGCAAGGGATGCTGTCAGGGGATGCCTGAAAGAGATGCTTGCAGGGAATGCTGGCAGGGAATGCTGGTGGAGTTGCTGAGAGGGGATGCTTGCAGGAGATGATTGTAGAGGATGCTCATATGGGATGCTTGCAGGAGATGTTGTCAAGGGATACTGGTACAGGATGCTCAGAGGATGCTCGTATGGGATGCTGGCAGAGGATGCTGGTAGGAGATGCTGACAGAGGATGCTCAGGGGATGCTCATATGGGATGCTGACAAGGGATGCTCAGGGGATGCTCATATGGGATGCTGACAAGGGATGCTCAGGGGATGCTTGTATGGATGCTGGCAGGGGATGCTCAGAGGATGCTGGTAGGGGATGCTGACAAGGGATGCTCAGGGGATGCTCCTATGGGATGCTGACAAGGGATGCTCAGGGGATGCTTGTATGGATGCTGGCAGGGGATGCTCAGAGGATGCTGGTAGGGGATGCTGACAAGGGATGCTCAGAGGATGCTCCTATGGGATGCTGACAGAGGATGCTCAGGGGATGCTCGTATGGGATGCTGACAGAGGATGCTTAGAGGATGCTCATATGGGATGCTGACAAGGGATGCTCAGGGAATACTCATATGGGATGCTGACAGAGGATGCTGACAGAGGATGCTCGTATGGGATGCTGGTATGGGATGTTGGTACGGGATGCTCATAGGAGATGCTGGCAAGAGATGCTCATAGGGTCCATGCCCTCCCACATCCCATCCTGGGAAGCAAAAGGGGCTGCAGAGGGGTGAAGGAGTTGGGACCTGCTGTCCCTGATGGAGATGCACAGATCCAGCAGCGGGATGGGACCACTGCCCGTCAGCACCCCAGGGTGAGGGTAAATGGGCTACAAGGTCTCAGGGCTCTTGGGAATCAAGTTTTCTGGGCTGGGGAGGAGGAAATGACCTCCTGGAGGTGGACAGTGGGACAGGGTGGCTGGAGGGCAGACCTGGCTGGGGCTGGGAGGTTGCCAGGGCCACCTCTGACCTGCTGGTAGAAGTAGAGCAAGGTTGTCCTGTCCTCTTTGAAGCGCTCCATGAAATCCTCGGGCAGGTAGCGGATCTGGAGGTCGTACCTGGCAACAGGAGAGCCCCTCGATGATGAGGACCAAGCTGGAGGAGCTTTCCCTACAACAGGGCTCAGTGGCCCCCATATCCCCATATCCCTTGCCCTGGGTGGGTTTGGGGACACGGAGAAGGACACCACCACCACGGGGTCCTACCTCCACTCGGCCTCCAGGTGCAGGCACTCGTACTTCTCCTGCACTTCGCCCACCGTCAGGGCTGGGTGCAGCCAGTGGATCTCATCCGACTTCACGTGCTTCAAGCGGAGCCCATAGCACTCGGACAACTTGATGTCGGGTCCGATGCGGCCGCTCACCAGGATGGACTTGATCACCTCCTGGGATGGAAAGGAGCGGGGATGAGACCTGAGCATCCCCAGCCAGGCTCCAGGTGAGCTTTAGGTAGCAGGAAAATACAAGAAATACAGCACAACCACAACAGAAATGTCCCTGGAGTGAAAAACGCAGCCACCAGCCCCAGTGGTCTCCGTGCAAAGCCTCCAAAGATGCCTCCAAAGTGCTTTTCCACAGCCCACAGGCTGAGCACGTCCCATAGAATCATGGAAAGGTTTGGGTTGGAAGGAACATTCACAGGTCATCCAATCAAACCCTCTGCCACGGGCAGGGACATCTTTAACTGGATCAGGGGGCTCCAAGCCCCATCCATCCTGGCCTCCAGGGATGGGGCAGCCACCACTGCTCTGGGAAACCTGGGCCAGAGCCTCCCCACCCTCCCAGCAAAACATTTCTCCCCAAGATCTCATCTCAATCTCCCCTCTTTCAGCTCCAAACCCTTCCCCTCATCCTGTCCCTGCACTCCCTGATCCAGAGCCTCTCCCCAGCTTTCCTGGAGCCCCTTTCAGTCCTGGGAGGCTGCTCTAAGGTCTCCCCACAGCCTTCTCTTCCCCAGCCTGAACAACCCCAACTCTCCCACCCTGTCCTCACATGGGAGGTTCTCCAGCCCCCACATCATCTCCGTGGCCTCCTCTGGACTCGCTCCAACAGCTCCAGGACTCCAGAACTGGATGCAGCACCTCCCAGGGGTGTTTTGGTTGGGGATTAAAGCCTAGATGGGTCATCTCCAGCCTTCCTTGTGCCTCAGCTGAGCTACACCTGATGCAGGACATCAGTAGCAAAGCAGACATCACCGTGCACCTTGCTCCTCCTGTCCCAGAGCCATGGATAGGGAGTACCCAGGCCCTGCCAAGCTTCTCCTCTCCCTCTGGTCACCAAAAACCCAACTAAAAGGTGATGGGTTTTAACACACCCAGTGGCCAAGCTGTCCCTGAGGAGTCACCACCTCCAGCCTGCTTTGCTACTGTGTCCTGTTGGTGATGCTCCCACTCCTCTGTTGGGGTCAGCTGGACCATTGCCATTTGGAACAGAACAGACTGATTCAGGTTGGAGAAGACCTTTAAGCTCATCAAGTCCAACCGTTAACCTCACACTGCCAACTCCACCACAAAGCACCACATCCATGTGGTTTTTGAATCCCTTCAGGGGTGGGGACTCCACCACCACCCTGGGCAGCCTCTGCCAGGGCTTGACAACATTTTCCATGAAGGAATTGTTCCTAAAAGGGTCACCAGGTACAACCTTGAGCCTGGGAAGTTCCACCTGAACATGAGGACAAATATCCTTTCCTGTGAGGGTGATGGAACTCTGGACCAGGCTGCCCAGGGAGGGTGTGGAGTCTCCTTCTCCAGAGAGATCCAACTCCACCTGGATATGTTCCTGTGCAGCTGCTGGAGGTGACCCTGCTTCAGCAGGGAGGTTGGACTGGATGAGCTCCAGAGCACCCTTCCAACCCCAGCCATGCTTTGATCCCCTCCATGGCCCTCCCAGCCCCGTGTCCCCCCAACTAAGGGGCAGAAGGTGATAAGAGGTGGGGTGGGAGGCAGGACCTGGGTCCCAGGGGTGGCAGAGTCACCCAAGCAGGCGGTGACCCTGTGACACGGCCATGGGAAAATGCTGAGGGCTGAGAAGGTCCCACTCACCACCAAGGACCTGTGTCCATGCAAGTCAGCTGGGATGGAGAGAAGGTGGAGACCCTGCTCCTGCCAGTCCCCAGTCTCCTCTTGGCAGCACAGTTTAGTAGTGGACAGGTAGGGCTGGACTCGATGATCTCAAAGGTCTTTTCCAACCAAAGAATTCTAGGATTCTAAGCCACCATTGTGTCCCAAACCCACTTGTCTTCTGGTCTCCTCCCATCGCACTGCTGGGCCCAAGGACCTCACAGATCCACAGAATGGGTTGGGTTGGAAGTGACCTCAAAGCCCATCCAGTCCCACCCCCTGCCATGGGCAGGGACACCTCCCACTGGATCAGGGGGCTCCAAGTCCCATCCAACCTGGCCTTGAGACTTCCAGGGATGGGACATTCTCCAGGGTGAGACAAACCTTGGCCTGGAAATTCCTCTTTGCTGCTCATGAAAGGAACCAGCAGTGACTCCAATTGTAACCAGGAACCAGCAGGGGGGCCAACAAGCCCCTTGCCCTCTCCAAGTCCACCCCAGGCCACCATAGACGGCCAGATTTACTCCACACTTTGGTTCTTCTCAGCCACAGGGCTCTGAGGGCTACCAGGGCATGGGAAAGGATGGCTGGAAGGAAGTCAACTCTGATGCCAGGTGGACAAAACCACCCCATTCCCTGCCCTGCCCACCTACCCGGATCTCCGTCGTCACGGGACACTTGACCAGCTTGAAGTTCTTGCCCATGTTGAAGCTGTTGCTGTAGAAGCAGACTTTGAGGATTCGCATCTCCTCCTTGTCCATCTCCAAGGTCCCCATGCCCAGGGTGGACTCCAGCGTCCCGGCCAGGCTGCGGGAGGAGCTGCTCCGCGGCCGACCCAGCGCCTCGGGGATGGTGGACATCTTCACCACACCTGGAGCGCTAGGAGCTGAGCATCCCTTCCCTGTGGGAGAGACAACCTGCTGGCACGGTGGGGAACCCTGGGGAGGAGAGGTCACCCTGCAGGGAGGGGCAGAACGTCAGGGGGACGGGGATGGGAGAGGCAGGGGTGGGCTTGGGGACACCCGGAGTGGGTGGGAAATAGAAGGAAGAAAGGGATGAGGAGATGGAGGTGGATGGAGAGATGGAGAGAGACAATAAAGGAAGAGAGAGTGTGATGAAGGGTGTCCTCCCTCCCCCTGTACACCCCAGCCATGCATGGCCAGCAGGCAAGCTGAGGTCCCAAGTCCAGCTGCTCCAAGCAGATGTGTCCTTGTCACCTCCAGAGCACCACCTCTGTGCTCCCACCACCTCCTGAGCAACACCTGCATCCCCATCACCTTCTGAGCAACACCTCTACATCTTTGTCACCTCCATAACACTTCTGTGTCCCAACACCTCCAGAGCATCACCTCTGCATCTCGGTCACCTCCAGAGCATCACCTCTGCATCTTTGTCACCTCCAGAGCATCACCTCTGCATCTTTGTCACCTCCACAATCACACTTCTGTGTCCTGCCATCGACAGAACAGCACATCCCTGTCCCATCACCTCCAGAGCAACACCTCAGCGTCCCCATCACCTACAGATCAAGATGTCAGTGCCCCCAACCCCTCCAGAGCAACATCTCTGTGTCACCACCTCCACAGCCACACTTCTATGTCCTTGTCACCTCCAGAGCAACTCCTCTGTGTTCTACCACCTACAGAGCAACACCTCTGTGTCCCATCACCTCCACATCAACATCTACCTGCAGCCTTCTCTTCTCCAGGATGAACAACCCCAACTCTCCCACCCTGTCCTCACACCAGAGGTTCTCCAGCCCTTGGATCATCTCCGTGGCCTCCTCTGGACTCGCTCCAACAGCTCCAGGTCCTTCCTGTGCTCAGGACTCCAGAGCTGGACCCAGGGCTCCAGGTGGGGTCTCCCCAGAGCGCAGCAGAGGGGCAGAATCCCCTCCCTCCCCTCTGCTCCCACTCTTTGGGTACAGCCCAGGACACCCTTGGTTTCTGGGCTGGGAGCGCCCATTGCTGGCTCCTGGGGAGCTTCTCCTCCCCCAGCACCCCAAGGCCTTCTCCCCAGGGCTGCTCTCAGTTTGCGCTTTTATTTTTAGAGGGGATCAAACCCAGAAGCCACCTCAAAAATGAAATTTGAGCCAGAAAGGAAGTGGCTTGAGTTTTCTCTTTTGCTTTGGGTTTCTCTGCCTCTCTGGTCACATATTGGACCTCAAAGCCCATCCAACCCCCCTGCCATGGGCAGGGACACCTCCCACTGGATCGGGGGCTCCAAGCCCCATCCAACCTGGCCTTGGACACCACCAGGGATGGGGCAGCCACCACTGCTCTGGACAACCTGGACCAGGGCCTCAGGACCCTCATCAAACCCCCAAAGATGTTTTCTCTCAGCCCAACCATGGGTTTCCCAGGGAAGTTCAGATCTTGAGTGAGCACAAAGCCACTCAACACAGCCAGATACACAGGACAAGTTCAGGTTTGCAAACCTCAGGATTTGGGGCCAAAATTAAAAAAAATAAATGTGGCAGTTCACCCATTTGGCTGCTTCTGAGTTGGAGCCCCAGCTGAGCTCAGGCCTCAAGTTACTGATTAAACAGCCAAGAAGCCAGTTGCAAACCGGAATGTTGCTGCCCTTAGGTGAGTCACACCCGGTCAGCAACACGGAAAGGTGCTGGTGTGGCTCCAGCAAGGCTGGAGGGGATGGAGAGGAGGTCAGGAGACCAGAGGGTCCCCCCAGCTCCATCTTATGATAGAATGGTTTGGGTTGGAAGGGACCTTATGAAGGCAGAGAGGGTGAGGAGGAGACCTGGACTATCACAGAACCTGAGGCAGCAGTGGCCCAGGGGGGCAAGAAGGCCCCCAGCACCCTGGCTTGGATCAGCCCTGGGGTGGCAGCAGGAGCAGGGCAGGGATCGTCCCCCTGCACTCAGCACCTCCAATCCTGGGCTCAGGGTTGGGCCCCTCCCTCCAAGAAAGCCCTGGAGGGGCTGGAGCGCGTCTGGAGAAGGGAGCGGAGCTGGGGAAGGGTCTGGAGAACAGGGGTTGTGGGAGCGGCTGAGGGCCCTGGGGGGGTTTGGTCTGGAGAAGAGGAGGCTGAGGGGAGACCTCATGGCTCTCTGCAGCTCCTGGAGCTGGGGGGGTTGGGCTCTGCTCCCAAGGGATGGGATGAGTGGAAATGGCCTCAAGTTGCCCCAGGGCAGGGTCAGATTGGACATCAGGAACAATTCCTTCATGGAAAGGGTTCTCAGGCCCTGTCAGAGGCTCCCAGGGAGGTGGTGGATTCCCCATCCCTGGAGGGGTTCCAAAGCTGGGTGGATGAGGTGCTCAGGGAGCTGGTTCAGTAGTGGACAGAGACAGTTGGACTCGGTGATCTCAGAGGTCTTTTCCACCCAGGCAGTTCCATGATTCTCTGACCCACAGATCCGTGATGCAGCCAATCCCCTTCACTCTACAAAGCCAAGCGCTGATGGAAGAGACTGCAAGAAAATCCCAGAGGCAAGGAGCTGCCCAGCAGCTTCCCGAGGCTGCTGAGGTTTTCCCTCCCCATTCCCCCACTTCTCCTTCCTCACTGGGATTTGCTCCATCATCTGCCAAGCACTGAGAGGTGGCTCTGCTGTAATTACAGCTCCGCACGAGTGCGTGTGCTCGTGGGACACCGTGTGCTGCCTCCCGCCAGCTTCGGCTTTTTAAAGCTCCTCTCCTGAGTCACCAGCCTAAAAATACATGTGGTGGAGCCTGGCACTTTCAGGTGCCCACGAAGGGGTTTGCTGGCAGCTGGGCAACATCTGGAGGAGGGCTCAGACTTTGTTTTCCAGGTTTCTCTGAGGGGAAAGAGGCTCCGAGGCCCCGCGGATGCGTTGGAGCGTTGCTACAGCAGCGAGGGGGATGCTGGGATGTGCGGCCAGAAGGGTGAGGGAGGGGATCCTCCACTGCCCTGCTCTTCTGAGATCCCACCTGGAGTCCCGTGTGCAGGTCTGGAATTCCCAACGTAACAATCGTAGAATCACAGAATGGTTTGGGTTGGAAGGGGCCCTAAAGATCACCCAGTTTCAACGCCTCTGCCATGGGCAGGGACACCTCCCACTGGATCAGGGGGCTCCAAGCCCCATCCAATCTCCAGGGCTGGGGGCAGCCACAGTTTCCCTGAGCACAGGAAGGACCTGAGGCTGCTGGAGCGAATCCAGAGAAGGCCATGGAGATGATCCGAGGGCTGAAGAACCTCTGGTGTGAGGACAGGGTGGGAGAGTTGGGGTTGTTCATCCTGGAGAAGAGAAGGCTGTGGGGAGACCTTAGAGCAGCCTCCCAGGACTGAAAGGGGCTCCAGGAAAGCTGGGGAGGGACATTTTCCAAGGGCCTGGAGTGACAGGATGAGGGGGAACAGCTTTAAATTGGAAGGGGGAGATTTAGATTGGACATCAGGAAGAAATTCTTCACTCTGAGGGTGGGGAGGCCCTGGACCGGGTTTCCCAGAGCAGTGGCGTCTGCCCCATCCCTGGAGGTGTTCAAAGCCAGATTGGATGGGACTTTGAGCCCCTGATCCAGCTTTAAATACCTCCCCAGCTTTCCTGGAGCCCCTTTCAGTCCTGGGAGGCTGCTCTAAGGTCTCCCCACAGCCTTCTCTTCTCCAGGATGAACAACCCCAACTCTCCCACCCTGTCCTCACAGCAGAGGGGCTCCAGCCCTTGGACCATCTCCATGGTGTCCTCTGGACTTGGTGCAACAGCTCCAGGTCCTTCCTGTGCTGAGGACTCCACTGAGCCTTTTTGTCCCTTTGCATCCCACCCCTGAGCCCCCTCCACCTCCAAACTCCAACCACACAGCATCACCTGACTCCCAGAGCTGGGGGGGTCACAGAAAACGCCCTCAGAGGAGTAAAGTCATGGGAAGAACTGGATGAGGCTTTGAGACCCTTGATCCAGTGGGAGGTGACCTCAAAGCCCATGGCAGGGGGGTGGAACTGGCTGGGCTTTCAGGTCCCTTCCAAGCCAAGCCATCCCATGACTCTATGACTTGGGGAAGGCAGCAGTGCCGAGCAGAGCAGCCCAACCACATCAAAAACCCTGCGCACAGGAGCTCAGAGCGCGTCCTCACAGCAGGTGCTGGGGTTTTCTTTCCTCTGCAGCACTCTCAGTCTGCACAGAGAGGAGTTTGCAGCAAACCCACATCCTCTACACATCGCCCCAAGGCCGGCTCTGCAGGTGGGGTGTTCTGTACCCAGGTCCCTTTCTCACGCAGGCTGCAAGGGTTGGCCAAAGCAGGGACAATCAGGGCATCCATCCCTCATCCTGTGCTGTCCCCAGCCACGCCAGGAAAGCTGAGGTCATCCCCACAAGCAAAATCATGGATGGTACATGTCTGAGGAGCACCAGCCTGCAGAGCACATCCATGCCATGTCTGCCCAGCATCACCCTGCGCTGGACAAGTGTTTTCAGCTCAACCAGCACAACAAGCAATAGGGTCCAGAAAATCAGGACCTCTCCATCCCAGCTCGGCAGGAGGCGTGGAACTGCTCTGCTTCAGGCTTTGCTGTAGCTCTTTGCTGCTCTCCAGAAGAATCAGAATGGCTTGGTTGGAAAAGACTTCTGAGCTCATCGAGTCCAACCGTCCCTGTCACTGCTGAACCAGATCCCTGAGCACCTCATCCACCCGGCTTTGAAACCCCTCCAGGGATGGGGACTCCACCACCTCCCTGGGAGCCTCTGCCAGGGCCTGAGAACCCTTTCCATGAAGGAATTGTTCATGATGTCCAATCTGACCCTGCCCTGGGGCAACTTGAGGCCATTTCCTCTCATCCCATCCCTTGGGAACAGAGTCCAATCCCCCCCTGGCTCCACCCTCCTCTCCAGGAGCTGCAGAGAGCCATGAGGTCTCCCATGGGCAGGGACACCTCCCACTGGATCAGGGGGCTCCAAGCCCCATCCAACCTGGCCTTCAACACCTCCAGGGATGGGGCAGCCACCACTGCTCTGGGAAACCCATTCCAGGGCCTCCCCACCCTCATCAGGAAGAACTTCTTCCTAATGTCCAATCTAAATCTCCCCCCTTCCAATTTAAAGCCGTTTCCCCTCATCCTGTCGCTCCAGACCCTTGGAAAAAGTTCCTCTCCAGCTTTCCTGGAGCCCCTTTCAGTCCTGGGAGGCTGCTCTAAGGTCTCCCCACAGCCTTCTCTTCTCCAGGCTGAACAACCCCAACTCTCCCACCCTGTCCTCACACCAGAGGTTCTCCAGCCCTTGGATCATCTCCATGGCCTCCTCTGGACTCTCTCCAACAACCCAGAGATGGGTTCCTTTATGGGCTCCAAGCACCCATTGCAGGCTGATGTTGAGCTTCTCCTCTCCCAGCACCCCCAGAAATCCATCAGCACATCCCACAGAGAGCATCCCTCTGCCCCTGAGCAGCCCTTCCAACCATCCCAGATGGACAGGGCTGGGGGCAGCCAGCGTGAACAAAGGCACATCTTGCATTTCCAAGTCCCCCCAACTCCCAGGACATGAGAGATCACAGAATCATAAAATGGTTTGGGGTGGAAGGGACCTCAAAGCCCATCCAGTTCCACCCCCTGCCATGGGCAGGGACACCTCCCACTGGAGATGGCTCCAACCCCTCCAGCTGAGCATCCCAGAGTCTCACAGCCCCAGAGCTCATGTTCTGCCCTCGCACATCCCTGCCTTTCCTGCACAATAACCAAGCCTGGAAGCTCAGTGAAGGCGATGCCTTCACCCTGGCTGTGCAGCCTTGGGGGACACATCCCCAGGGCCACTTGGCTGGAGGGGACCAGCCCCGTGTGGACACCTGGACAAGGAAAAGACAAAGGTCTTTTCCAACCAAGCAATTCTATCAACCTATGACCTGACCATACGGCTTCAAGGCTGGAGAGGGGGGTCCTGGCCACAGCCCAAGCCCCCCTTTACCCCCACCCCTTGCTCAGTCGCCTCCTCTCCAGCACGGGGAGTTCTTCCCACAGGAAGGGTCTCAGACTCAGTCACACCAGGACCCACAAAACAAAACCGAGAGTTTGCACCCTGCCACTGTCACCAACACCACCACCACCACCTTTGCTGCCGCCTGGTTGCCCCCCCATCAGCCCCCTCGCCTTCTCCTACAGGTGGCACCCCGAAAGGTCCCCGTGGTACCTCAGAGCCACCTCCCATCCCACACCCCACACCCCGGGCACAGCTCCAGACCAGGAAGCTTTTCCGGTCGCTCTCAAGTTCTCAGCAAAGTTCGGTGCCCCAGGTGCTGCTTCCTCCACCTCAACCCCAACCCCAACCCCCAGACACACCTGGGCTGACGACCGTGGCCTCATCCTGCCCCAGGGGCCACGCTGAGCCCCCTCCGCCCCCGTTTCCCCAGCCAGGTGTGATGAGTTTGCCTGTGCTCAGCCCTCGGGGTGAAGGTCTGGGGTTCCCCCCCCCCGGTCCCACCAGGCACCCAGAGAAGGGATAGCAAAAGGCACTCACGGAGAGGTGACCGGTCCCCTCCGTCCCGGGGCTGAGCCCGAGCTGCCGGAGCCGCCGCTTCCTGCTGCGGCAGCGAGGAGTGCGCAGGGGCGTTTGCGTAGCACCCAGCACCCAGGCAGGCAGAGCCCACGCTCAGGCACGCTCGCACACGTGCCACGAGAGGCTGCCCGAGCCCATCCTGTGCACGGGGAAACTGAGGCAGGACTCCCCCAGCCTGGGAGAGCACTTTGGGTGCTCCTGGTGTGGTGGGATGAAAGCAGACAGCTCACATTCCCCTCTTTTGTAAGACCCCAAAGCTCAGATCCTGCCAAATGGTGCTGCAACCTGACCTGAGAACCCCACAAGAAGCAGGGGACAGGGACAACGGTGGCTGCTTGAGCCCTTCATGCACATGGGGAAACTGAGGCACAGCCCCCCCAGCCTGGGAGAGCACTTTGGGTGCTCCTGGCATTGGGGATGGTTGCAGGCAGCTCACATTCCCCTTTTTTATGAGACCCCAAAGCTCAGGTCCTGCCAAGAGATGCTGCAACTCCCATGGGAATCCAACCTGAGAGCCCTGCAAGAAGCAGGGGACAGGGATAACAGTGGCTGCTTGAGTCCATTAAACACATGGGGAAACTGAGGCACAGCTCCCCGAGCCTGGAGCCTCCTCTGCCACCCCAGGTGCTGCCAAGCAATGCTGCAAGCTCAAAACATCTGTGACAAGGGGAATCCAGCCCAAAGACTTTGAACAATGCAAGGGACAGGGACAAAGGGACAGGGATAAAGGTGGCTGCTTGAGCCCTTCATGCACATGGGGAAACTGAGGCACGGCTCCCCCAGCCTGGGAGAGCACTTTGGGTGCTCCTGGCGTGGTGGGATGAAAGCAGACAGCTCACATTCCCCTCTTTTATGAGACCCCAAAGCTCAGGTTCTGCCAAGAGATGCTGCAACTCCCATGGGAATCCGACTTGAGAACCCTGCAAGAAGCAGGGGACAGGGATAACAGTGGCTGCTTGAGTCCATTAAACACATGGGGAAACTGAGGCAGGGGTCCCCCAGCCTGGGAGAGCACTTTGGGTGCTCCTGGCATGGGGTGATGGATGCAGGTAAAGCACCTGTGAGCCCCAAAGCCCAGGGATGCTGCAACCCCAGGGGGATTCCGACCTGAGAACCCCACAAGAAGCAGGGGACAAGGGACAACAGCCACCCATAACTTACCCCAGCCACCCAGGAGGGTCTCTGGGTGCCAGCCCATCCCGTAGGCTCCATCATCCCTCACGCCGTGACCCAGCACCTCCCTCCCTGAGCCATCCTGCCCCTTCTCTTAGTGGCTCCTGAGCTGGCTTTGAGTCCATCCAAGGCAAATGCAGCTGGGAGCAACCCCGTCCCTGTGGTCCCTTTCCCAGTGAGGGGACTCCAGTGCATCCCAGTCACACCGTTGCTCAATGGCAGGGGCAGCTCAGGAAGGGCTGCAGTGCTCAGCCCCGGGCTCTTCCTCTATCTATGCAGGTATTTAAATGACTCATTACTTTATTGCTGCTGTTCCCGGGGCAACAGACAGGCTCTCCCCCTCTTTGGCACCACCAGCATCACGCTCCAGCCATGCTTCCACCTGGAACCAGGGAGTTTCCACATGGAATCATAGAATCACTTGGTTGGAAAAGACCTGAGACCACCGAGTCCAACCATCCCTGTCCTCTCCTGAACCAGCTCCCTGAGCACCTCATCCACCCGGCTCTGAAACCCTTCCAGGGATGGGGACTCCACCACCTCCCTGGGAGCCTCTGCCAGGGCCTGACAACCTTTTCCATGAAGGAATTGTTCCTGATGTCCAATCTGACCCTGCCCTGGGGGCAACTTGAGGTCATTCCCTCTCATCCCATACCCTGTCCCTTGGGAAAAGAGACCAACACCCACCTCAACACCACCTCCTCTCAGGCAGTTGTAGACAGGGATGAGGTCTCCCCTCAGCCTCCTCTTCTCCAGGTTGAACAACCCCAGGGCCCTCAGCTGCTCCTCGTAGGAATTGTTCTCCACCCTATAACTGGGAGCAGGCACGGAAGCTCTCCAAGAGATCACCTGCAGTGGTCTGACCTCACCACCCTCCCCACCTTATCTCTCTTTCCCCGTATCTACCCCAAATCTGCCTTGCCCAGCTCCCATCCATCACTTCAGCCCCGTCCCCAGTGGGCAGGGGGAGCAGGATTTTGCCTTCCCATGGCAGATCCCAGACAGTTATGGAGGGTCAGCAGCACAGAGACACGGCAGTAGCCTCAGGGTGCTTCCAGGACCTCCACAGCAGCTGCACCCTCTCCTCCCCCTGCATCCCATCTCCCCCTTACATCCCCTCTCTCCCACATCCCCTCTCCCCCTTCAACCCTTTTCCTCTCCACCCCTTTCCCCCTCTGCACCCCTTTTTCCTCCCTGCATCCCATCTGCCCCTTACATCCCTTCTCCCCCCTGCACCCTCATCTCTCCCTGCCTCCCATCTCCCCCCTCCGCATCCCAACTTCCCCCTCCACATCCCAACTTCCCCTTACACCCTCATCTCTCCCCACATCCCATCTTCCCCGCCCGCATCCCTTCTCTCTCCCTTGCATCCCAACTTCCTCCCCTTGCATCCCATCTCTTCCTCCTGCTTTCCTTCTCCTGCATCCTTTCTCCCCCTCTTGCATCCCATCTTCTCCCATATCCCATCTCTCCCCCTGCATCCCATCTTCTCCCATATCCCATCTCTCCCCTGCATCCCATCTTCTCCCATATCCCATCTCTCCCCCTGCACCCCATCTTCTCCCATATCCCATCTCTCCCCCTGCACCCCATCTTCTCCCATATCCCATCTCTCCCCCTGCACCCCATCTTCTCCCATATCCCATCTCTCCCCCTGCATCCCATCTTCTCCCATATCCCATCTCTTCCCTTTCATCCCACATCTCCCTCCTGCTTTCCTTTTCTTCCTGCATCCCATCTTCTCCCATATCCCACCTCTCCCATTTCATCCCGTCTCCCTCCTGCTTTCCTTCTCCTGCATCCCTCCTCCCCCACACCCCTCATCCCATCTCCCCCCGCCCCTCCCCAGCATCCCTTCTCCCACCCCAACTGCAACTGCACCCCAGCAGCCTCTGGGAGGGCCGGTACCAGCGATGCTCTCCCAGGGAGCTGGAAACAACCCCCTAAGAGCTGCCATCCCAGCCCACGCGCGGCAGCTCAGCTGGAGGGGGTGACTCAAACACGGAGGAAAAGATCTCCGTGTTCCCGGCACTGTTTGCCTGGAAGCCGGGGACGGGACGAGGCAGGACCATCTGGGAAGGACGGGCTCACCGGGAGGTGGGGACAGCAGCTCTGCCAGCAGCCGGTCCCCAGGGAGCCGGGATGCTGCTCCGAGGCTCCCTGCAAGGATGCACCGAGGAGAGACCCCCAGCCCCACTTTTTTTTGGCCACGACCTATGTCCCAAAGACAAAAAAGCCCCTCCTGGGCCCTCGCCAACTGCTTCAAACCATCTCCTCTGCAGGCATGAGAGCCCTGCAGCCGCCCCCAAGCTTTTCATGGCCCCCAGGGATGGAGGGGAAGCAGAGAATCCTCCCCCCAGGGCAAACTGCCTGGGTTTCAGTGCAAAGTTTTGATCCCTTCTGGTCTCCATTGTAGGATACCTTCCTGCCAGAACTACCTTGACCATGCCAGAGCCATTGGCTTCTCCAAATAGGAGCAATCCCATAGTCACAGGTGGAAAAGATATCACCTGAGCAGCCCCAGGAAGAAGGGTCCACCCTAAATCCCTCTTCTTTTATACCAGGAGAGAAACAACTCCCACCTGAGTCAGCAGAACTGTGGTTTTATCCCCCCTTGCCTTCTGCCTGCAGCTGCCAGACACAAAAAAGGATCACAGGCAGGCTCTGAGCTCTGCTTTCCAGCCCTTCCTGAGGTCCCAGAGTCCCACAGATATTCTACAATCCTGGATCATCTTGGGGATCCCACTTGTTCTTGCAATTAATAATGGAATTATCACTCTGTCCGTGGTTTCTCTTGTAGCTTCACACCCAAAAAAATGGGTCTCACACTGTTGCAGCCAAGACTGTGGTGGAAGAAGGGTCAAATGTGCCAAGAGACTGGAAAAGCTCCCAAAATCCAGTGTGAGGAGGCTCCAAAAGCCTTGGGATGGTTGCAGAGGGGATGCTGGAGTTGCTTCTCACGTGGGATGATGCAGGAGGACAGAGTTGAGACAGCATCCCCAGGCCAAGGGGCTCAGCCTTCCCACCAAACCAAACCACCGAAGCTCATGCGATGCCCTCAGGCTAAAAATAACCCTGAGCATCACTCAAAGCCTCCCCTCGAGGAGGGGAAACATCTTCCCAGGAACAGGGTGGGCGTATTTCCCAGTAACCTTTCAGCAGGAGAAGGAAGCAGAATGGGCAAGGACTTGCAGCATCATTTCTGGGATGGTGGGAAGTGGGTTCTGGTCGCTAAGCATCCCGGTCTCCAGGCAACCCGTGGGAATCACGGGAGATGCTGCTCCTGCTTGGAACAGCTTGCCCAGAAATGCTGCTCCTGCTTGGAACAGGTTGCCCAGAGATGTGGCTCCTGCTTGGAATCACAGAACAGGTTTCCCAGAGCAGTGTTGGCTGCCCCATCCCTGGAGGTGTTCAGGGCCAGGTTGGATGAGGCTTTGATCACCCTGATCCAGTGGGAGGTGTCCCTGCCCATGGCAGGGGTTGAAACTGGATGGGCTTTGAGGTCCCTTCCAATCCAACCCATTCCATGATTCTATGCTTTGTTTCAGGAAGGGGGAGGGAAAAGGAAAGAGAGGGTCTGAGGTAGAAACCCATCCTATGCAAGAGGCTGGGAGGGGGCTGCTGGGTGTTGGCTGTGGGATGCAGCTGGCATCACCCCAGTGGTACCCACCAGGTACCTCTGCTCATCCCTCCTCTCCCACCACTATCCAGCACCCTGGGTGCTTAAACTAATTCCATTTATTGTATTCATTGAACCATAGAACCATGGAATGGTTTGGGTGGGAAGGACCTCAAAGCCCTCCCAGTCCCACCTCCTGCCATGGGCAGGGACACCTCCCACTGGATCAGGGGGCTCAAAGCCCCATCCAACCTGGCCTTGAACACCTCCAGGGATGGGGCAGCCACCACTGCTCTGGGAAACCTGGGCCAGGGCCTCCCCACCCTCACACCAAAACATTTCTCCCCAAGATCTCATCTCAATTTCCCCTCTTTCAGCTCCAAACCCTTCCCCCTCATCCTATCCCTGCACTCCCTGATCCAGAGCCCCTCCCCAGCTTTCTGAAGGAAATTCATCTCCTCCAGAACTCCTGGGCTGGTTGTGGCTTTTGGGCATGGATTTCCTGGCATTTCCTCCAGCTCCCACCCCAGCATCAGCCCAATATTTCAAGGCTCTGTTGCTCCTCCACAGCCTGCAAAATCCCTCAGCTGTGGCCACACCTTGCAGTGAGGACTCCCCCAGGTAAAACACACCAAGCACCAGCTCAGAAATCACCTCTGAGCCCTGCTTTGAAAATCATTTCCCTTTCCAAACTGCCAGGCTCCACCACCAACTCCTCTCCTTAGGTCTAGGAGGTTCCTTAACAGGTCCCATGCCACCCATTATATTATCCATCCATCCTGGATATCTGTCTTTATCATCATCATCATCATCATCATCATCATCATCATCATCATCACCATCATAGAATGGATGGGGCTTTGGGCCCCCTGGTCCAGTGGGAGGTGTCCCTGCCCATGGCAGGGGGTTGGAACTGGATGGGCTTTGAGGTCCCTTCCAACCCAAACCATTCCATGATTCTGTCAGGTTTCCTTTTGATTTGGGGCCAGGAATTCAGGTCCCATGAGGAGTTCAGGTCCCAAGGCAGCTTCAAGTCACAGGGCCAGGGCAGCGATGCTTTTGCTATGGAGCAGAGCCAGCTGAGCATCCCAGAGCCAGCTGAGCATCCCAGAGCCAGCTGAGCATCCCAGAGCCAGCTGAGCATTCCAGAGCCACCTGAGCATCCCAGAGCCACCTGAGCATTCCAGAGCCAGCTGAGCATCCCGGAGCCAGCTGAGCATCCCAGATCCAGCTGAGCATCCCAGAACCACTGGAGCATTCCAGAGCTGCCTGAGCATTCCAGATCCAGCTGAGCATCCCAGAGCTGCCAGAGTCTCCCAGAACTGCCTGAGCATCCAAGAGCTGCTGGAGCATCCCAGATCCCACTAAGCATTCCAGATCCAGCTGAGCATCCCACAGCCAGCTGAGCATCCCAGAACCACTGGAGCATCCCAGATCCAGCTGAGCATCCCAGATCCACCTGAGCTTTCCAGAGATGCCTGAGCATTCCAGATGCAGCTGAGGACCCCAGAGCCAGCTAAGCATTCCAGATCCAGCTGAGGACCTCAGAGCCAGCTGAGCATCTCAGAGCTGCCTGAGCATCCCGAATTGCCTGATCATCCCAGAACTGCCTGAGCATCCCAGATCCAGCTGAGCACCCCTCTGCTATCTCTGCAAGAGGAAGGCTTTGGGGACAGAGAGGGGATTTCCCCTGTGAAATCCCTCGGTGCTTCAACCTTTAGAGACAAAACCAGGCAGCAAAATGCCCCGGTTGGAAATTCCCCTGTGTTGGAAGTGGCCCCAGCAGGACCCCATGGGGATGGGCCAGCACAGCCAGGGCTTTTCCCTCTGGCTGTAGCAGCAGAGGGAGGCCAAGGCAACCCCTTTTCCTCCTCCTCTGTGCTGCTGTGGGACAGAGGGACCCCAAGAAGCATCCCCAAGCCTGGATCCCCCCATCCTGGGCTGCAACAGGGATGCTCAGTGGGAAGGGGAGCAGCACCCCTGGGTGAGCAGGGTGGGAAGGGGAGCAGGGTGGGAAGGGGAGCAGCATTCCCATGCATGCAGCATTCCCAGGTGTGCAACATTCCCGGGTGAGCAGCATTCCCAGCAGAGCATCACAACCACGTGTGCAACATTCCTGGGTGTGCAGCATGCCCAGGTGTGCAGTGTGGCCATACAAGCAGCATTCCCAGGTGTGCAGCATTCCCAGGTGTGCAGCATTCCCAGGTGTGCAGCATTCCCAGGTGCACACATTCTGCACCAGGCTCCCAGACAGAGCCCTCCAGGTGATCCTTGCTGGATCTACCTTGGGACACAACACCGAGGCCAGGTTGCCCATGGCAAGCTCCTGTCATGATGGCACCTGCACATGGAATTGCTTTGGGATGAGCCTGGGTGGGCAGAGCTGGGAGCCAAGCAGGACAGGAACCGGGATGAGGACTGGCAGAGCTCCCCTGCCTGGACCAACAGGGCTGAGATGGAAAGACCTCCGTGGAAATCACCTCCAAGGAGCAAGGTGTCACCACGCAACTCTCCAGCCTGAGGAGCAAGGTGGACACTTCCAAGCCACTGTTTTCCCGTTCTTCCTGGGATGAAATAACTCACATCCCAGAAATGTCTGGGTTGTCATCCCAAGGGAAGCTCTGCTTGTGCCTTCAGGTGGCTCCTTGCTCAGCCATAGAATCATGGAATCATTGAGAGTGGAAAAGCTCTCCAAGCTTATCCAGTCCAACATCAGCCCAACCCCACCGTGGTGACCAAACCCTATCCCCAGGTGCCAAGGCCACAGGGTTTTTGAACCCCTCCAGGGATGGGGACTCCACCACCTCCCTGGGAGCCTCTGATAGGGCCTCAGAACCCTTTCCAGGAAGGAATCCTTCTTCATATCCAATCTGACACTGCCGTGGTGCAACTTGAGGCCATTCCCTCTCATCCCATCCCTTGGGAGCAGAGCCCAGCACCCACCTGGCTCCACCCTCCTCTCCAGGAGCTGCAGAGAGCCATGAGGTCTCCCCTCAGCCTCCTCTTCTCCAGACCAAACCCCCCCAGGGCCCTCAGCCGCTCCCACAACCCCTCTTCTCCAGACCCTTCCCCAGCTCCGCTCCCTTCTCCAGACGCGCTCCAGCCCCTCCAGGGCTTTCTTGGAGGGAGGGGCCCAACCCTGAGCCCAGGATTGGAGGTGCTGAGTGCAGGGGGACGATCCCTGCCCTGCTCCTGCTGCCACCCCAGGGCTGAGCCAAGCCAGGGTGCTGGGGGCCTTCTTGCCCCCCTGGGCCACTGCTGCCTCCTGTTCAGCCGCTGTCGAGCAGCACCCCCAGGGCCTTTGCCTTGGGGCAGCTTTCCAGCCACTCTTCCCCAAGCCTGGAGGTCTCTGGGATGACCGGAGCACAGACCTTGCCCTGAAGCTTCATCACTTCCTTCTCTCCTCGTCACCTTCCTGTCCAACAAGGCCACCTCAGTGCACCAACCAATCTGCCTCACTGGTGCTTCCAATCATAGAAAACCCTCCTTTTGGGTTTTTCCCTGTGGGACCTGGACTTCAATTGAATCGACTTCTAAAGCTACTTTTCAACACAAAAGAGCAAATCACCCCAAAATGAAAATCCCAGCTGAGTCCTCTGAGGTTTCCCTCAGAGGGGGTTGATGGGAGCGGCGTCTCCACCGCATCGTGTTCCTCTTCCCTCTTTGAATCAGCTTCCCCAAACACAGCTGGGTGGCCTCACTGCCACCACTGCCACCAGCACTGAGCCTTCCTGCTCCATTGCAGAAGAAAACACAGCCAAGGCAGACAGATTGCCACCCATTTTCCAAAGGGAAAACCCATTTGGAACCTGGTGGTTGCCCAGGGAAAGGTCTCTGTGGGATTTTCAGAACCATAGATTGGTTTGGGTGGGAAGGGACCTCAAAGCCCAGCCAGTTCCACCCCCTGCCATGGGCAGGGACACCTCCCACTGGATCAGGGGGCTCCAAGCCCCATCCAACCTGGCCTTCAACACCTCCAGGGATGGGGCAGCCACCACTGCTCTGGGAAACCTGGGCCAGGGCCTCCCCACCCTCATCATCAAGAATTTCTTCCCAATGTCCAATCTAAGTCTTCCCCCTTACAATTTAAAGCCATTCCCCCTCATCCCATCACTCCAGGCCCTTGTATAAAGCCCCTCCCCAGCTTTCCTGGAGCCCCTTTCAGTCCTGGGAGGCTGCTCTAAGGTCTCCCCACAGCCTTCTCTTCTCCACAATGAACAACCCCAACTCTCCCACCCTGTCCTCACACCAGAGGTTCTCCAGCCCTCGGATCAACCCCGTGGCCTCCTCTGGACCCGTTCCAGCAGTTCCATGTCCTTCTTGAGCTGGGGATTCCAGAAGTGGATACAGGGCTCCAGAGCAGAGCAGAGGGGCAGAATCCCCTCCCTCCCCTCTGCTCCCACTCTTTGGGTGCAGCCCAGGACACCCTTGGTTTCTGGGCTGGGAGCGCCCATTGCCAGCTCCTGGGGAGCTTCTCCTCCCCCAGCACCCCAAGGCCTTCTCCTCAGGGCTGCTCCCATCACACCACTTTGTGCTGGGCGTCCCATGTTTCACCCCTCCTGCAGGATGCCCTGGTGGAGGAGATGCTGGTATCACCCAGGCTTTACCACGAGCAGGGCTTTCCACGCAAGGTTCCCGGCCCTGTCTGTCCCTCATGAGTAATAACTCTGCCAGGGAACAAGCACAATGATTCAGCCACGGCTTTCCCAGCCCCCAGAGCCTGGAAGTGCCTTTCTGCTCGTTATTAATAATAGCTGAGTGTGAAGGCATGGAAACGCAGAGCTTGGGAATGGTGGCACTTGTGTCCCTTCATGCCCTTGCACACCCTTATTTGGGTCCCACTGCCTCAGAGCTCTTCTCATACCACCTAATGTCCAGGCAGAGCTGTAAATCCTGGACCAGATTGCAAAGGATGAAAAGGGAGGACATGGCTTGGTTGGCTGTGTGAACCTCATGGAGTTCAACCATGCCAAGGGCAAGGTCCTGCATCTGGGTGGGGGCAAACCCAAGCACAAATCCAGGCTGGGAGGAGAATGGATTGGGAGCAGCCCTGAGGAGAAGGCCTTGGGGTGCTGGGGGAGGAGAAGCTCCCCAGGAGCCGGCAATGGGCGCTCCCAGCCCAGAAACCAAGGGTGTCCTGGGCTGCACCCAAAGAGTGGGAGCAGAGGGGAGGGAGGGGATTCTGCCCCTCTGCTGCGCTCTGGGGAGACCCCACCTGGAGCCCTGGGTCCAGCTGTGGAATCCACTACAAAAGAAGGAGTCAGAACTGTTGGAATGGGTCCAGAGGAGGCCATGGAGATGATCCAAGGGCTGGAGAACCTCTGGTGTGAGGACAGGATGGGAGAGTTGGGGTTGTTCATCCTGGAGAAGAGAAGGCTGTGGGGAGACCTTAGAGCAGCTTCCAGGACTGAAAAGGGCTCCAGGAAAGCTGGGGAGGGACTCTGGATCAAGGAGTGCAGGGATGGGATGAGGGGAAGGGTTTGGAGCTGAAAGAGGGGAGATTGAGATGAGATCTTGGGGAGAAATGTTTTGGTGTGGGGGTGGGGAGGCCCTGGCCCAGGTTTCCCAGAGCAGTGGTGGCTGCCCCATCCCTGGAGGTGTTTAAGGCCAGGTTGGATGGGGCTTGGAGCCCCCTGATCCAGTGGGAGGTGTCCCTGCCCATGGCAGGGGGGTGGAACTGGCTGGGCTTTGAGGTCCCTTCAACCCAAACCATGCCATGATTCTGTGATCCACATCCTGATTCCTTGCCTGGTACCAGGAATCTCATGGACACCTGGTTTCAGCTCTGTGACAGGAGGATCTGCCACCCACAGGACCAGAGAGGTGAACTCACAGCATCTGCCCTGCCCTCCCTTGTGGAGATCCAGCAGAGCACTCGGAGGTGATTCCACCCACTTCCTCCAGCACGAGGGCAGCAAGGACAGGGCTACACGATGGATGCAACGGGGCATCTGGACCTGGCAGACCTCAGGATCCTGATGACCACCTCCTCCTAGAAATACCTGGGGACAGTTTTGGGCCAAGGTGGTGGTTCAGGACCCTTGCAGCAGCATCTTGCCCCTGAAACCACCAGGAGACACCATGCCCAGGCCCAGCCACCAGCACTGGCCTCAACCAAGCTCCCTGACCTAACACCAGCATCTCATCCAGCGCGGTCCCACGGCCACCACAGGACACACACCCAGCCTTTCCTGGCCTGTGGCATTGTCTCCTTGCCACCTCCTTGGGTCAATGAGAGCCTCACGTGGTCCCTCCAACCCCCTCCAAGTGACAGAATCCTAGAATCATAGAAGACCCTGAGTTAGAAGGGACCCACAAGGATCATCGTGTCTGAGTAGGACAACCCCAAAATTCACACCATGGATTTTCACACCGAGTCCTTTCCAACCCCTAGCATCTCCTGAAAGTCCCTGTCCTGGGGCATCCAGTGGGTGGAGCTGCTCTTTCCAGCTGGGGGATGTGGGGCAAATTCCTCCACCAAGAGCTGGGTTAGGAGGAGCAGCACATCCTGGGGGAAACCTCTGCCAGGACCAGGCATAGAACCATGGAATGGGTTGGGTTGGGAGGGACCTCAAAGCCCATCCAGTTTCATCCCCTCTATGGGCAGGGACACCTCCCACTGGATCAGGGGGCTCCAAGCCCCATCCAACCTGGCCTGTCAAACTCCCCCCTTCCAATTTGAAGTTGTTCCCCCTCACCCTGTCATTCCAGACCGTTGGAAAAAGCCCCTCCCCAGCTTTCCTGGAGCCCCTTCAGGTACTGCCACAGAATGGTTTGGGTTGGGAGGGACCTCAAAGCCCATCCAGTTCCAACCCCCCCAGCTGTGGACCCATCGGAAACGCGCGGAGCTGTTGCATCACCCCCCGCACCCCAACGCTCCCCTCTCCGGGTTTCCTTCCCCGGGGTCCTCACGGGCCGGGTGCGTTCACCGCCAGGAACCGCCCCCGTTGGAGCTCAGGCACCTCCCGATGGCCGGCTGAAGGGTGAGGAGCACCGGGGGGTGGGGGGGGGAAGGAGCATCCCCAGGTCCTCCAGCATCACTGCCACCCATCCCCCACGCAGGAAGGGCTAAGGAAGACCCTGCCTGACCACCCACCTGCAGGCAAGCACCTGGGTGGGCGCATTGAGGATGGGACCCCCACCGCGGGCGTGGGTTCCCCTTCTCCTGCAGCCCCTTGGGTTCCCACTGCCCACACTCCCTTGGTTGTCTCCCACCCCCCTTGGCACCCAAAGGTCCCCCCCCAAAGAGCAAGCAGAGACTCTCACCTTGGTTGGAGCTGCCTTCATCCCCCTGGACGGCCCCACTCCTCACCCCGGTGGCCGTGTGGCCAGGAGGTGGCTTCACCGGTGGGGAAGGGTTGGCCCAATGGGTGGGTGTCCCACGGGTCGATACTGGGGGGTTGGTGGTGAAACCACTCCTCCCCAACACCCGCTTCCGGAAAGAGCTCCCTGGGGCTGTTGGGTGCTGCCAACACCGAGGAGGAAGAGGAGGCTGGAGGCGACGAAGACTCGTGAACCCTCAGTTGCCCACCCGGCCTTCCTCCCCCTCCTCGCTGCGAGCAGGTTGGGACAGGTCTTGGGCTCAAGCCTGGAATTTAGGGCAGGGAGCCCGAGGTCCCGCTCCTACCTGGGAGGAGCTGGCAGGGTGCCCACGGCGAGGCCCCGCCACAGGGGTCCCCTCCCGAGAACGTGGGGATGCCCAGGAAGCGCGGAAGAACCCGAGGCAGGAAGAAGGATGGTGCAAGAGCCTCCGGGGACGACGGTCACGGTCACGGGGCGGCCGCCCCGCACCGCACCGCCACACCCCCGGGGCACAGCAGCACCTCCTTACTTCTGGGGTGCAGCAGGCTCTCCTTCAAAGCTGGCTTTAATGCTCATCTGAGGACCTCCTCCGTGGCCAGACATCGAGGTTGGCCACCCAGGACCCCAGAAGACCTGACTTTGACCCTGGGGTTCTGCTGAAATGGTTTTGGAGACACTGAGAAGCTAAGGAAGAGCTGGAGAAGGAAGGAAGCGATGGAGTGCACCCCATGCACCCCTCTCCACGGTGACCCCACGGAGTGGTGGAGGTGGTGGGGGCCACCCCATGCCCAGCAGAAAAGGGGAAGTAATGGGTCCAAGCTGGTCAGGCAGTTCCTCAAATCCCAGGCAGAAGCTTGCATGGTCCCCAGGAGCTGCATCTCCCTAGGGATCCCTCACCCATTTCCCAGCAGGTCCCATCAGGACCTCATCATGCAGCGGGGTCCATCCCTATGTGGGCATCTCCTGCCGTGGAGAGGTCTCATCCTGTCTCCTTCCCATCCCTTCCTCCCCTGCTCAGTTCCCCTTCTCCCTCGCTGCCCTGGAATTAACCCCCCCTCGAGGTGCAAAGCCTGGGAGCAACATCAGGACAACCTGGACACAGACTCCTCCTGCAGCTGGAGCATCCCAGGTTGCCCAGGGAGGTGGTGGAGTCCCCATCCCTGGAGGGGTTCCAAAGCCGGGTGGATGAGGTGCTCAGGGGTCTGGTTCAGCAGTGCCAGGAACGTTTGGATGATCTCAAAGGTCTTTTCCAACCAAGCTATTCCATGATTCAATGACCCCTCCAGGACATGCACAGAGGGGCAGCAGGACCTCCTTGTACCCCAGACATGGGGAGAAGAGGCATAGAGACCAAAAAGCTTCTGGGCACGACCTTCTCGGGGGCCAAGAGAGCTCTGGATGGACAAGGGTCAACCACCATCCCCCTCTTCCCAGCCCAGCCTGGCCTGGATCTCCTGCAGCAGCTCTCCCACGCATGGACAGCAGTGCTGGCAGCCTGTGCCCACTCTCCTGCCCGAAGCCAGCCAAGATATTCAATGCCTGAACACCATCAAAGCGACTGAGATACCTCCACAGACTCTGGGTGGGCTGGCATCTCCTGGTCTCCTGGTCTGGGGACCCCTCTGCTCGCTGCCAGGGCTCCACGGATCCAGGAGATGCACCAGCCCTGCACATTCCTTTTCTCCACACCCATGTCCTTCTCCATCCCTTCAACCTGGTCCCATCTCGACCATGCGCTGCCAAGGAGGTGGTTGGGATCCACACAAGCTTGGGAGACACCCTGGCATGCTGGTCCCATGCCCTGGCCAGAAGAGCCCCCAGGGAGGAGGTCAACCTTTTACTTCTCCAACCCTTCACCATGGTTCCATCTCACCCACTCAATCCCAAGAAGGTTCCTTGGCTCCACACAATTTTTGGAGACACCCTGGCACGCTGGTCCCATGCCCTGGCCAGCAGAGCCTCCAGAGAGGAGGACAACCCTTTGACTCTCCATCCCTTCACCCTGGTTCCATCTCACCCACTCAATCCCAAGAAGGTTCCTTGGCTCCACACAATTTTTGGAGACATCCTGGCACGCTGGTCCCATGCCCTGGCCAGCAGAGCCTCCAGGGAGGAGGACAACCCTTTGTCTCTCCACCCCTTCATCTCTCCACCCCTTCATCCTGGTTCCATCCCACCCACACACTCCCAAGGAGGTTCCTGAGCTCCACACAAGTCTGGGAGATATCCATGAATGCTTGTCCCATGCCCTTGCCACCAGAACCTCCAGGGAGCGGGACAACCTTTTCCACCTCCATCCCCTCACTGTGCTCCCAAGGAGGTTGCCAAGCTCCACACAATTTTTGGAGACACCCATGCACGCTGGTCCCATGCCCCAACCAGCAGAGCCTCCAGGGAGCAGGACAACCCTTTCCCCCTGCCAAAAGCCAACCCAAGAGCCCCCCACCTCAGCAGAGTCATCTCCATGACTTACAGGAGAGCTGGTTGAAGAGCCTGCTGAGCCATCCCATGCTCCTGCACCGAGGGCGAGCTCGTAGCTACGAAACGCTCAAGAGAAGGAGGTTTCCTCCTCCCTTCCCCAACCCACCCTCTTCATTGGCACAGCCAGAAGCCATCAGATCTGACGGGGTTTATTAATAGCGCCTCTCCCATCAACCAGGGAGTGGAGCACCAGGAACGGCTTCCAGCGTTCCCAACGCGAGGTTTCTTCGAGGGGAAAGGCACCAACTCACTTTCGGCAGGGAGCAGGACCGGCACCGCGGGGTCAGGGTGGTGGAGGAGGACACCGGTTGCAGCTCCAAAGCCACCAGAAGGTGTTGGAGGACACCAAGAAGAAGCAGAAGGAGTTGCGTCGTGCCGGAGTCGTGGAGAAGAAGCGGGGAGATGATGGCAGGAGAAGCGGCTGGGGGTGTCCTTCAAGTCAGGAGGGTTGGATGGAGCGGTCCCCACTCCCTCGAAGCGGGTTGAGGGATGCTGCAGGGTATTGCTGCCACCTTGAGGCAACCTGAGCTGGAGAAACACCCTCTGGCCCTCTGAATCACCTCAAGGAGCGTGGGGCTCCACCTGACTCCCACCATCTCCCAGGTGGCTCAGGTCCCAAACCCCTGGAAACAGGAGCAAGGGAGGGAGGAAGGAAGGGAGGGAGGGAGGAAGGGTGAGTCTGCTGCAGGTGGTGATGGGGAGACACCAGGAGCAGCATCAGGTGGGATGCTGGAGCAAGATTCGTGATGCTCAGGTGTTTTGGGGAGGTGTCAGGACTAGATCTTGGTAGGATCGGCACCACCTTTGTGAGCACCAGGGGGTCCCCAAGGAGGAGAACCCCATTTCTCCTCAGCTCACAGGAGCAGCAGGGTCAGGTCCTCAGGGTTGGAAGAGGATGGGGATCAGGCCCTATGAAAGTACCCAATATGGGGTTGGATTTGCTCTTCTTTTGCCCTCTGATGGTCCCTGGTGAGGAGGCTGCTCAGCTCGTGGCTCCTGGAGCTCTTCCACCCTTGACACCTCCAAAGGGGCCAAGCAGGCAGCAGGGAGGGATGGCTGGGCTATCCCAGAAGCCAAAAGGGTCCTCCACAAATTATCTACTGCCTGTTGACCCCAACTCAGCCCACAGACCACAGGCTTGTCCAGCCCAGCCACCCCATTCCTGGTCCCTCGGTCCAGCCACGATGGGTTCATTTAGCCCAGCAGAGCTGAGAACCTGTCAGGGGCTTGGAGTAACCCCAAAGTCCTTCCCTTTGGAGGATGAGTTTTGGTTCTGCCTGGCTCCTGTCCCAGGGAAAACAAGTGTCCACTGTGATCCAGCTTGGACATGAAGCAGATCTGGAGAAGCTGGACTGTTCCAAGCTGGGGGAGCCTCTCCCCCAGCCCTGGGATGATGGTGATGGGTGGATCTGAGATGATTGTATCTGGCCATACTGGGGAAGCAGGACAACCCCTTCTCCTCCATCTGGAGCTACTGGTGGCCACCACTGCAGTGTTGGAAAGGTGGTGGCCATGAAGAACAGAGGAAGAGATCTCTGGCTTCAGCACACCCAGGCATCCATCCGCCTTCCTCCAGGCTGTGGGACCTGGTGGCATTGCCTCTGCTGTTGCCATGGGGTTGCCATGGTATTTGTATTTGCAGTTTCCATGGAAACAGGAGGAAGCTGGGAGTGAGGGGCTGCTGCCAGGGTTACCAGGATGTCCCCCAAGCCCCACACGGAGCAGTGAAAGCTGTTTCTGACCTGTGGTTCCCCAAGTCCTCCTTCTTGAAGGCAAGGGTGGTGTTACCTTTCCAGGGAATTGAACCTCGCTGGTGGAGTCTGCTACTGGCTGCGTGTCCTCTCTCCTTCCTGGATGGGTGGGACAGGAGCCAGGTAGAACCAAAAGGCTTCCTCCAAAGGGGGATGTTGGAGTGATGGAGCACTAGAACCTGCTGTCCAAAGAAGGTGTGGAGTCTCCTTCTCTGGAGACATCCAAAACCTGGACATTCCTGTGCAGTCTGCTGGAGGTGACCATGATTTAGCAGGAGGGTTGGACTGGATGAGCTCCAGAGGGCCCTTCCAAGCCCTTCCATTCTCTGATTCTGGGGTTGCTCCAAAGCCCTGGTAGGATCTCAGCTCTGCTGGGATGAGTTAACCCATCACAGCTGGACTTAGAAACCAGAACAGGGGTGGCTGGACTGGGCAAGGGACTTCCTGAGCAAACAGTTCCAGGGATAGGGCATCCACAGCTTCTCTGGGCAACCTGTTCCTGTGTCTCACTACCCTTGTAAAGAACAACTTTGTTATTGCCCACCTAAACTTACCCTCAGCTTACAACTATTGTCCCTTGTCCAGTCCTTTTCATAGAACCATGGAATGGGTTGGGTGGGAAGGGACCTCGAAGCCCTTCCACCCCCTGCCATGGACAGGAACACCTCCCACTGGATCCGGGGGCTCCAAGCCCCATCCAACCTGGCCTTCAACACCTCCAGGGATGGGGCAGCCACCACTGCTCTGGGAAACCTGGGCCAGGGCCTCCTCACCCTCAGTGTCCAATCACCCTGATGTCCAATATAAATCTTCCCCCTTCCAATTTAAAGACATTCCCCCTCATCCTGTCATTCCAGGCCCGTGGAAAAATCCCCTTCCCAGCTTTCCTGGAGCCCCTTTCAGTCCTGGGAGGCTGCTCTAAGGTCTCCCCACAGCCTTCTCTTCTCCACAATGAACAACCCCAACTCTCCCACCCTGTCCTCACACCAGAGGGGCTCCAGCCCTTGGATCATCTCCATGGCCTCCTCTGGACTCGCTCCAACAGTTCCAACTCCTTCTTATGTTGGGGATTCCAGAGCTGGACCCAGGGCTCCAGGTGGGGTCTCCCCAGAGCACAGCAGAGGGGCAGAATCCCCTCCCTCCCCTCTGCTCCCACTCTTTGGGTGCAGCCCAGGACACCCTTGGTTTCTGGGCTGGGAGCGCCCATTGCCGGCTCCTGGGGAGGTTCTCCCCCAGCACCCCAAGGTCTTCTCCTCGGGGTTCCTCTCCATCCATTCTCCTCCCAGTCTGGATTTGTGCTTGGGATTGCCCCGATGCAGGCGCAAGACTTTGCCCTTGGCCTCGTTGATCCTGAAGAGGTCGCACAGCCCCACCTTTCCAGCCTGTCCAGCTCCCTCTGGATGCCGCCCCCCCTCTTGGCCCCAGCCCCCTCCCCGGCCCCTCCCCATCCCAGGATGCAGCGCGGCTCTGCCGTTGCCTGGCAACGCGGAGACGCTTCGGTGGCCCCGCCCTCTCCTGGTGAGACCGGTTGAACCGGCGAGCGGAGATGGAGAAGATGATGGGATGGAGGGACCAGGTCCAGGACCCGAGCGAGCCCAGCCCCGGCCCCGAGGAGCGCATCGCCCTCCGCAAACGCCGCCTCGCTGCCCGGCGCCGGTGAGGAACGGGGCTTGGACCTCCAGCCCCAAACTGCCTCTGGGGTTGATACCCACCAGCCCCAAACCGGTGCCAGGTCCCACAGCTTCTCCCCACACCCCATATCTGGTCACAAATGGTCTCATCTTCCTCAAACTGGATCTGGGGTTGATGCTTCTCTGCCCCAAAGTGACTCTGGGGTTGATTCACCCCAGCCCCAAACCGGTGCCAGGTCCCACAGCTCCTCCCCACACCCCATATCTGGTCACAGATGGACTCATCTTCCTCAAACTGGCTCTGGGGTTGTTGTTCACCTGCCCCAAACTGGTCCCAGTTCTAAATCCCACCCAGAACCAACACAGGCTCAGAGGATCACACCCCCCCAGAACTCAGAACATCCCCTGCCCCACACCAGCACTGGGAACAGGACCCCTACCATGAACTGGTAGGGGACAGGGACCTGGTGTGGCCTTTCGAGTCTCCCCAGGACCCTGGAGGTCTCCCCAAACTGCCCTTGAGTCAAGGACCACCCAGAATCCTGAAGCACCTGGAGACATCTCCACTCCCTGCCCTATGGCAGGAGGTCTGGGACCATTCCCTGCAGTCCCAGCTCAGCCCGAGCTCAAGGACATCCCTGTCCTCTTCCCAGCCATGCATCGGGACAGTGATATCCCCATCCCCAAGATATTGTCCTACCATGGACCCTCTGCTCCCCCCTTGGACAAAATCAGCCGGTGACCTCCTGGATCAGGCTGATGATGTTCCCAAAACTGGGATGCACCACCCTTGGACCCACCTTTCCCCAGACCAGGACTGAATGGGGTCGTCTCCTAAGCCTTTCTTGAGCCTCCAGGTTGGGTGAGATAGGACCATGAAGCACCAGTACTCTGCCACCTTCTGCTGAGCTGGGGTTGAGTCAGGAACCTCAACTTCCCTCAGCCTGGGGAAAACTGGATCCATAACAACCACCTCCTCCCCAAACTGGGAGTGAACACAGAGAGGTCCATGTGGCCCCTGTTATCAACCCATGTGGCCAGAACGTGTCCGGGTCAGCAACATCCACTGCCACCCACAGAGCCTGAGAACCACAGCATCATGGAAAAGGTTGGGTGGGAAGGCACCTCAAAGCCCATCAAGTTCCAACCCACCTGCCATGGGCAGGGACACCTCCCACTGGATCAGGGGGCTCCAAGCCCCATCCAACCTGGCCTTCAACACCTCCAGGGATGGGGCAGCCACCACTGCTCTGGGAAACCTGGGACAGGGCCTTCCCACTCTCATCATCAAGAATTTCCTCCTGATGTCCAATATAAATCTTCCCCCTTCCAATTTAAAGCTGTTCCCCCTTATCCTGTCATTCCAGGCCCATGGAAAAAGCCCCTCCCCAGCTTTCCTCCCCATCTTTTTCCCTTTCAGTCCTGGGAGGCTGCTCTAAGCTCTCCCCACAGCCTTCTCTTCTCCAGGATGAACAACCCCAACTCTCCCACCCTGTCCTCACACCAGAGGTTCTCCAGATCATCAAAACATTCTGTCTTTACCTCTTTTCTGCCCAGGGAGGCCCTTGGTGAAGGTGCAGAGCCAAAGGTGGCCAAGGAGGTGGAAGAGCAGAGAAGGAGCCACAAGCAGATTGAGGAGAGCAGGAAGGTGAGGCAGTAGGACCTAAAGATCCTTCTGGATCCCTGATCTCCAGGCATTTGACTTTAAGCTAAAAGGAGGGTGGTGTCACACAGCAGCATTTATGTGAGAAGAAGCAGGGACAGAAACTCCTCAGGATTGGGTGGGAGATGATTCTTGGGTAGATCACGGAATGATTTGAGTGGAAGGGACCTCAAAGCCCATCCAGGTCCAACCCCCCTGTCATGGGCAGGGACACCTCCCACTGGATCAGGGGGCTCCAAGCCCCATCCAACCTGGCCTTCAACACCTCCAGGGATGGGGCAGCCACCACTGCTCTGGGAAACCTGGGCCAGGGCCCACCCTCAAAGGAAAAAGCATTATATTATGGGATGTGGTTTCCCTGTGACAAACAGCCCATGGATTGGAAGGATCTGGGAGCGACACCGTGCATCCAAACCCAAACCCAAACCCGTCATGCTTAGCCCCATCCACATGGGGAAGCAAAATAAGGTGCTCTGAGCACCCTCCTCCTCCTCGTTCTGATGGCCTTCAGACCCATGGGAGCACTGAGGTTCTCACATTGCTCATCAAACCCTGCCGTGGAGTGGAGATGGGGCTCATGGGTCCTCTTGGCATGGGGATTGGAGCCAAATCCTGGAGAGGAATGGCAAAGGTTGCTCAAGTATCCCTTTCCCTGGAGCTGAGGTCTCCTGGTGTGACCTGTGCACCACCTACTTCACAGAAGCTGGCCAAGCTGCTCTTCGATGGGAGGCAGATGGTGACAAACATCCAGGTGGCTGCAGACTGGAGGGAAATGCAGAGGAGGGCAGAGGAGGCAGAGCTGAAGAAGCAGAGGTGAGAGGCTGCGTGGTGGGTCTGCTGGGAAGAAGGAACACATGAGGGTGCAGCTTTCAGAGGACATCCTGACCCTGGTCATCCAGGAACATGTAGCAGTTAGGGCAGAACTGGGTTGTAAGGGACAACAAAGCCCATCCAGTCCCACCCCCTGCCATGGGCAGGGACACCTCCCACTGGATCAGGGGGCTCCAAGCCCCATCCAACCTGGCCTTCAACACCTCCAGGGATGGGGCAGCCAACACTGCTCTGGGAAACCTGGGCCAGGGCCTTGATATAGAATCATAGAATCATTAAGATAGATAGAAACATGGAATCACTGAGGTTGGAAAAGCCCTCTAAGCTCATCCAGTCCAACCATCAGCCCAACCCCACCGTGGTGACCAAACCACGTCCCCTGTGCCACCGTCACATGTTTTTCAACCCCTCCAGGGATGGGGACTCCACCCCTGCCCTGGGAAGAACCTGCCAGGTCTTCACCACTCTTTCAGTAAAGAAATTCCCAATATCCAATCTGACCCTGCCCTGGCACAACTTGAGGCCATTTCCTCTCATCCCACCTCCTGTCCCTTGGGAGCAGAGCCCAAGCCCCCCCCTGGCTCCACCCTCCTCTCCAGGAGCTGCCCAGAGCCATGAGGTCTTCCCTCAGCCTCCTCTTCTCCAGACCAAACCCCCCCAGGGCCCTCAGCCGCTCCCACAACCCCTCTTCTCCAGACCCTTCCCCAGCTCCGCTCCCTTCTCCAGACGCGCTCCAGCCCCTCCAGGGCTTTCTTGGAGTGAGGGGCCCAACCCTGAGTCCAGGATTCCAGGTGCTGAGTGCAGGGGGACGATCCCTGCCCTGCTCCTGCTGCCACCCCAGGGCTGAGCCAAGCCAGGGTGCTGGGGGCCTTCTTGCCCACCTGGGCCACTTCTTGATACTGATTGTCCTTCAACTGGGATATGGATGAAGTTGTCCTTCAGCGTGGCCACCAAACCATGTCTGAAGCAGCTGCTGCCCTGCCCCAGCTCCCCGTTTGCTCCTTACTGCCTGCAGGATGGAGAAGCTGGAGAATGAAGCCAAGGTTAGCACTTCCAAGATGGAGGAGATCACCTCCAAGTGGGTCTTGGCCAAGGAGATGACGATCCCACAGGAGCTGTGGCAGCTGCTGAGCCAACAGCAGGAGCAGTGCACGCAGCTCCTGGAGGATAAGAACAAGCTCATCAGTGACCTACAGCAGGTAAAGTTGGGAACAGGCAGGGACAACCAGGAAGGGTGGGAGTGTTTAAGCGTGGAGGGTGTTCTAAAGCAATGGTCATCCCTCCCTGGCTCTTCAGTCTTCCCTCTTTCTGGATCTCCTGTCCACCAGTAGATAGGGATCCATGTAGTGTCAAAACTGTGCCAGGAGGTGCAGAACCAGTGTCCCAGTGAGGATAGTGAGATAGAACCATAGAATGGTTTGGGTGGGAAGGAACCTCAAAGCCCATCCAGTTCCAACTCAGAGACACCTCCCACTGGATCAGGGTGCTCAAAGCCCCATCCAACCTGCCCTTCAACACCTCCAGAGATGGGGCAGCCACCACTGCTCTGGCCAAACTGGGCCAGGGCCTCCCCACCCTCACACCAAAACATTTCTCCCCAAGATCTCATCTCAATCTCCCCTCTTTCAGCTCCAAAACCTTCCCCTCGTCCTATCCCTGCACTCCCTGGTCCAATAGTTGTCTCTGGCTTCAGAATCTTCTCTCCTCCTCCAGGAGCTGAGGAAGAAGGACAAGCAGTACGAGCAGGCCATTCAGCAGCAGTCAGAGGATATCTACCTGCTTTTGGAAAGAGTGGAGGAGCAGATCAGGACTGTGCTGAAAACCTACCGGCACAGACTCCTACAGACTGAGGTAACCGGCTCCTACAGCACCTCAGAATGGGGTGGGTGGGAAGGGACCTCAAAGCCCATCCAGTTCCAACCCCCCTGCCATGGGCAGGGACACCTCCCACTGGATCAGGGGCCTCCAAGCCCCATCCAACCTGGCCTTCAACACCTCCAGGGATGGGGCAGCCACAGCTTCCCTGTGCAACCTTAGAATGGTTTCAGTTGGAAAAGACCTTAAAGATCAAGTCCAACCCTTGATCCAGCCCTGTTAAGTCCACCTCTAGACCACATCCTCAAGTATAACATCTACTCATCTTTTAAACCCCTCCAGGGATGGTCACTCCACCATCTCCCTGGGCCTGAGATCCCTTTCAGTAAAGAAATTCCTCCTCATATCCAACCTAAACCTCCCCTGGGGTATCTTGAGGCCATTTCCCCTTGTCCTATCACCAGGGAGAAGACACCAACCCCCACCTCTCTACAGCCTCCTTTCAGGCAGTTGTAGAAAGTGATAAGGTCTCGCCTCAGCCTCCTTCCTCCAGACTAAACAATTCCAGCTCCCTCAGCTGCTCCTCACAAGACTTATTCTCCAGGCCCCTCCCCAGCTTTGTTGCCCTTCTCTGGACACGCTCCAGCATCTTGATGTCCCTCCTGGAATGAAGGTCCCAAAACTGAACACAGTGGAGGAAAATACGGTGAATACGGTGGTGGAAAAGTCCAGTGAGAAACCCCGAAGCCTCTTGGTTCATATCTATAGCAAAAAAAGGCCTTGGGCTGGTTGCAGCATCTGGGTTGACCACTGTCCACAGCAGTAGAGCTGGTGTCCTGGTGAACGAGGTGGAAATCCAGCCAAGGAGGAGCACTGAATGGTGCTGAGGGGCTGCTTTATATCATGGTGGGAACGAAGTGCAGAGCAGCTTGGTGGGACGTGAAAGCATCTCTGACCAAGGTCCATCAAGCAATGATTTCCAGGGAACTCACAGAGCTGCCCACCACCAGGAGCATCCCTTTCAGCTCTGGGTGGCCAGTGTGAGCTTTCTGCCAGCATGGTCCTGGCCCATGTGTGCTCCTCAGACAGTGGCACCAGTCCACAGCCAGTCCTCTCCTGGATTAGTCTGGATTAGTGCAGGGTTGCTGAAGAGTGGTGCCAACGTGATGGTGAAGGGCTTTGTCTCCATCACAGAAAGCTCTGGAGCTTGAACGGCAAGAGCTGCTGGACAACAACAGGAAGAAGTGGGAAGAAGCCATCCAGGCCCACAATGCACAGGAGGTAAGGTCCATGTGGGGTTTGGCTTCATAGAATCATTGAGGTTGGGAAAGACCTTCAAGATCATTGAGTCCAACCATAAATATAACCCTAACAGTGCCAAGTCCACCACTAAACCACATCCCTAAGTACCACATCCACACAGCTTCTAAACCCCTCCAGGGATGGGGACTCCACCACCTCCCTGGGAGCCTCTGACAGGGCTGAGAACCCTTTCCCTGAGGAATTGTTCCTCATAACCAATCTGACCCTGCCCTGGGGCAACTTGAGGCCATTTCCCCTCATCCCCTGGCTCCACCCTCCTCTCCAGGAGATGCAGAGAGCCATGAGGTCTCCCCTCAGCCTCCTCTTCTCCAGACCAAACCCCCCCAGGGCCCTCAGCCGCTCCCACAACCCCTCTTCTCCAGACCCTTCCCCAGCTCCGCTCCCTTCTCCAGACGCGCTCCAGCCCCTCCAGGGCTTTCTGGGAGTGAAGGGCCAAAGGCTGCCAGGAGCAGTTCTGCTCTCTTCAAATGCATGAGTTGGTTCCTCAGGAGCATGGGAGACAAAGGGGCTCTGCAGGAGAATTGTCCAGGCATGACCTTGCTTCTGGCTTGGCCAAAGGAGCTGTGACCAAGGGAGGAAGCTGTCACCATGGATGATGTTCTGCTCTTGTCCGTAGCTGGAATACCTTCACGCCCGCATGAAGACGGTGGCAGAGTTTGAGAAGCAGCTGAATCAGCTGCAGGTGCAGGATGAGGAGGACTATAAAAGCATGAAGGTCCAGCTGGAGAACGACCTGCAGGTACAGAAAGGGCTGGCAGGTACCGAGGGGGGGGGGCAGTGGAGAAGATCCGCCTGGGCTTTTGTTTGTCGCTGGCTCAGTGGAGCAGCTGGATGGTTGGACTTCATAGAAGAAGTCTTTATAGGCCTCCCTAGTAAAGCACTGAGATTCTTTCAGTATCATATCCATATGGAAAACACTTATACAATGATAGAGTCATGGAATGGGTTGGGTTGGAAGGGACCTCAAAGCCCATCCAGTTCCAACCCCCTGCCATGGGCAGGGACACCTCCCACTGGATCAGGGGGCTCCAAGCCCCATCCAACCTGGCCTTCAACACCTCCAGGGATGGGGCAGCCACCACTGCTCTGGGAAACCTGGGCCAGGGCCTCCCCACCGTCACAACAAAACATTTCTCCCCAATATCTCACCTCAATCTCCCCTCTTTCACCTTCAAACCCTTCCCATCATCCCATCCCATCACTCCCTGATCCGGAGCCCCTCCCCAGCTTTCCTGGAGCCCCTTTCAGTACTGGGAGGCTGCTCTAAGATCTCCCCAGACCCTTCTCTTCTCCAGGCTGAGGAACCCTAACTTTTATAGTAATGAATTAAACCACCCCAGGCCTAAACACCACCTCTCACCCATCCGTGCAGTCACACTTCCTACTCCTGGAGTTTCCATGCCATTGTGTCCCCTCTGAGCTCGCTTCCAAATGAGCTGTAGGGTTGGCAAAGAGGAGGGATCATCAGTAGGCTGTGATGCCTCCCAGCCCAGAGCAGCAGCCCCAGAAGACTGGGAAGAGGCTCCAAAGGAGGAGGGTGTTGGGAAGCTGAGATGTTTCTGTTGCAGATGTCTCCTCCATTGCAGCTGAGAATCACTTGGTTGAAAAACACCTTTGAGATCATCGAGTCCAACCGTCCCTGTCACTGCTAAACCAGATCCCTGAGCACCTCATCCACCCGGCTTTGAAACCCCTCCAGGGATGGGGACTCCACCACCTCCCTGGGCAAAACTTGCTGCCTCTCTCCTGTCCCCCAGGCTTTGCAGCAAGATGCTGCCATCACAAACACTTCAGTTATTTGATATCTTCTGGTTTCCTGAAGTTTGCGTGGTCCCTCCTCCTCTCTGACACTTCTTCCAGCTCTCCAAGTAACTTCTGAGCCTCTTGGTTAATTCAGAGAAGCGCAATTCGTAAAACTGATGTGAACATCAGCAGAGATCAATGATCTGGACGAAGGGATCGAGGGCACCCTGAGCAGGTTTGGGGATGACACCAAGCTGGGTGGGAGTGTGGATCTGCTTGGATGAAGGGAGGCTCTGCAGAGGGACCTGGCCAGGCTGGATCCATGGGCTGGAGGGCAGGAAGGGTCTGCAGAGGGACCTGGACAGGATGGATCCATGGGCCAAGGCCAACGGGATGGGGTTCAACGAGGCCAAGTGCCGGGTCCTGCCCTTGTGTCCCAGCAACCCCTGCAGCTCCAGGCTTGGGGAAGAGTGGCTGGAAAGCTGCCCCAAGGCAAAGGCCCTGGGGGTGCTGCTCGACAGCGGCTGAACAGGAGGCAGCAGTGGCCCAGGGGGGCAAGAAGGCCCCCAGCACCCTGGCTTGGCTCAGCCCTGGGGTGGCAGCAGGAGCAGGGCAGGGATCGTCCCCCTGCACTCAGCACCTGGAATCCTGGGCTCAGGGTTGGGCCCCTCCCTCCAAGAAAGCCCTGGAGGGGCTGGAGCGCGTCTGGAGAAGGGAGCGGAGCTGGGGAAGGGTCTGGAGAAGAGGGGTTGTGGGAGCGGCTGAGGGCCCTGGGGGGGTTTGGTCTGGAGAAGAGGAGGCTGAGGGGAGACCTCATGGCTCTCTGCAGCTCCTGGAGAGGAGGGTGGAGCCAGGGGGGTGCTGGGCTCTGCTCCCAAGGGATGGGATGAGAGGAAATGGCCTCAAGTTGCACCAGGGCAGGGTCAGATTGGTTATGAGGAACAAATCCTTCCCTGACAGGGTTCTGAGGCCCTGGCAGAGGCTCCCAGGGAGGTGGTGGAGTCCCCATCCCTGGAGGCGTTCCAAAGCCGGGTGGATGAGGTGCTCAGGGATCTGGTTCAGTAGTGACAGGGACGGGTGGACTCAAAGATCTTAGAGGTGTTTTCCAACCAGATGTTTCCATGATTCTATTATTGTAGGTAGGTTGAGGAGAGAGGCCCAAATTAGTGCCCCACCGAGTGAAAGTCAGGTTCTCCCTTCCCCAGACGTGGCCCCACAGCATGTTCTTACGGACAACCATCACCTCCATCACTCAGCCATGAGCGATGCCACGTGGTTGGGGCTTAACTGGGGAATTGTGCATGGGGAGATGGGATGTGGAGATGGAGGATCAGTAGGATCCACGCTTTGGAGTGGCCTTTACTCATGGCACCGTGTGGTTTTATGTTTCAGAACCTGGAGAGGCAGATTGAGCACGTGAAAGCTGCCTATAGACTGAACCAGGAGAAGCTGGAGCACAACCTTCAGGTGCTTAAGAAGCGGGATGAGGAGAACTCCATCATCAGGTCCCAACAGAAGAGGAAGATCAAGCGGTAAAAGTCCATCCCTGGAAGATGTTTTCTGCCTTACCTGCCACCACCTCCCACGTACCATTTCTTGTGGAGTCCAGCACTTGCCAACGAGCCCAGGGCAGGGCCATCCCCAGAGCTCTTTGAACAGGTTGGCCGTGGCCAACCTGTGCCAGATCCACCAGGGACATTCCAGCCTCGGCACTGAGTTGTCACAAGTAGATCATAAAATCGTGGTGTGGTTTGGGTTGGATGGGACCTCAAAGCCCATCCAGTTCCATCCCCCTGCCATGGGCAGGGACACCTCCCACTGCATCAGGGGGCTCCAAGCCCCATCCAACCTGGCCTTTAACACCTCCAGGGATGGGGCAGCCACCACTGCTCTGGGAAACCTGGACCAGGGCCTCCCCACCCTCACACCAAAACATTTCTCCCCAGGATCTCATCTCAATCTCCCCTCTTGCAGCTCCAAACCCTTCCCCTTCATCCCATCCCTGCACTCCCTAATCCAGAGCCCCTCCCCAGCTTTCCTGGTGCCCCTTTCAGTCCTGGGAGGCTGCTCTAAGGTCTCTCTGGAGACTTCTCCAGGCTGAACAACCCCAGTTCTCCCAGCCTGTCCTCACCACAGAGGGGCTTCAGCAGATAAGAACATAGAATCATAGAATCCTCTGGTTAGAAAAGACCTTTGGGACCATCGAGTCCACCCCATGTTAAGCATCCCCAAGCCCCCAGACCTTCACACAAGTTGGGTATCACTGAAGGTGCCTCTCCAGGGATGCCCAGCTTTGCTGTCCCTGCCCAGGTTCCACAGCTTGCTCAGCAACCTGAGAACAGAACTGGCCAAGCAAGAGGAACGCTTCCGAGAGGAGAACCGAAGCCTGAGAGCTGGCACCGAGCGCATGACCAGGCAGTGCAAAGACACAGAGAGGAGGATGAGGTGGGGTGTGCGTGGGAATCCACCCGTGCTGAGGCTTTGGAGCACCTAAATGAGGTGCCTGGGGAGCTGTTTGGGAAATGAAACCTCCTTCCATGGTTCATCTCTCTTCTGCCCAGGCGCTTTGCTCTCAGTGATGCTGAGAAGTTCACGGAGGTCTGGCTGATGAACGAGGAGGAAGCCAAAGGGCTGATGAGGAAAGCCCTCGATGCAGATCGCATCATTCACACCCAGCAACTGGGGCTGCCCTGGCAAGAACCTCATCACTGGTTCCTCAACAACGTTGGCCCCTTGGGGAGTTACAAGGAGAAGCAGATGTTGACCAGGCTGGTTGCAGAGGTCCTGACAGGTGGGATGCACAGTGCCCTTGTCACCCCGCTGGCACTGGGAGACCCTCACCTTCCACTGCAAGGTGGAATCTCACAGGGGTGACACTGCAAGCCCAGACAGGAGCTTGTCCCATCCCAATCCCATCCCCACCTTGGGGGTCTTTTCCCAGTACTACCAGTTCCAAGGTGATCAAGAGCCACCTCCTATCCCAAGATCTTTGGGATTCTTGCCAGGTCTCAGGGAAAAAATGGATGTTTCCCTGATGACTCCTGCAGTGATGGAACCAGGGAGCAGAGCCCGGGGAGCAGACTCAAAGCACAAAGGCTTTTGCTTACCCTTAGAATCATGGAATAGAATCATGGAATCATTGAGGTTGGAAAACCCCCCTAAGTTCATCCAGTCCAACTACCAGCTCAACCCCAAGGTGCCAACTGAACCATGTCCCAAACTGCCATGGCCACATGTTCTTTGAACCCCTCCAGGGATGGGGACTCCACCACCTCCCTGGGAGCCTCTGCCAGGGCTTCACCACTCTGTCAGGAAAGACATTTTTCCTGATGTCCAATCTAAACATCCTCTGGTGCAACCTGAGGCCATTCCCTCTCATCCCATCCCTTAGGAGCAGAGCCCAAGCCCCCCTGGCTCCACCCTCCTCTCCAGGAGCTGCAGAGAGCCATGAGGTCTCCCCTCAGCCTCCTCTTCTCCAGACCAAACCCCCCCAGGGCCCTCAGCCGCTCCCACAACCCCTCTTCTCCAGACCCTTCCCCAGCTCCGCTCCCTTCTCCAGACGCGCTCCAGCCCCTCCAGGGCTTTCTTGGAGGGAGGGGCCCAACCCTGAGCCCAGGATTCCAGGTGCTGAGTGCAGGGGGACGATCCCTGCCCTGCTCCTGCTGCCACCCCAGGGCTGAGCCAAGCCAGGGTGCTGGGGGCCTTCTTGCCCCCCTGGGCCACTGCTGCCTCCTGTTCAGCCGCTGTCGAGCAGCACCCCCAGGGCCTTTGCCTTGGGGCAGCTTTCCAGCCACTCTTCCCCAAGCCTGGAGCTGCAGGGGTTGCTGGGACACAAGGGCAGGACCCGGCACTTGGCCTTGTTGAACCCCATCCTGTTGGCCTTGGCCCACGGATCCATCCTGTCCAGGTCCCTCTACAGACCCTTCCTGCCCTCCAGCAGATCCACACTCCCACCCAGCTCAGTGTCATCTCCCAGCTGACTGAGGGAGCACTCTATTTCTTCATCCAAATCGCTGATAAAGATCCTTTCTCCACATTTCAGAGAGCAGCTCTGGGGTTCAGGAGGAGGAAGGGAGAGAGATGGAAGAAGTGGGCAGTCACGAAGGTAGAAAAGCAGCCACAGAAGAGGCTGAGGGAAGAGTCTCAGCTCTGCGAAATATCCCCAAGACAACTGCCAAGAGAATCCTGGAGCTCATGAGCGATGAGTTGGTGCGTGATGATGTAGACTTGTCTTGGTCAGGGAGCGGGAGTGCTGCCTCCTGGTTTCTCCAGGTGGTAATGGAACTCCTCCAAGCTCTACATCCTGGGGTGAAGCCTTGCTGTGCCAAACAGCCTGTGGGCAGAGAGCTGCCCCAGGGGCTGGGAAAGGATCTCTAGGGCTTTCCAGCTGTGTGGTAGATTTGTCATAGAATGGTTTGGGTTGGAAGGGACCTCAAAACCCATCCAGTCCCACCCCCTGCCATGGGCAGGGACACCTCCCACTGGATCAGGGGGCTCCAAGCCCCATCCAACCTGCCCTTCAACACCTCCAGGGATGGGGCAGCCACCACTGCTCTGGAAAACCTGGGCCAGGGCTTCTCCACACTCACAGCAAAACATTTCTCCCCAAGATCTCATCTCAATCTCCCCTCTTTCACCCCAAACTCTTCCCCTCATCCTGTCCCTGCACTCCCGGATTCAGAGCCCCTCCCCAGCTTTCCTGGAGCCCCTTTCAGTCCTCGGAGGCTGCTCTGAGGTCTCCCTGGAGACTTCTCTTCTCCAGCCTGAACAACCCCAACTTTGCCACCCTGTCCTCACACCAGAGGTTCTCCAGCCCTCGGATCATCTCCGTGGCCTACTCTGGACTTGCTCCAACAGTTCCATCTCCTTATGCTGGGGATTCTCATGTTGTGGATTTATGGTGCTAATGAAAGCTGTTGGCAGGCACAGCCCTGTTGTCCAAACCCACAGCTCCTCAGGCCAGGACAAGCACAGGCAAACCTGCTGCATCCAACGCTCCAGGCTGTTCCTCAGGGACAGTCACCAAGAGCTTCAGACCATGAAGTCCTTTTGACATCACTGTGCTGGTGGCTCTGTCTCTTCACTGTCTGCTTGGTGGCTCTTGCAGAGCCTCCTGGCCCTGCCAGCTTCATGCTGGTCACCCTCCTCCTCCACTAGAGTATGGCTTGGCCACCGTGTGGCATGGGTTGACTTCTGGGCAGGGATGGATATGCCCAGTATTGATCTGCACCCTCTTATGCCTCTCTCCCAAGGATTTCCTCATCCAGAGAAAGAATCTGAGGCCCCTGGGCACAGTGGGGAGGCAGGAGCAGACCCTCACGAAGCTCACCTCCATCTTTGAGGTGAGTGGTGGCTTGGCTGCAGGGGAGGCTGGTGGTCACCAGGGAAAGCTCTCTGCCCCATGTGGCAGAGGACTGAGCTGCCCCAGGGAGGTCAGGCTGGGCTGCTGGTGGGTGGTTCTGGAGCAGCAAGGGGAGAGGAGCACTGTGAGAGGGTGCGAAGCACCTTGGTAAGATGCTCCTCAGCTCAAGGCCATCCAGCTGATCAACAGACTCAGACTCTTCCATCCAAGATACACCCAGCTGTTCCACACAAACCACTTTTGCCATTCCTGGAAACACACCATGCTCCTGGTAGATGTCCCCCTCCTCTGATGTCTCTGTGGGTCACTAACCTGGTTCCTCTGCTCCCCAGGCCCTCAGGATCGACAGTGAGGATGACCTGTACCAGCTGCTGGATTTTTTCCTGAAGTACAAAGCTCAGGAGGTGGCTTCCAGCCAGGTGGGACCCCCAGAAAGAGCAGGGGGAGAGCCAGGGGTCCGGGAAAGGGGGAGGAGAACAGACACAGGCTGGGTGGAGAATGGATTGGGATCAGCCCTGAGGAGAAGGGCTTGGGGTGCTGGGGGAGGAGAAGCTCCCCAGGAGCCGGCAATGGGCGCTCCCAGCCCAGAAACCAAGGGTGTCCTGGGCTGCACCCAAAGAGTGGGAGCAGAGGGGAGGGAGGGGATTCTGCCCCTCTGCTGCGCTCTGGGGAGACCCCACCTGGAGCCCTGGGTCCAGCTCTGGAGTCCTGAGCACAGGAAGGACCTGGAGCTGTTGGAGCGAGTCCAGAGGAGGCCACAGAGATGATCCAAGGGCTGGAGAACCTCTGGTGTGAGGACAGGGTGGGAGAGTTGGGGTTGTTCATCCTGGAGAAGAGAAGGCTGTGGGGAGACCTCAGAGCAGCCTCCCAGCACTGAAAGGGGCTCCAGGAAAGCTGGGGAGGGGCTCTTGATCAAGGAGTGCAGGGATGGGATGAGGGGAAAGGTTTGGAGCTGAAAGAGGGGAGATTGGGATGAGATCCTAAGAAGGAATGTGTTCCAGTGAGGGTGGGAAGGCCTTGGCAGAGACTGCCCAGGGAGGTGGTGGAGTCCTTGTTCTATACCCTTTCCATGAAGAAGTTTTTCCTGCTGTCTGGTCTCCAGAGCCAGGGCAGCCCGGGTGGAGAAGATGTCACAGCAGAAGACAGTGAATCCAGTGCCTCAAGGGATGAGCTCCAATCCCCTCAGAGCCCTCTGGGCTCCCTTCCATCCATGCCCATCCACGCTGACGATGTCTTAAAGGTCCTGAAGGCATTCATGAGGGATTTTGACAAGCTGAGGTAGGACTTAGGGTGGAGATGGGCATTTGTGGCTGGGAGTGACCCGGACTGGGGCACAGAGGGGACTGGAGGGGAGTGCAGGCAGGGCTGGGGTGAGACTGGTTGGAGCAAGAGCTTCCCCTGCTTATCCTGCAAGATTATGAGGACAGGGTGGGAGAGTTAGAGTTATTCATCCTGGAGAAGAGAAGGCTGTGGGGAGACCTCAGAGCAGCCTCCCAGGACTGAAAGGGGCTCCAGGAAACTGGGGAGGAACTCTGGATCAGGGAGTGCAGGGATAGGATGAGGGGAAGGGTTTGGAGCTGCAAGAGGGAAGATTGAGATGAGATCTTGGGGAGAAATGTTTCGCTGTGATGGTGGGGAGGCCCTGGCCCAGGTTTCCCAGAGCAGTGGTGGCTGCCCCATCCCTGGAGGTGTTCAAGGCCAGGTTGGATGGGGCTTGGAGCCCCCTGATCCAGTGGGAGGTGTCCCTGCCCATGGCAGGGGGTGGAAACTGGCTGGGCTTTGAGGTCCCTTCCCACCCAACCCAACCCAACCCATGATTCTATGATTGCACAGGGGTGGGGAGGGTCCTACCAGGGCAAGGGGGTACAGAGAGTGTGTGGGTGAAGGATGCCTGGTGACAGCAAAGCAGGAGATGAGCAGAAGCCCGGGGAGGGAAGCAAACCATGGGGTAGGGATGTGCCAGCTGCGGGGTCCCATTCATCCATATGATGATGGTGCTCAGTGCAGCTCAGACACTGGGGGCTCTTCCTCACCCACAAAGAGCTGAGCCCCAGGGCTTTGTCCTTGGTCCACCAGGGAGAAGAATGCACCAGCAAAGGAGGTTCTACAGGTACAAGACCGCTCCAAGGACGGGGAGTACTGGGAAGCCCTGGCACACGTTATCCCCGAGAGGACGTTGAAGCTGTGGGATGCGCTGGAGGTGGCACTAAAGGAATATTAGTGAGTGCCTGGCAGTGCTGCCAAGGACAGGGCTGGCTGGGGGAACCCAGAGGGGCACCCCCTGGCCATGCCAACCCTCTGCTCTCCTTGCCCAGTGAGGTCCTCAAGCGCAGAGCCAGCCTCCTGGCCGAAACAGCCACCCTGCAGCAGCAGAACTGGGAGCTGCACCTGCTGCTGGAGAAGTACATCAGCTCCAAGGTGAGTGCATCCTCCTCTTCCTCTCCTGCAGCCTGGAGACACCCCACAACGTGTGTCCAAAGTAGAGATTCCAGATCTGGGAACCACTGCCTGGGTCGCTGTGGGTCTCAGGGTTCTTCTCCCCACAGGTCAACAGCCAACTGCTCTTCCCTCCCACCAAGTTGATGGACCTGGACCTCTCCTAACGTGGAGAAGCTCACTGAGCACCCAGGGCCAGGTCATGGCTTTTCTCTGCCCCAAGGTTGAAGCTGTGTCTGGAGCCAGGGCTTCCTGGCAAGGTCTAATAAAACATTTCCAAACCTGGGCCAGATGTGTGAGTGTGGCAAGTGAGGAGACCCCCTCACACCTCTGAAGATGCTGAGGAACCGCAGCCAAGCATCCCCGTGACCCAGAGGAATCACAGTGCAGTGGGAAGGCATCTCCTCCCTCATCCATGTGGTCTGTGTCTTCCCTTCCCTCCATGGAGCCAAAGCCAAGCAGGAGCCTTCCCTTCCTGCAGCTCAGCATCCCATCATCCTGCAGCGCTGCTGCCTGGCAGAGGAGGCCCTGGGGTGCTGGGTGACAGCGGCTGAACAGGAGGCAGCAGTGGCCCAGGGGGGCAAGAAGGCCCCCAGCACCCTGGCTTGGCTCAGCCCTGGGGTGGCAGCAGGAGCAGGGCAGGGATCGTCCCCCTGCACTCAGCACCTCCAATCCTGGGCTCAGGGTTGGGCCCCTCCCTCCAAGAAAGCCCTGGAGGGGCTGGAGCGCGTCTGGAGAAGGGAGTGGAGCTGGGGAAGGGTCTGGAGAAGAGGGGTTGTGGGAGCGGCTGAGGGCCCTGGGGGGGTTTGGTCTGGAGAAGAGGAGGCTGAGGGGAGACCTCATGGCTCTCTGCAGCTCCTGGAGAGGAGGGTGGAGCTGGGGGGGCTTGGGCTCTGCTCCCAAGGGATAGGGGATAGAGTGAGAGGGAATGGCCTCAAGTTGCCCCAGGGCAGGGTCAGATTGGACATCAGGAACAATTCCTTCCCTGAAAGTGTTCTGAGGCCCTGTCAGAGGCTCCCAGAGAGGTGGTGGAGTCCCCATCCCTGCAGGGGTTCCACAGCCGGGTGGATGAGGTGCTCAGGGATCTGGTTCCATAGTGGACAGTGATGGTTGGACTCAATGATCTCAAAGGTCCTTTCCAACCAAGCAATTCCATGATCCCTAAGTGTCCTGCCTTTGGGAGAGCCTACTTTTCTTTGCCTGATTTTACACCTTACTCCCCACTTCTTTTGCAGCCCCAACACATTTTCTCTCCAAGGACTGTTCCCAAACAACACCTCCCTAACTCCTTTTCCCTCCTCAGTCCCAGCACTGCTCCATCTGTGCCTCAGTTCTGCACTCCCAGGGTGATATCAGCCCAAAGCGATGCTTTTGGCTGAATTATCTCCAGCAGGACCATGTCACATCCATGACTCCCTTCCACCCCTCTGGGTCTCACCACCTTTATCTCATCCCCAGTCCAGGATTCCTGGCCAGATTTATCTTTAGCCTTGAATCCCCTGCCTGGCCCCGACACAACACAAGAAGTTTCTCACATCAGAGAAGAACAACACCTTTTATTTTTGCTTGCTGGAAATCTGTGCCCTTGAATAGTTTTGACTTTGGGGAGGCCCTGGCCCAAGTTTCCCAGAGCAGTGGTGGCTGCCCCATCCCTGGAGGTGTTGAAGGCCAGGTTAGATCTGATTCTATGCAGGTGCCATTTATTACTCTAAAGAGCCCAGAGCCAACCAGGTCATTAATTCATGTTTCCTGCAAAATGATTTTTCAGCAAATGATTCAGAATAAAGTAAAAAAAAGTCAGTTCCACTGCCTTTAGCGATGCCTCATTTTCCCCTTTATTGCCCTTTTTATGCCAGGCAATGGGATATCACAGAAACATGGAATGGGACCTTAACGCCCATCCATTTCCAACTCCCCTGTCATTGGCAGGGACACCTCCCACTGGATCAGGGGGCTCCAAGCCCCATCCAACCTGGCTTTCAACACCTCTAGGGATGGGGCAGCCACCACTGCTCTGGGAAACCTGGCCCAGGGCCTCCCCACCCTCACCCCAAAACTGTTCTCCCCAAGATCTCATCTCAATCTCCCCTCTTGCAGCTTCAAACCATTCCCCCTTTTCCCATCCCAGCACTCCCTGATCCAGAGCCCCTCCCCAGCTTTCCTGGAGCCCCTTTCAGTCCTGGGAGGCTGCTCTAAGGTCTCCCCACAGCCTTCTCTTCTCCAGGATGAACAACCCCAACTCTCCCATCCTGTCCTCACACCAGAGGTTCTCCAGCCCTCCCACCATCTCCGTAGCCCACAAGAAGATGCCCCCAGAGGTGGGCAGAGATCCAGGTGGAAAGGAGCCCGGAGATCCTCCCGAGCTGCGGGGGGGGAGTGCCCAAGCCAGGTCCCTCCCCGATGCTGAAGCTCCGCCCCCTCCTCACTCCTTCCGCCCCCCCCCCTCTTCCTCCAGTTCTAGACCAGTGCCGGTACTGGGATGCTGCGGGTGCCCTCCCGGAATCCCCGTCGCCTGCCCCGGTGGAGGAGTCACTGCAAGGGCTGCTCCTTGTCCTCGGCAAGGTGGGAACCCTCCCCTTCCCATCGGGATTGGGAGGCAGGGTGCTGGGAACACCTCATGCATGGGGTGTGGGGGCTTGGGGGGCCGGGCACTGGGGCAGCCCTGGAGGTGGGGGTCCCGGTCTGGGCACTGGGGATGGGAGTCCCAGTCTGGGCAGTGCTAGAAATGGGGGTGGGGATCCAGGCACTGGAGCAGTCCTGGAGATGGGGGTCCTGGTCTGAGCACCGGAGAAACCCTGGAGATGGGGGTGAGGGTCCAGGCACCGGAGCAGCCCTGGAGATGAGGGTGAGGGTCCCGGCACCGGAGCAGCCCTGGAGATGGGGGTGAGGGTCCAGGCACCGGAGCAGCCCTGGAGATGGGGGTGAGGGTCCAGGCACCGGAGCAGCCCTGGAGATGAGGGTGAGGGTCCAGGCACCGGAGCAGCCCTGGAGATGAGGGTGAGGGTCCCGGCACTGGAGCAGCCCTGGAGATGTAGGTCCCGGTCTGGGCATGGGAGCAGCCCTGGAGATACGGGTCCTGGTCTGGGAACTGGAGAAGCCCCGGGGAATAGGGGTCCAGATCCATGGCAGCCACGAGTGTTGGGGTCCAGGGGGCAGCACTAAACATGGGGATCCAGGAGAAACTCCACGCAGGATCCGGCCACTCCCGGCTCCTTCCTCGCTCTCCCAGCGTGGTGGCCGGATCCTGCCCGCCCTTGGTGGCCACCAGTGGCCCGGGGTGGTGTCATTCAGACCAGTTCCTGCCCTGGGAGGGAGCTGAGGGATGAGTCACAAGCAGGAAACCGGTTGCATCAGAACGGGGCTGCTTTTTTCCCAGCTGTTGGGAAGCCCTTCTCCAGCCTCCCCCCATCCCTCCATCCCCTCTCTCCACAGCGCCATGGAGAAGGGAGCCACCTCCTCGTCTGGCACCTCGGTGGCCTTGGCCTCAACCTCCACGGCCACCTTCAAGGAGGAGCTGCTGTGTCCCATCTGCTACGAGCCTTTCCGGGAAGCCGTAACTCTTTGCTGTGGCCACAACTTCTGCAAGGGCTGCGTGAGCCGTTCCTGGGAGCACCGGCACCAGGTGTGCCCCGTCTGCAAGGAAGCCTCCTCCTTCAAAGACCTTCGCGTCAACCACACGCTCAACAACCTGGTGGAGATGATCCTCAAGGAGGAAGAGCAGCAGCGAGGCCGGGTGTCCACCCTTTGCCCCCTGCATCACGAAGAAGCCAAGTTCTTCTGCCTGGAGGACAAGGAGCTGGCGTGCTTCATCTGCCAGAGCTCCAAGCAGCACGAAGGGCACAAGATGCGGACGGTGCAGGAGGCGGCGGCGGATGTCAAGGTGAGGGATGCTCCGGGAAGGTGGGGACCGATGGCGTGGAGACACAAACCTGCCGGCGCACGCCTTTGGCTTGGGCACGGCGTGGTTGCACCCGGGGACGGAGGATGAAGCAGCCACACCGCGAGGGGTGGGGCCCCCGTGATGCTCTCCCTGCTTAATAATTACCCTGTGCCACCACATCCCCTGGGGCAAGGACGTTTGTCCTGCTGAAAGGGGAGCACCAGGATGCTCCAAGGGGTTTTGGCCCAGTCCCAGGTTTCCTCATCTCGTTCATCCTCCGCAGAGATGGGGTGGATCCGGCCACGCCGGTTATTGCAGCGGCGCCTTGGGGTTAAGAACATATTTCATGGAATTGCTTGATTGGAAAAGACCTTTGAGATCATCGAGTCAAACCATCCCTGTCCACTACTAAACCAGATCCCTGAGCACCTCATCCACTTGTCTTTTGAATACCCCTAGGGATGGGGATTCCACCACCTCCCTGGGCAGCCTCTGACAGGGCCTGAGAACCCTTTAGGTGAAGGAATTGCTCCTGATGTCCAATCTGAACCTGCCCTGGTGCAACCTGAAGTTCTCTGTTGTCCCCTGGTGCAGCTTGAGGCCATGTGTCCCCCAGTTCCCCCAGGCAGGGAGGGACGTGGCATGGGAGGCAGCCCTGAGCTCTGCTGGGCAGGATGGGCCAAGGCTGCACAGGGAGGAGAAGGAGGAGGAGGAGGAGGAGGCTGGGCACCAGGCCAGGACCAGTTGTGTTTCCTGGCTGGGAAAGCAGCTGCTGCCGCCCTGACTCAGCCCACTGGGAAGGAGCCAGAATTCAAATGTCTCTGGGGTGGCCGTTGGGCTGCTGTTTTGCAAGGCTCAGAGGGTTGGCAGAGGCACCAGAACTCCCTGGAGGTGGAGCAGAGGAGCGCTGGGACAGGCAGGGACTTGATGGAACATCAAGAGTAGGGCTTAAAAACATAGGGAGGGGGGGATTCACCTGCTCTGCTTCGCTGCGGTCTTTGCACAGCCAGGTGCAAAGTGACCCCGTCCAGCTCTGGTGGACCTTGGCCACAAGAGGGGAAAGGGTGGATTGAGCAAAGATCCTGCTTAATCTCATCCTACTGGGTCTGGGGCTCTTGTTTTTCCCACACTGGGAACTCTTGATGTAGGCTTGTGGGGGTCCTGAAGGCATCTCCTCCCCGCAGGCCAAGCTGAGGAACATGGAGACCTCCTTACGGGATAAGGCGAAGGATTCTGGGAACATGCATCGCTCCTTCAAGGCCATTTCCAAACACAACGAGGTGCGTGGCTCCTCCTGGCAGGGAGGAGATGGGCCTGATCCTGACACACGTGTGCACACCCATGGACACAGAACCATGGGATGGGTTGGGTTGGAAGGGACCTCAAAGCCCAGCCAGTTCCAACCCCCTGCCATGGGCAGGGACACCTCCCACTGGATTAGGGTGGTCCAAGCCCCATCCAACCTGGCCTTCAACACCTCCAGGGATGGGGGAGCCACCACTGTTCTGGGAAACCCCACACTCATCAGGAAGAATTTCTTCCCAATGTCCAATCTAAATCTCCCTGCTTCCAGTTTAAAGCTGTTCCCCTCATCCTGTCACTCCAGGCCCTTGGAAAAAGCCCCTCCCCAGCTTTCCTGGAGCCCCTTTCAGTCCTGGGAGGCTGCTCTAAGGTCTCCCCACAGCCTTCTCTTCTCCAGGCTGAACAATCCCAACTCTCCCTCCCTGTCCTCACAGCAGAGGGGCTCCAACCCTTGGATCATCTCCGTGGCCTCCTCTGGACCTGTTCCAGCAGCTCCAGGTCCTTCTTATGGTGGGGACGTGCATGCACACGCGTGCTCACACCCTGGGCAGGAATGTGCCCAGCTCTGGGGTGGAGCCCTGCACCCATCCTGCTCCATCCCAGGAGAGTGATGCTGTGAGGGGAGGAAGCACTGGGATGGGGAGACCAGGGTGATGGGGCTCTGCCTGCTGTGGCAGCTGGGATGTTGATTTGGGGAGCCCAGCGTGGTCCCAGTGGGAACCTAGTGAGGTCCCAGTAAGAACCCAGTGAGCTCCTGAGTGCTGGAGCTGGTTGGAGGTTTCTGGACCAGCTTTGAGGGGAGGGTGAGCAGAGATGAGGCCTCCAAAGGGAGGTGGTGATGTCCCCCCACGGGGCAGGTGGAAGCGGTGCGGCTGGAGGAGCAGATCAAGAGGGAGTTTGAGAAGCTGCACGAGTTCCTGCGGGACGAGGAGAAGGCTCTTCTGGCCCAGCTGCAGGAGGAGACGCAGCGCAAGCACAGCTTCATCGAGGGCAAAGTGAAGCAGCTGGTGGAGGAGAGCCAGGCCCTGCTCAGCGAAGCCCACCAGCTCCACGCAGACCTCGAGGAGGATGACTACACCATCCTTATGGTAAAGCCCTGCGTGGTGTCACCAGGGTGCTGGGTGGTCCTTTGGGTGTTTGGAAGCCCCTGTGACCCGTCACAAGTTAAAGGTCTGATGCCCAGTGTCTCCTTCTCTTTCAGACCCACAGGAACCGCAAGCGCAGGTGAGTCCTGGTCCTCGCTGCATCCTCTGCCCCGTGACAGGGGGTGGTCAATCCCCTGCATCTCCTCCCTGGGGCTCCTGCCTGGCTGCAGAGCGGGGTCTCTGCTCCAAGCAATTCCCGTACCCAGGTGTCGATGTGTGGTCAATGTGGATCCACCAAGGGCTACAAAGATGATGGGAAGGCTGGAGCATCTCTCTTAGGAGGGAGAGGCTGAGGGACCTGGGTGTGTCCAGCCCGGAGAAGAGAAAGCTGAGAGGGGATCCCATCAATGCTGATCAATATCTGATGGGTGGGGGCAGGAGGAGGGGGCCAGACTCTGCTCAGTGGTGCCCAGCGACAGCACAAGGGGCACTGGGCACAAACTGGAGCCTGGGAAGTTCCACGTGAACGTGAGGGCAAAATTCTTTGCTGTGAGAGTGATGGAGCCCTGGACTAGGCTACCAAGGAGGGTGTGGAGTCTCCTTCTCTGGAGAGATCCAACCCCACCTGGATGTGCTCCTGTGGAGCTGCTGGAGGTGACCCTGCTTCAGCAGGGCTGGATGAGCTCCAGAGGTTCCAACCCCAACCATTCTGGGATTCTCTGTCCCTTACGGGTCTGGGTTCTCCGGCAGAAGGTGTTGGGGGTCCCCAAGGCCAGGCAGGACCCCTGGGCAGGATGGGGCAGAGGACACACACGGAGAAACAAAGCAGCACTGCAGATCTTCATGGAACCGTGAAGACCTTGATGTTGGGGGGGGGGGGGTTGGTGCTGGGATCCTCCTGATGTGATTCTCCACCCTCTTGGGGCGAGAGCAGAGTGGGGGAAGAGTCTGGGAGGAGATGCAGGGTGCTGGTGGGGAGGACCCTGCCAGGAGACACCTCCTTCCATCCCTGTCCCACCTCCATCTCCTGCCCCAGGATCGCTTGCACGGCCGAGGGGCCGGGGACCTTGCCCTCAGGGATGCTCCTCGACGTCACCAAGTACCTGAGCTCACTGCAGTACAACGTGTGGAAGAAGATGCTGGACATCATCACCGTAGGTGAGGTGCTGGGCCTGGGGGGTGCGTGGGGTCCCCCAAAAAGGGTGGATGTCTTAGGGTTGAAGCAGCTTTTATGTGGGGCATCCCCAGGCATGGTGGGTGCTGGAGAGGAGCGTGGAGCAGCCGTGCCCGTGGCTGGTGGGCCTGGGGTGTGGGGGTTGGAGAGCATAAAGGGTGCTCTGGGGCACCTGCGCCCCAAAAGGGAAGACCTGGAGGGTGCATTTCTCCACGGTGAACTGGGTTAGGAGAGGATGGATGGATGAGTGAGTGGGTGGGTGAGTGGATGGATGGATGAGTGGGTGGGTGAGTGGATGGATGGATGGATGAGTGAGTGGGTGAGTGGATGGATGGATGGATGAGTGAGTGGGTGAGTGGATGGATGGATGAGTGAGTGAGTGGGTGAGTGGATGGATGGATGAGTGAGTGGGTGATTGGGTGGGTGGATGGGTGAGTGGGTGGGTGGATGGGTGAGTGGGTGGGTGGATGGGTGGGTGGGTGGGTGGATGGGTGAGTAGGTGGGTGAGGGGATGGGTGGGTGCGTGGGTGGGTGGGTACGCGGATGGGTGGGTGAGTGGGTGGGTGGGTGAATGGATGGGTGAGTGGGTGGGTGAATGGATGGGTGGGTGGGTGAATGGATGGGTGGGTGTGTGAATGGATGGGTGAGTGGGTGGGTGGATGGGTGGGTGGGTGGATGGATGGGTGGGTGGGTGAATGGATGGGTGGGTGGGTGGGTGGGTGGGTGGATGGATGGGTGGATGAGTGGATGGATGGATGGATGGATGGATGGATGGATGGATGGGTGGATGGATGGATGGGTGGATGGATGGATGGGTGGATACCTACAGAGCTGTGGTCCCCCCACAAGCTCTTCCCTACAGCAAGCCGGGCTCCTAACACATCTCCCCACCACAGTCCCCTTCACCTTCGACCCCAACTCTGCGGCCGCCTGGCTGTCGGTGTCCGAGGACCTCACCAGCGTCACCAACGGGGCCTACAGACCCTTGGTGAGGAACCCCGAGCGCTTCACCTCAGCCCCCTGCATCCTGGGCTCCCGCGGCTTCTCCAGCGGCTTCCACACCTGGGAGGTGGACCTGGATGGTATCATGGACTGGCGGGTGGGGGTGGCCCGGCCGTGTGGTGATGTCAACTGGCCCTTCCATCATGACGTTCGCTCTGGCTTCTGGTACATCTACCGCGTGCCCGGGAAGGACGGCGACACCTTCCGAGCATCCAACACGGCGCGGTCGGAGGCGACGCTGGGCGACCTGAGGCGCATCCGGGTGGAGCTGGACTGCGACGAAGGGGAGCTCTCCTTCTACGACGCCGACCACAAGACCCACATCTACACCTTCCACGAGAAGTTCGGTGGCACCGTCTTCCCCTACTTCTGCGTGGAGGACACCCCGGTGGGCTCGCTGCCCAAGGTGCTCCGCATCTGTCCGCTCCGGGTCCACATCCACGAGGATGTTCTCAGCTAGTGGCCACCACCACCACCTCTGCCCCCTTACTGGGGGTTCTCCAGATGCTTTTTCAGCTTTTCTCAGGGGGGAGGGAACAAGGAGATTGAAAAAAAAAAAGAGTTTCTGTATGTAATATCTTATTTTTTAATTAATAAACACTCTCTTCTTCACTTTTCCATGCTCAAATCCCCCTGGTTCCTTTCCAGCCCCTCTCCAAACCTGGGAAAGCTTTGGGGAGGAGGTGTCTCCCCGCCAGGGGGTTGTAAATAGTGAATTAAACCATCAGGGAGCTTTCCAAGCTTGTGGGCTCCGCTTTCCAAGAAGTATTTACGGGGTCATCCTGGAGAGCAGCAAGTCATCTCCTCCAGCCCTTCTTCGTAGAATCATGGGATGGTTTGGGTTGGAAGGGACCTCAAAGCTCAACCAGTTCCAATCCCTCCTGCCATGGTGGTGGGGGGGAACACCTCCCACTGGATCAGGGGACTCAAAGCCTCTATTGAAGTCTTCCCATGACTTTACCCCTCGGGGGGGGAGACTGCTGTGAACTCCCAGTTCTGTGAGTCAGGTGATGACGTGTGGTTGGAGTTTGGAGGTGGAGGGGGCTCAGGGGTGGGATGGAAAGAGACAAAAACGTTCAGTGGAGTCCTGAGCACAGGAAGGACCTGGAGCTGTTGGAGCGAGTCCAGAGGAAGCCACGGAGATGATCCAAGGGCTGGAGAACCTCTGGAGTGAGGACAGGGTGGGAGAGTTGGGGTTGTTCATGCTGGAGAAGAGAAGGCTGTGGGGAGACCTTAGAGCAGCCTCCCAGGACTGAAAGGGGCTCCAGGAAAGCTGGGGAGGGGCTCTGGATCAGGGAGTGCAGGGACAGGATGAGAGGAAGGGTTTGGAGCTGCAAGAGGGGAGATTGAGATGAGATCTTGGGGAGAAATGTTTCGGTGTGAGGGTGGGGAGGCCCTGGCCCAGGTTTCCCAGAGCAGTGGTGGCTGCCCCATCCCTGGAGGTGTTGAAGGGCAGGTTGGATGGGGCTTGGAGCCCCCTGATCCAGTGGGAGGTGTCCCTGCCCATGGCAGGGGGTGGGACTGGCTGAGATTTGAGGTCCATTGCCATTTGAGGTCCCTTCCAACCCAAACCATTCCCTGATTCTATGCAGGTACCATTTATTACTCTAAGAAGTCCAGAGTTAGCCAGGTCATTAATTCATGTTTCCTGCAAAATTATTTTCACCAAACAATTCAGAAAACAACTCAAAAAATGTCAGTTCCACCACCCAAAGCAGTGCTTCATCTCCATCCTTATTTCCCCTTTTGTGCCAGGCAATGGGAAATCAGAGAATCATGGAATGGGTTGGGTTCAAAGTGATCTGAAAGCCCATCCAGCTCCACCCCCTGCCATGGGCAGGGACACCTCCCACTGGATCAGGGGGCTCCAAGCCCCACCCAACCTGGCCTTGGACACCTCCAGCAATGGGACTCCATTTGAGAAAGGGAATCACCTCAACCTTCTCCAGCCCTGCCAACTGAAAGACCTTCACAGACTTTTTATTTTCCCCAAGTAACCCCTCGCTTCTACCTAAATGGACCAAGAGATGCCCGAATTTCCTGGTATTCCCAGTTTCCCGGGGGTGATGGGCAGCATCAGGACACAGCACAGGGAGGGAGTTGGGATGCTGGCACTGATTTTCCTCCTTTCCCAGTCTCCAGGGATGCTCAGTTGGAATTAGAGAACGTCAGGTGACGTAAGGAAGGCGGAGGACCCCGAGGGCGCCCCCGCATCTCACGCCTCCACCATCTCCCTTTTGTTTTTCCACTGACAGATCGTGTTCCTAAGGAGCATCCGATGCAAACAGGGAGAAACCATGGAAACCACCCGTTAATATTGGCATCCTGAGACCGTGGTTCAGGCTGGGCTGTGCCAGGCAGCGAGGGCAGCACAGCCCACCAGGCACCCCAGGGCATCACCTTCAACCTCAGGTGCTCCCCAGGGTGGAGAATGAAAGCCTTTTGGGCAGGATTAATATTGGACCAGACCAAGCACAAAAGGTTTTCCATATAATCATGGAATGGGTTTGATTGGAAGGGACCTCAAAGCCCATCCAGTTCCAACCCCCCTGCCATGAGCAGGGACACCTCCCACTGGATCAGGTTGCTCCAAGCCCCATCCAACCTGGCCCTGAACACCTCCAGGGATGGGGCAGCCACCACTGCTCTGGGAAACCTGGCCCAGGGCCTCCCCACTCTCACAGGAAAACATATCACCCTCAGATCTCATCTCAATCTCCCCTCTTTAAGCTCCAAACCCTTCCCCCTGTTCTGGGAATCAGGTGATAACGTGTGGTTGGAGTTTGGAGGTAGAGGGGGCTCAGGGGTGGGATGGAAAGAGACAAAACACTCAGTGGAATCCTGAGCACAGGAAGGACCTGGAGCTGTTGGAGCAAGTCCAGAGGAGGCCACGGAGATGATCCAAGGGCTGGAGAACCTCTGGTGTGAGGACAGGGTGGGAGAGTTGGGGTTGTTCATCCTGGAGAAGAGAAGGCTGTGGGGAGACCTTAGAGCAGCCTCCCAGGACTGAAAGGGGCTCCAGGAAAGCTGAGGAGGGGCTCTGGATCAGAGAGTGCAGGGACAGGATGAGGGGAAGGGTTTGGAGCTGCAAGAGGGGAGATTGAGATGAGATCTTGGGGAGAGATATTTTGGTGTGAGAGTGGGGAAGCCCTGGCCCAGGTTTCCCAGAGCAGTGGTGGCTGCCCCATCCCTGGAGGTGTTCAAGGCCAGATTGGATGGGGCTTGGAGCCCCCTGATCCAGTGGGAGGTGTCCCTGCCCATGGCAGGGGTTGGGACTGGCTGAGATTTGAGGTCCATTGCCACCCAAAACCTTTTGTGATTTTATGATTCTATGATTCAATGATCTGATGGTCATGACGATTATTATTATTGTTGATTATTATTATTATTATTGTTTGAGCACCTTTTTTGCTGCTGATGTTGAGGATGGGGAGCGATGGCCCCGTTCCAGGCACCGAGGTGCCCGGGATGCCCATCCCCATCCTTGCTGCCAGCGGTGGGTGGTGCCACCTCTCCACTGGTGGGTGTGAGGTGGGAGTGGGACTCCCCTTACCTGGAGAGGGGGGGATGAAGGAGACGTGAATCCACCTGGAGTGAGGCTGAGGTTGCTGCAATGAACCCCCCCCCCCCCCCCCGCCCAGCATCCCCCCCCCCCCCCCCCGCCCGCCGTTTATGGTGACGGGTGATAATTCGGAGAAGCCGGTGGCTCTCCCATTGGTTCCCAGCCCAGCGATGATGTCATTTCTGCCCAATCAGGAGCAGGAAAGCACCTTTTCCCCGCCCCCTCCCCAGCCTTCCCTCACCCCGGGTACCAGCCAGCATCCCGGAGGGGTGGGGGGCGAGTGGGGACACCTCCTGCTCTCCAGGAGGTTTCTGGGGATGTTCACAGCCCTCGGGAAACCCCGAGGGTTGCGGGATCCCGGGACAAATCCTGCTCCTGGGTCCTCAGCGCTGGGGCAAGTGGGTTGGGGCTTAACCTGTGTCTCGGCAGTGATGGATGGGATCTGCGGGAGATCTTCTGAGGGGCAGGAATCCTCTGGAATGATGAAGGTCCAAACCTGTGGGTCTTCTTCCTGAAGGATCTGCACCCACTGAACCTTTGGGGGGAGGTCGGAGAAGTCCTGGGAGAGGTATTCAAGGAGGGGGATGCAGACCCCACCTCGAGCCCTTCCCAAGCATGGCTGGAGGATGGGAAAGGGCTGCAGGAAAACACCACCCTACACCCACTCAACCTGTAGGGTCTCCCAGGGATCCCTGCTCTCGGCAGAGGGAGATCTCAGGACATAAGGATCTTCCTACAGCACCATCCTTGTGGTCCAGCCAGGTGGATCCCACATGGACCAAGTCCACAGTAAGAGGTTTGTCCCATCTCTCCCACCCACATCTGAGAAGGGTATGGATGCTGGCACTGGGATGCTGAACACGCTTCCCAAAGCCTGCAGCTGTGGGAAGAGTCAAACTCTTCCTCTCCATGACCTCCTCTCACCTTCTGGGGCTCCTTCCCCACCAACATCAGCCTGGCTTCATGGCCAACCTCTCCTCCAGCCACCTCCTGCCATGTCCTGCCCCACAGCCTGACACCATGGGGCAGGTTTGGTGGGGACAGCACTGGCAGTGGTGGCTGCCCCATCCCTGGAGGTGTTGAAGGCCAAGTTGGATGGGGCTTGGAGCTCCCTGATCCAGTGGGAGGTGTCCCTGCCCATGGCAGGGGGTGGGACTGGATGGGTTTTGAGATACCATGGGGACAGTGTGGGTGGGAAAGGAGTTGCCCATGGCAGCCCACAGTCCCCATCGCTCTGGGTAGACACAAATCTCCTTGGACACCTTCTTCCACACCTCGTTTGGTTTAGACCAGCCCACAGTGATGGAGCAAAGCCATTCCCAGTGTCAGAGCAGCTTTACAGGGTGGAAGGTGACAGCCCTTAGGGTTGGTGGCCGCCAAGCATCCCCAGAGCCTACACAGGGGCTCCAGGAGCTGAAAACAAGCTCCATCCCCACCAAACGCTGCTCCTGTGGAACTGGGGGACAGAGAAGCACCTCCAGATGTGTCCCCCAGTGCTCCCAGCGTCCCCCCCACTTCCAACCACGCAGCTGAACTGTGTCCATCAACACGGGGTGGCAGGGAGGGGGTTGTGCCTTCAGCCTGGACCATGGGGAGCTCAAAGGAGCATTTGGGCAGACCCCCCTGCACACCCCCTCCCACCGTGGGTGCCACGAGTGCCGGTGCCAGCCAGGGCAAGGACTGTCCCGAAGCCACGTGGGTGCCCACAATGGTTGTTTGTCCCCTACTTGGCCGTTTTGACTCTTTCCTCCCCTTGCTGCTCCATCTCGGGGCTGTACTCAGTTCATTCTGGAGTTTCTGGGACATCCCATGGACATCCCACCCACCCCAGAGTGGTCACCTGAACCCTGCCGAGAAAGGAGGGGCTCCAGCTCGGAGCTTGCTCATCCCCCAAGCATCAGAGGACCCTTTTGGAGGCAAGTGATGTGCTTTTGAGTTTCTGCAGGGCTTTCCAGGCATCCCACCATGAGCTTTGGTGTCACACGTGGTGTCAGCCCCCATTTCCAGCTGGGTCACCCTGTCCTTCCCCATGTCCCGAGGCCACAGGCTTTGCAAAGCCACCCTACAATCATTCTCCAGGAGGAACCACCTCCCCACAGCCTCAAGGTGTTCATTGCAGAATGGAGGAGACCTCTGCCTAAATATACCCAGATGGTTCCCTGGAGGTGTCAGGATGGGGATCACCATCAGATGCAGCTGTCGGTGCTAAATAGGTCAGGGAGAAGCAGATCTGGGGGAAGGAGAGGTGGCTGGTGGCAAGGGCACAACCCTAAGAGACGTCCTAGCTCTGCTGGGGCCTCCTCAGGGACCTCTGCTTGCACCAAAATAGTTTTGGGATCTGGGACTCGACCTCTCTGAGCTCTCGTTGCCCAGTTTTGAGGAGGATAAGGAGTCCTTGTGCAGCTTTGGGGCTGGGTATGGGTCACATCAGGCTTGTGCCACATCCTGCCCTGGGAGGACAGAGGGGACACCCTGAGAGGACACCCTGAGAGGATGGAGAGGCTGCCCAGGGAGGATGGAGAGGGAGAGGAAGGAGAGGACACTGGGAGGATGGAGAGGGAAAGGATGAAAAGGATCCCGTGGGAGGATGGAGATGAACTTCTGAGAGGATGGAGAAGCTGCCCTGGGAGGATGAAGAGGGAGAGGATGGAGAGGACCCCTCTGGGAGGATGGAGAGGACAACCTGGGAGGATGGAGGGGATGCCCTGGGAGGATGGAGAGGGAGAGGATGGAGAGGACCCCCCTGGGAGGATGGAGATGAGCCTCTGGGAGGATGGAGATGGAAAGGACCCCGTGGGAAGATGGAAAGAGTGCCCTAGAAGGATGGAGAGGATGCCCCATTACTCCCCAACACGAGGACAACCTGGAGTGTGGCAGAAGGAGAACAGAGCACTTTGCCCCCACCAAAGATGCCCCCAGGGCTCCATTCAACCCTCCAAGACCCCTCCTTTGCCACTTTGCCCCTCTCCAGCTTTGTCCTGCTCTACCTGAGAGCCAAAGCTTGCTTCCCACCATGCTCTCAACCCTTCCAGTCCATCACCTCCCCTCCCAAATACCCCCAAAACCTCACTTTTTTAGCCCAATCCAGCCCCTCACCCCCACCCACTTTCTCCTCCGGCCCCTCCTTGGCTTTTATAATTCTTTTCATGTTATTTTTTTTCATCTCCCCCCCTTCCTTCTTTTTTCTTCTTCCCAGGTCCATCCCGAAAATAGCTGCTCGGCGTGATGTCATCGGGCTGGTACCCGGTTCGTACAGGGCCTTGGCCAATCAGCAGCCACGGCAGAGATGCTCCAATAGCCAAGCGAGGAGATGATGTCATGGGGGGGTGGGGGTGGTGTTTCAGGGGGCCCCCCGGGTGGGATGTTCCGTGCAGACCCCGCTCCTGCATTAAATGAGCTCGGAGAGCGAGGAGAAGCAGCTCAGGAGCCGGCGGTGGGGTGAGTTGGGGGGAGATCGGTTCATTTTGGGGTCCAGCCGTTGGGGTTTTTTTTTGGAGAAGGGTTGAAAAGGTTTGGGGGAGGGGTTGATGGGGGGGGTGTTCAAGGTGTTCCTGGTTTTCATGCCCTGGCTGTGACACCCCTCTTTGTCCACTTTTCCACCCCGTCAGCATTCTCCACGGATTCCCAACCCATCCCTGTGTCCCCACTGCTTTTGGGGGTGCTCCCTGTCCCCCCTCCCAATCCAAGCAGTCGCAGACCCCCCCCCCGGCGGGGCGTTTTCCACCTCCTTGGACATTAGAGACGGAGTCAGGTCCCCCCAAAACCTCAACAGCCAAGCTCAGGCTGCTGGAGAGATCCCCCCGACCCCACGTCCCCTTCCACCTCCCTCGCTCCACACCACGGTGGGGTCTCATCCTGCCCCACCACATGGTGGGCGTGGGGCAACCCGTGGGTGAAAGGGGGTGCAGGGATTGGGCTCAGCATCCTCCTCCTCACCTCGCCCCAGCAACTCCAGAGCATCCACACCCCCAGCACCTCCAGGGAAGCATCCTCAGGACCCCCCAGAAGCCAAAACGTAGGTGCGGGGGGGCAGAATCTCACCCCACTTCCAGAGGACAGGACCAGCCTGATTTACTGGTGGTGACAGGATGCTGGTGGAGGTGACCTACTCTCAGCAGGCACTGAAATATTTATTCCAGGGAGGGGAAGGGAAAAGCGAGGAGGAGGGAAGGAGGAGGTGGTTGCCATCCTGCATCTACCCCGGAGAGGGGTGGGGGAGCATCCATCGCTCTGCAAGCTTCAAAGGAGGGAGCGAGGAACCCACTCCATCCCCTCTGTCCATCACTGGAAGCTTCTTCCAGGGAAGGGGGTGGGAGATGGGGGGTGTTCCTCACCATCTCGGGGGGGTCTACGGTGGAGATGAGGGCGTGAAACCAGATTGAAGCCCTTTGGAGTCAGATAGGGTCCCCCTCCCTGCCACGTGCGCCTTGCTTGGAGCAGGATCGTTCCCACAGCTTCTCCACGGTGAGGGTTGGAGTGGGGTTTCAGGCTGGAGGTGACAGGATTCAGCCCAGGGTGACAAGATGCAGGCTGAGGGTGACGGTATCAGCACGGCCCCAACCACACCCTGCCCCTCTTGGGCTGGGGCCACCAGGGCTGGGAAGCTGAGAGGGAAGGGACAGCAGCAGGAAGGGTTTTTTCTCTTGGAGGAGCCTCCAACCCCCTTGAAGAGCATCTTCATCCAACGAGGAGGAGTGGGGCTGGCAGCCTACCACCCACCTCCCACCCAACCAAGGATGGACCCCATCGTCCTCCCCATTTTGGGGTCTGGCGGGTGTTTTCTGCATTTTTATCCTCCTGTAGGGTTATGAAAGCCTGGAAGAAAGGTTTTGGGAGCCTGAAATGCATCCAGGTCCACCACAAGCCCAGGGAAAATGGGGATTTGGGGCGGTAACGCAAGGAGGAGGAGACACGAGGAAGGCAAATGCATTTAGGAAGCTCCAGGCACAGCCTCGTGTTGGCACACGAGCCATCGGAGCATCCCCACCCTACCTGGGGAAGAGCCATGTAGAGCCAAACCCTTCAGCCAGGCGAGGTGGAAAGCCCTTGGGGGAGGTTAAACCCTTGGGTAACCCCCAAATCCAAGCAGCCCTGGTTCCAGGGCTCTCCTGAAAAAAGAGGGGAGCATCTCCAGGGGTGGTGGTCGATCCCAGGAGATTGTCCCCGTGTTTTGTCCCCTTTCCTGGTTATTTGAGTGATCCCCGTGCCAGATCCAAGCAGGATTGGGGATGAGGGGTTGGGATTTCTCAGGACACCCCATGTTGAGCTGGGTCAGGGTGTGTTGTGGCTGTAGGAGCTGGCAGTGACCTGATGGACCTGAGATGTCCATGGGGTGGGAGCTGACCCTTCCCAAGGTGGGGCCGGAAGGATTTGAGACTCCCTATCTTAAAAAAGGATCTCCAAACCCCAGCTCAGTCCCCATTTGGCACAGCTGGGAAGGGCATTTCCACAAGGAAGCCCCTCTGATGCCACCAACATCCCATTGGTGTCCACCAGAAACCTTGGGAAAGTGGGACAGCCTCGGTTTATCCGGGTTTTAATGAGGCTCTGGGTGTTGTCACCCCATGCCAGGTCCCGCATTCACCTTGGGGCTGGACAGGAGGTCCTGGGGATGACCCCATGCCTGGTCCACGGAGAAGGTCCTGGTGGAATGCAGGAGAGGGTCCTGGTGGGATGTAGGAGACAGACCCAGTGTGTCAGCCCCTCGGCGTGTGGCCCAGCAAGGGGCAAGCTGAGGACTGGGGCTCTCTAGACATGAGTGAGGGTGGCAGCAGAGGTGGCCTTGGGTCCATGGGGTGGCCTTGGGTCCATGGGGTGGACGTAGGTCCATGTGTGCACAAGTGTGGGTTGGGCAGGTGTTGGGCAACCCAGAAGGGCTGCGTGTGCCAGGCAACCCCACCAACTGCTGCTGTGGTCCCAGTGGATGCCCATCCCAACATCCTACTGGGTGCCTGTCCCAACAACACGTACCCATCATGTTACACCACATCTGTGTGCCCATCACACCACCAAGTGTCCATCACACCAAGTGTCCATCACACCACCAGGTGCCCATCACATCTCACCAGTGGAGCCCCTTCACACCACTGTGTGCCCATCTCACCATTCTGTGCCCACCACACCAGGCCAGTGGGTACCCAACCCAATATCACGTACCCATCAAATCACATCACATCTCTGTGCCCATCACACAACCCTGTGCCCATCACATCACACCACATGGGTGTCAATCACACCACCGTGTGCCCGTCCCATCACACCAGTGGGTGCCCAAGACAACATCACATGGCCATCCCATCACACCAGTGGGTGCCTACCAGACCACCACCTGTCCATCACACCAGTGGGTGCCCATCCTAACAGCAGGTACCCATCCCAACACACCACGTGGGTGCCCATCCCACCACCTTGTGCCCATCCCACAACCTTGTGCCCATCCCAACACCATGTACCCATCACATCACACCAGTACATGCCCATCCCAACACCACGTACCTATCACATCAACATGAGGCGTGTTGCCCATGACACCATGTGTCCACCCCAACACCATGTACACATCACACCACGTGTGCCCATCCCACCACCATGTGCCCATTCTAACAGCACGTACCCATCACATCACAACACACCAGTGCATGCCCATCCCAACACATCACACCAGTACAAGCCCATCCCAACAGCACATACCCATCACACCACACCGTGTGTCTTGCCCATGACACCAAACCAGTGTGTGTCCACCCCACCCTCTCGCCTTGTGCCCACCACAGCAGCCCCACCGAGCACGTGAGGCCACGTCTGGGCAGCTGTCCTGCAGGGTACAGGCAGGGCTGGGTGATGTCTCCATCCCCTGGGACACCCCACACTCATCCTGTCTCTTTCCTCCCCCAGGAACGTTCTTGCTGCAGACCCTCAAGGATCCTCACACCATGACTCTGGCTGGTACGGCACCATCACGGGGCTGCGCGTGGGGACAGGGGCCACCACGGCTCATCCAACCCTCTGAACCCAACCCTGGCACCCACCACATGTTGGGGCATCAGTAGTTTGCATGGAGTTCCACCCAAACTTCCCAGGGGATGGGGTAACCCCTACCATGGGACACTCACAGCATCCTGGTGGTGACAGGCAAGGGGTCATGCATGGTCTTAATGCACCAGAACACAATCCATGTGGCCATGAGTGAAGATCTTCCACCTCTGTGTGCCCCAATTTCCTCTTTGCATGCCCTGTTTCCTCCACCCAGGTCACCCTGTTTGCAATATCTGGACCTGGCAGGGCCCCACCCAACCTCTCTGACCCCAATCCCACTATCTCTTCCCAGCTTACAAAGAGAAGATGAAGGAGCTGCCTCTCGTCTCCCTCTTCTGCTCCTGTTTCCTCTCGGACCCCCTGAACAAGCCAACGTACACGTATGAAGGTAGGACCTTCTGCCCACCCATGGCTGAGGGGTGCATGGGGGCTGGCATGAACAGGGTCACCTTCAAACCAAGGGTGGTAGCTCCATAGTTTACTGGTACCAGATGGAAGCAGAGGGATGGGTTGGGTTGGGCTTGGACAACCCCCTCTCTCCTGTGGTTCCACCTCACGAAGCACCAGGCGTGGGCTCGGTATTTTTAGGCAGATGGCACCGGGTGATTCAGACTGATTCATGCCAGCAGGTCCAGAGGTGGAGGAAGCCTCTGGTGGATCTCTCAAGCAGACTTGGAAGCTCCACTTGGATAAGAAAGCTGGGGAGGGACTTTTTCCAAGGATCTGGAGTGACAGGACAAGGGAAACGGCTTTAAACTGGAAGGGGGAAGATTTAGATTGGACATTGGGAAGAGATTCTTCATGCTGAGGGTGGGGAGGCCCTGGCCCAGGTTACCCAGAGAAGCTGTGGCTGCCCCATCCCTGGAGGTGTTGAAGGCCAGGTTGGATGGGGCTTTGAGCCTCCTGATCCAGTGGGAGGTGTCCCTGCCCATGGCAGGGAGTTGGAACTGGCTGGGCTTTGAGGTCCCTTCCAACCCAAACCATTCCATGATTCTATGGTCTGCGGGGGCATCTGCAGATAGGAAGGAACTTCATGGTCCCATTCCCAGTCCCCAAAGGCTGAACCCTCCTTTGCTTGCTCATCTCTTCCTTGGGGGGGATGCCCAGTCCCTCATCTCACCCAAATATTCCCAGCTCAACCCCCTTGATGGGTGTCTTGGAATCCTTATCCCAACCCACGACACCGGGGCTGATCCACAGGGGTGCATTCAGGATGCAGGGACCTGGGTGAAACCACATGGGTGCAGGTATGGGACCATGGGGATGGTTTGTCTGAAGGGGTAGGATGCCCTCACACCAAGGCTCAGCCCACATCCCTCACCCAGCAGACACCGTAGACCTCACCTGGTGTGTCATCTCCGACATGGAAGTCATCGAGCTCAACAAGCGCACCTCGGGGCAGTCCTTCGAGGTCATCCTGAAGCCTCCATCGTTTGATGGCATCCCCGAGTTCAACGCTTCCCTGCCCCGGCGGCGCGACCCATCCCTGGAAGAGATCCAGAAGAAGCTGGAGGCGGCAGAGGAGAGGAGGAAGGTAGGTCTAGTGGGCCGTGAGTGGCACCGACGCCGCACTTGGGGTGCTCGCTCAGCAAGGTGCACCCACCTTTGGGGACATCGCTGAGTTTGGAGAGGGTGGTTTGGGCCAGGAGGAGAAGGGACCCATGGTCTCCGTGGCCATCGTGTCCTCTTTGCTTGTGTAGTACCAAGAGGCTGAGCTGCTGAAGCATCTGGCGGAGAAGCGGGAGCACGAGCGGGAGGTCATCCAGAAGGCCATCGAGGAGAACAACAACTTCATCAAAATGGCCAAAGAGAAGCTGGCGCAGAAGATGGAGTCCAACAAGGAGAACCGTGAGGCCCATTTAGCGGCCATGCTGGAGCGCTTGCAGGAGAAGGTGAGATCCTGGTGAGGAGGGAAAGGGGAATGCGCTGGGACACCAGTCCAGGAGGGTGTCACAGGACACCTGGGCACCCTGCATGGCTCTTGGGGTGGCATTACCCACTGGGGACACCACCGAAGTGGGGAGGTCTTCTTCCCTTTTGTCCTGCAGCAATATCCAAATGCGACATCCCACTTGGGTTGGGGTGGTCCTGCCCTGAGACCCACCAAGCTTGACGTGTCCTTAGGCTCATGAGGTGGGTGGAGAGGTGGGACCCATATCTCATCCGTAGACACACAAAGCCTTTGCTTTCCCCATGTCCCACCACGGTGACCTTGACCCACCCCTGGCAATTTTTCCTCCTCCTGGGTGGCAGATCTTCCCTTCCCAAGAGGCCATGGAGCCACAGCTCTCCAGTAGAGCTGGAGAGGTCCATGATGCTATGCTAGGAGATGCTTCCACCCTGGCAGCCTGTGCAGACCTCTTCTCTCTTCCCCGTAGCAGGTCTGTTCCCAACCTCAGCACGGAAGGTCCCACCCTCACCACCTCCAGCTCCCTCCAAAACATGCCTTCAGCAAGGAGCTCGCCCAGTGTCCCTCTCCAAACGCCTCAGCTAGCCTTGACTCAGAGGCAGAGAGCACGAGATAATGAAGGACAATCCGAGCTGACCCCATCTCCTTGGGGCTCCCGGTCCATCCCGTCTGGTTGACGTCTACCTCCTAGCTAGAGGGCGAGGACAATGTGTCCCCGAGCGCCTCCACAATCCTTAAAACACCCCAGGGGAGGAGAGGACGCTGTTGACCCACCGGTGGTGTCCCTCTGGGGATGAACCTCACCAACGCCCTCATGCCTTCAAACCCCTCCGAAGCTGCTGGTCCAGCCGTGGGGAACCAGAAGTCCAAAGTCCATCCAGCTAACGCGTGTCCCCCCCCCACCCCTTCCTCCTTCCCTCCTACCCACTCCCCCCTTCCCACAGGACAAACACGCAGAAGAAGTGAGGAAAAACAAGGAGCTCAAAGAAGAAGCCTCCAGATAAAGAGGGGATGGTTGGACTGACAGCTCCGAGGAGGTGGCGGAGGCTGCCACGGCGCAAGGTTGGACGTTGGAAGAGTTGGACGTTCCTCTGCTTTCTTTTGTTCGTGAATGTAAAGAGTTGACCAGTGAAGCCATCCTATTTGTTTCGGGGAGGGTGGGGAGGGAGGAGAAAGGAGGGGAGGGTGGGTGGGAAGATGCTGGCTTCGGGATGCCCACCTTCTTGGTGGGTCTCGTGTACCACCCTCCAACCAGGTCTGGAAGAGACGGCTGAGGGCTGGTGAAACGGAGGATGTCGTGTGGTGTCCCCCCCCTCCAAGGGAAAAGATGGGGGGGACGGGATGGGACGGGATTGGACAGAGAGGGTGGGGTGGGAAAGGGGGGGAAATGTGCGTCGTGTGTGACTTTAATTTGGTGCTGGGCAGGCAGGGTGAACAGGTGGGCGAGGTTCCTTTCTTCTCCTCCATCCCACCCCACTGATGGGCAGCGGCATCTCTTGGTGTCCCTCCCTCCCTTTTTCCTGCCTCAATTCAAGGCCTTTTGCCCAGAGCAGGTGTTATTTGCCCATAGACCTTACAGAACCCTTTTGGGGGAAGGGGGAGAAGAGACACACACCCCCCCTCGACTGGAGGTGGTCAAAGAGTGAGGTTGGCTTTCTCCACAAGCTTCGTCTGGCTGTAGGAGACACCTGGAGGTTGTCCTTTTCAAGGGTGCCATTGAAAAGCCCCATGACTTCCCCAAAAGAGCTGCTTTTTTTTCATGTCTTTTTGGAAACTCTTGGATGAAATCTCCTTTTCTGCTGTAGAGCAGCTGGAAAGCCACCGGCTTTTAGAGGTGGCAGCTCATTGGAAAATGGAGATCACCCCCATGGAGAGCAAGTGCAGGAGAAGAAAACAGGGCAGGGCTGTGGAAACCCTGATGGAAGGGACGGGGGAAAAACAAGAGGGAAAGAGGAGCTGGGGAAGATGAGGCTGGAGAACCAGAGGTGGGATGGAGATGCCTCTCTGGAGAGCAAGAGAAGACAGTGGCCATAGGGAGCTCTTAGGGACAGTGGTGGCTCCTCCTGGTGACACCAGGGCAGAAGGAACCCCACTAATAGCTTGTGACCAGCCCAGGAGATGCTTTGTGGGACCTGTTGTGCGACACCCTGGGTGATCTTTGCCTCCAGTGAGGGCGAGCAAAGTAGAGGGAGAAGATGGAGAGTCTGGGTTTTGCCAGGGGGGGTGTGTGTGGGGATGTCCCCTCCTCTCCCAGTTACCTGTGGTCCCGATGCCATGAAGCCCTGGCACCTCATCAGCCTTGAACCCCGATGGTATCACAGGGTTTGATCTCCACTATGGCCAGACAAGGCTTTCCAAGTGCTGGTTTGGGTCTGGAGGGAATGGTGTCTCTTCTTGTGCCACGAGATGCTCGCTCAGACTCCGGGGAGGACCAGCCCGTGGAGAGGAGCACGGGAGAGGGTGGTGGGTGAAGGTGACGGAAGGGACTGTTCTAACTGTGGCACGAGCTGTCCTTTTTTTTGTACACAACGGTTGTAAATAAACTGCCTTGGCATTTCTTTTGTTTTCTCATGATCTGTGCAGAGTCTGGTGTGTGGTGGGGTTTTTGAGGGGAGGAGGACGTCCCAGTGTCACTTAGAGAGGGAAAGGGACTGGGAGGGAAACTGGTCTGTTAGAGTGAGTCCAGAGGAGGCCTCAAAGATGACTCGAGAGCTGGAGAACCTCTGGTGTGAGGACAGGGTGGGAGAGTTGGGGTTGTTCATCCTGGAGAAGAGAAGGCTGTGGGGAGACCTTAGAGCAGCCTCCCAGGACTGAAAGGGGCTCCAGGAAAGCTGGGAGGGGCTTTTTCCAACGACCTGGAGTGACAGGATGAGGGGGAACAGCTTTAAATTGGAAAGGGGAAGATTTAGATTGGCCTAAGAAATTCTAGATGATGAGGGTGGGGAGGCCCTGGCCCAAGTTTCCCAGGGAAGTGGTGGCTTCCCCATCCCTGGAGGTGTTGAAGGCCAGGTTGGATGGGGCTTTGAGCCCCCTGATCCAGTGGGAGGTGTCCCTGCCCATGTCAGGGAGTTGGAACTTGATAGTTTTCAGGTCCCCTCTCCAACTTTCCTGTGAACCACGCTTAGGGTGGGTGGGAAATTCAGAAGGTCTTCACCAGAGAAAGGACGGAGAGGTGAAAACGGAATGGAAAACGGAAAACTTTCAGTATTTATTTCAAACTCTTTTCATTTGGAGCATTATTAACCCAGCTCAACACAATCTCTGCTAGTGAAGGTGAGGGCCACTGTAGACCTTCTTCCATTATTGCCCATGATGCCATCCCTGGATAACACCCACTGGCTCTCTTGGCTTTCCTCAGGGTGATCTCAGCCCCTTGCAGCAACCCTGGCACATCCTTGGGGTGGTGAACCTTCAGTGCCAAACAGGAACGCGGTGATGTGAACAGAGAAACTGCGAGACCGGAGAGGAGCTCATCTTACACAATCATGGAATCACTAAGGTTGGAAAAGACCTCTAAGATCATGAAGTCCAACCATCAACACAGCTCCCCCGTGTCTACTAGGACATATCCTCAAGTGACATATCCACAGTTTTTTTGAACCCCTCCAGGGATGGGAACTCCCCAGCTTCCATGGGCAGCCTCTGCCAGGGCTTCGCCACTCTTGCAGAAAATAAATTGTTCCCAATATCCAATCTAAATCTCTTCTGGCACGACTTGATGCCATTTCCTCTCATCCCATCTCCTGTCACTTGGGAGCAGAGCCCAAGCCACCCCTGGCTCCACCCTCCTCTCCAGGAGCTGCAGAGAGCCATGAGGTCTCCCCTCAGCCTCCTCTTCTCCAGACCAACCCCCCCAGGGCCCTCAGCTGCTCCCACAACCCCTGTTCTCCAGACCCTTCCCCAGCTCCGCTCCCTTCTCCAGATGCGCTCCAGCCCCTCCAGGGCTTTCTTGGAGGGAGGGGCCCAACCCTGAGCCCAGGATTCCAGGTGCTGAGTGCAGGGGGACGATCCCTGCCCTGCTCCTGCTGCCACCCCAGGGCTGATCCAAGCCAGGGTGCTGGGGGCCTTCTTGCCCCCCTGGGCCACTGCTGCCTCCTGTTCAGCCGCTGTCGAGCAGCACCCCCAGGGCCTTTGCCTTGGGGCAGCTTTCCAGCCACTCTTCCCCAAGCCTGGAGCTGCAGGGGTTGCTGGGACACAAGGGCAGGACCCGGCACTTGGCCTGGTTGAACCCCATCCCGTTGGCCTTGGCCCCTGGATCCATCCTGGCCAGGTCCCTCTGCAGACCTTTCCTGCCCTCCAGCCCATGGATCCAGCCTGGCCAGGTACCTCTGCAGACCCTTCCTGCCCTCCAGCCCATGGATCCATATCCAGGTCCCTCTGCAGACCCTTCCTGCCCTCCAGCAGATCCACACTCCCACCCAGCTCGGTGTCATCTCCAAAATGACTGAGGGAGCACTCGATCTCCTCATCCAGATCATGGATAATGAGATTAAACAAGACTGGCCCCAACACTGAGCTCTGGGGACACTACCTGGGACCGGCCACCAACTGGATTGAGCTCCACTCCATCACAACTCTCTGGGCTCAGCCATCCAGCCACATTTTTACCCACATCTCGCTCAAGATTTGGTCCATAACGTCCTATGTGGAAAACTCATATAGGATGGCAGGTTCTTTTCTTCCCTCTAAAATACCATTGGGTTGGTAGCCAGAGCACACGACGTCTCTGTTCATCCTAAGCTCCAGCCTCCATGGGTGGCTGACTTCCATCATCCAGTCAAAGCCAGCAACTGGATTAAATCTCAAGCCTTGGGGATGTCCAAGCCTACCAATGACTGTCGTTGCAAGCCACACGTTTGTCTTTGCAAACCCCTTCTCAGCCATCACCTCCATGTCTTCAGGAGAGCTTTGACCACCCAAACCCTTGTTGAAGGTCATGGCACCTCTGCTGTTGGTTCAGTTCTCTCAAAATCAAACAGGCAGCAGCAGGTACGGTGGCTCAGTCCCTCCAGGATCTCCAGCACCAGGTTTTTTTGCCCACACCGAAGTATTTCCAATGTCCAATGTGAGGTGAAAAGAAGAACGTCCCAGGTTCCTTCACGGGGAGAGGTGAGGCCGGAAAGTGCGTGGTCGAATCATCATGACCACCTTTCTGAGGGAGTAGTAGTCTGTGTCCTTCCACGAGTACCACACGATACCATCTGGCCCCAGGCTCTTGCGGTTTTTGATGGAGTATCGACCGCCCTGTGATGCAGAGAAAGGATGGTCAGGCATGGGAAAGGCATGGAAGCCTCATCCAGATGGGAACACCTGAAAACCGGTTGATCTGAAACACTGGAGCAAAGAGCTTAATGATGATGAAGGGAAAACGACACCTAAAGCCCAACATATTTCAAATGGTCCCAATGGAGATGACAACCATCTATCTCAGGCTGTGTGAGTCACACCTACCACACGTTTCCACCGTGCAATATCAAACCTCAGCACGCAGAGGGGGTCTCAATACTCCTGTCTGGCCCATGGCACCTGCAAAGTTGGACTGTCCTTGTGCCCAGCACTCATTTTCATAGGATCATAGAATGAAGGAGTGGTTTGGATTAGAAGGGACCTCAAAGCCCATCCAGTCCCACCACTCTGCCATGGGCAGAGACACCTCCCACTGGATCAGGGGGCTCCAAGCCCCATCCAACCTGGCCTTGGACACCTCCAGGGATGGAACAGACACATCTCTGGGCAACCTGGGCCAGGGCCTCCCCACCTAACTTGGGCCAGGGCCTCCCCACCTTCATCATGAAGAATTTCTTCCCAGTGTCCAATCCAAATCTCTCCCCTTCCAATTTAAAGCCATTCCCCCTCATCCTGTCACTCCAGACCCTTGGAAAAAGCCCCTCCCCAGCTTTCCTGGAGCCCCTTTCAGTCCTGGGAGGCTGCTCTAAGCTCTCCCCACAGCCTTCTCTTCTCCACGATGAACAACACCAACTCTCCCACCCTGTCCTCACACCAGAGGTTCTCCAGCCCTTGGATCATCTCTGTGGCCTCCTCTGGTCTTGCTCCAACAGCTCCAGGTCCTTCCTGTGCTCAGGACTCCAGAGCTGGACCCAGGGCTCCAGGTGGGGTCTCCCTAGAGCACAGCAGAGGGGCAGAATCCCCTCCCTCCCCTCTGCTCCCACTCTTTGGGTGCAGCCCAGGACACCCTTGGTTTCTGGGCTGGGAGTGCCCATTGCCGGCTCCTGGGGAGCTTCTCCTCCCCCAGTACCCCAGTCTTTCTCGTCATGGATGCTTTTCAGTTCAGTTTGTTTCCTCACTGGTGAGCAGAGTCTGGTCAAGCCAAGATCGACTGCTACAATTTAGGGACTAACACCCTTCTTCCAGTCCTAGACCTCATGTGTGAACACCTGCACCCTCTTCCTTCCACCTTACCTTGTAGTACACCCCGTTGAGGTTGGAGAAAAAGCACTGGTGGTACCACCATCCTCCATGGGAAATCTCAGCACAGATGTTCCCTGAGTCAGGTGTGCTGAAGCTCCTCTTGTTGTGGTACCAGGCAAAGGAATCCTCCACCGTCCCGCTGAACCCATCCACGTGCAGACGGTAATCGTTTGCCTCGTCTTCAATGCTGCAAACCACAAAGTTGGAGATGTTTAATGGGGAGTGTTTGAGGCTCCTTTCCAACCTGGATCCTGGCTTGGATCAGCCCTGGGGTGGCAGCAGGAGCAGGGCAGGGATCGTCCCCCTGCACTCAGCACCTCCAATCCTGGGCTCAGGGTTGGGCCCCTGCCTCCAAGAAAGCCCTGGAGGGGCTGGAGGGCGTCTGGAGAAGGGAGCGGAGCTGGGGAAGGGTCTGGAGAAGAGGGGTTGTGGGAGCGGCTGAGGCCCTGGGGAGGTTTGGTCTGGAGAAGAGGAGGCTGAGGGGAGACCTCATGGCTCTCTGCAGCTCCTGGAGAGGAGGTTTTGGATAAGTGGATGTTGGTCTCTGCTCCCAAGTGATAGGATGAAGAGGGAATGACCTCAAGTTGCACCAGGGGAGGTTTAGATTCGATATTGGGAAAACTGTCTTTCCTACAAGAGTGGTGAAGCCCTGGCAGAGGCTGCCCAGGGTGGTGGTGGAATCCCCATGCCTGGAGGGGTTCCTAAAGCATAAAGAGGTGGCCCTTTGGGACACGGTTTAGTCAGCACGATGGGGCTGGGCTGATGGTTGGACTGGATGAGCTGGGAGGTCTTTTCCAGCCTTAATGATTCCATGACTCCTGGTGAGGACACCTGGCAATCATCGAGCTGCTCTGGCCAACCTCCTTGCTGTGATTCACCACCTCTAAAAGCCAACGATGTCATGTTTTTCCCTTCTGTGCATGACTTTGTCGTGACTCAGGGCACTTGGTTTAGGTCTGGACTGGGCCAGACCGTGACTCTCAAACCACAATGAAGGATGGTGGCAGCTTTGGCAGGACAACCCCTCTAATTACACATCATTGCCTCATCTCCACATCTCAAGCATCCTGCTCTTCACTTAGACCCAGCTAATTAGTAACTTGCCCCTGGGTCAGCAAAGGCTGAAGGTCACTGCTCCACGCAATGTCTGATGTCAAGATGACCACTCAGAGCTCACGTTTGCCCAGAGGATGTTCTACCACACCCAGGCAATGGGATGTTTATTTCCCAGCAGTTTTGGAGTCTACTCAAAGCCCTTCAAGCATCCACCAGGTGCAGTGCTCCCTTGGACATCTTCCCATAGTGGATTACTCCACAGTCAACCACAAGCATCTCCAGTAGAGACAAGGAAGGAGCTCATCTGGGGCAGCCTAGACCGACCAGGTCACCCCGATTACAAAAGGGTGTGGGTGATGTGGAATGGATAAACAAAACACCAGAGGATGGGAAGGGCTACAGACACTAAAGGACATTATGTCAGACTCAAGGAGCAAAAGCCTTGAGTAGAGGGGGTCAAAATCAAAGACTCTAAACCAGGGAGATGCAGGAGGACCTGCACCTCAGGAGGAACAAGCCCTTGCACCAATACAGGTGAGGGTTTGACTGACTGGGAAGCAGCTCTTCAGAGAAGGATCCTGGTGGACACCAAGCCTCTGATGAGCCAACAATGTGCCCTCATGGTCAAGAAAACCCAGAAGATCCTGCCATGAATGGAAAAGAGTGTGGGGAGCAGGTGATGGAGGTTCTCTCCCCCATCTGCTCTGCCTTAGAGAGGCCTCATCTGGAGTCCTGTGTCGAGTTCTGGGCTCCCCAACTCCAGAAAGACAAGGAATGACAGGAGAGAGGCCAGCAGAGGCAAGAGATGAGGAGGAGCTGGAGCATCTCTTTTAGGAGGAGAGGCTGGGAAACCTGGATCTGTCCAAAGTGGAGAGGAGAAGGTAGAGAGGGGATGCCATCAGTGCTGATCAATATCTAAAGGGCAGGGGGCAGGAGGAGGGGGCCAGACTCTGCTCAGTGGTGACCAACAACAAGACAAGGGGCACCGGGCACAAACTAGAGCCTGGGAAGTTCCACCTAAACACGAGGGCAAACTTCTTTCCTGTGAGGGTGCCAGAACACTGGACCAGGCTGCCCAGGGAGGGTGTGGAGTCTCCTTCTCTGGAGAGATCCAAACCCACCTGGATGTGTTCCTGTGCAACTGCTGGAGGTGACCCTGCTTTAGCAGGGTGGGGGTTGGACTGGATGAGCTCCAGATGTTCCAACCCTGACCATTCTGGGATTCTGGGATTCTGTGACCTGCCCAGCAGCACCACAGGATTCAAAACCCTGATTTTGACATAAAGGTCTGAAATCCTGGCAGAAAATTACCCCTAAACATCTGGGGGCTGTCTGTTGGGTCCCCTGGGGCTGGGGATGTTGGCCATGGCTGAACTGCACATTCACTACTCACACCCAGGCTTCAACCTGGAGCAAAACATTGGTGGTAAAATCCAGGTGGTGAAGAAAGGAGGACAGCCTGGGCCCAGTCTATGAAGCTCTCTAGACAGAGTCACTCTGGCTTCAATGGAGACCCCACGCCTGAAGGTCTCCTGGAATTGAACCTGTTGGATCTATGAGAACCAGGGAAGGCCACCCCACTTTCTACCTGAAGACCTGGTAGAAGGCGTGCTTGTGCTTGTTGTTCCAGTCCTCCAGGTCGATGCGCAGGGAATAGTCCCCTTGGCTCGTCATCCTGTGGATGTTCTCGTTGCCCAGCCAGAACTCGCCATTGAGGTCCCCAAAGCCCTCCTTGTACTCATTCCAGGTCCTGTTGAAATCAACCGAGCCATCCTGACGCCTCTGGATGACTGTCCAGCCCCCACCTGCCAGGAGAGAGATAGGACAATATGGGAGTCTCCAGGAAGGTCCCAAACAGCCCCCTTACTAGTGTCACCTCTGAGGACCTATCTCCAGCTCTGCAAGGTGTCTCCTTGTCTTGTGTCTTTCCACCAACCAATGCTGGTGGCTTCACAGGGATAAAATGCGATGCCCATCATAGCTCATGGAAAGAGGTTCCCACCTCTCCCATGTTGGTTCATGATGGTGTTTCCATGTTGGTTGTCAGAGGATCATTCTGGATCTTAAGGCGGTTTGAAGTGAGCGAGACGGGATTTTCTGGGGAGGCAAATATTTTGGGACTGGAACAAACCAGAGATCCTGGAGTCTGGAGATTAATATGTACTGTTCCTGCAGCACCAGAGGGGCACACGAGCTCTCCCAGCATTGTCTCGTTGCCTCCATCTGCTCCCCCATCTGTCCAAATCCCTCTCTCCTCTCTCATTTTGGTCTAATATTGTACATTTTGGGCAGGGGAGGAGATGGGCCTGGGGCCAACTTTTTGTTTGCTCTTTGTGCAGTCTGTCAGTCGACAGTGTCCAGGGCTGTGTTGATGGTCAGGTAAGAAGAAGTGATGACCTAACAGAGACCACAGTGTCTGAGCAGCCAAATTCTAAATGAGCACGTGCACCCCCCACCACAAACACCTGTAGCCACTACGACAGGGGAGATGCCCCCCATAGAATGGGTTGGGTCAGAAGAGACCTCAAAGCCCATCCAGTTCCAGCTCCCCCGCCATGAGCAGGGACAGCTCCCAGTGGATCAGGGGGCTCAAAGCCCCATCCAAACTGGTCTTATAGTCACAGAATTGCTTGGTTGGAAAAGACTTCTGAGATCATCCATTCCAACCATCCCTGCCCACTACAAAACCAGGTCCTTGAGAATCTCATCCACCCAGCTTTTAAACCCCTCCAGGGATGGGGACTCCACCACCCCCTGGGAACCTCTGCCAGGGCCTGAGAACCCTTTCAGTGAATAACTTTTATCCTGATGTCCAATCTGAACCTGCCCTGGTCCAACTTGAGGCCATTTCCTCTCATCCCATCTCCTGCCACTTGGAAGAAGAGACCAACACCCACCTGGCTCCTTTCAGGCACTTGTAGACAGGAATAAGGTCTCCCCTCAGCATTCTCTTTCCCAGGCCACACAACCCCAGGTCCCTCAGCCACCCTTCATAACTCTCGTTCTTCAGTCCCCTCCCCAGCCTCATTTCCCTTCTCCAGACTCTTAGACTGAGGGGCCCAAAACTGACCCCAGGATTCGAGGTGTTGCCTTCGATGGTTTGTGCTGAAAGGGACCTCAAAGTCCATCCAGCTCCAACCCTCTGCCATGAGCAGGGACACCTCCCACTGGATCAGGGGGCTCCAAGCCCCATCCAACCTGGCCTTCAACACCTCCAGGGATGGGGCAGCCACCACTGCTCTGAGCAACCCAGGCCAGAGCCTCCCCACCCTCACAAGAGAACATTTCTCTCTAAGACCTCAACTCAATCTTTCCTCTTTCAGCTTCAAACCCTTCCCCCTCATCCTATCCCTGCATTCCCTGATCCAGAGCCCCTCCTGAGTTTTCCTGTAGGCAACTGAAGACCAGCCATAATGTCTAGTTTGAGGTATTCATCCAAACTCTTCCCCTAGTCAGCAGAGAGGACAAGTCCCTGGAGAAGGTCCCCTCTCAATGCCTATAAAGTGACTTAGACATAGCTCAGATGAGACACAGGTCTCAGGTTAGAAAAATCCCACCCAAAGCACAACTGGTAGAAGTGTCCATGCGTGTGTCTGTGCTGTGCCTGCAGTCTTCCCCTCTGCTCCACACTCATGAGACCCTCACAACTCTGGAGGAGGGCCACAAAGATGATCCGAGTGCTGGAGCCCCTCTGCTGTGAGGACAGGGTGGGAGAGTTGGGTTGTTCAGGCTGGAGAAGAGAAGGCTGTGGGGAGACCTTAGAGCAGCCTCCCAGGACTGAAAGGGGCTGCAGGAAAGCTGGGGAGAGGCTCTGGATCAGGGAGTGCAGGGACAGGACAAGGGGGAATGTCTTTAAATTGGAAGGGGAAAGGTTTAGATGAGACATTAGGTAGAAATTCTTCACCATGAGGGTGAAGAGGCCCTGGCCCAGGTTGCCCAGAGCAGTGGTGGTTGCCCCATCCCTGGAGGTGTTCAAGGCCAATTGGATGGGGCTTGGAGCCCCCTGATCCAGTGGGAGGTGTCCCTGCCCATGGCAGGGGGTGGAACTAGGTGGGATTTAAGGTCCCTTCCATCCCAACCCATTCCTTGGTTCTATGAGCCTATGGTGGAGGTGTTCCTGTGGTACCTTCAGTGTCCATCTCGCACAGCACTTCAATTGGCATCCCTCCCACCGAGGGCATGATGCTGTAGACCCCCGAGCGCCGGAGCCCGTTGTAGTAGACGGAAGCGCAGTCGATGGGGCAGTTCCTGCCATGCTTCACCTCTGAGAGAGAGAGCAGAGGAAGATGACATTGAGAGCACTGCGTGAAGAAAGGGGAACCCAACCAAAGCCAGACTCATTTTCATGCAATCATATCGCAGAGCCAATTAAATACGATGAGGTGAGACCTCACTGTGCTCTGCCGCTTCCTCACAAGGGGAGGAGGAGGAGGAGCAGGCGCTGAGCTCTTCTCTCTGGTGACCAAGGACAGGACCCCAGGGAATGGCAGGAAGATGGGCCAGGGCAGGGTTGGGTTGGACATCAGGAAGAGGTTCTTCCCCCAGAGCAGAGCAGAGCAGAGCAGAGGGTGGTGGAGCCCTGGAACAGCTCCCCAGGGAAGCAGTCTCAGCCTGACAATATTCCAGAAGGGTTTGGCCAAGGCCCTCAGCCCCACGGGGTGAATGTTGGGGTTGTCCTGTGGGACAGGAGTTGGACTGGATGGGCCTTGTGGGTCCCTTCCAACTCAGATCATTCTGTGACTCTATAGAAGTCATCCCCAGGGGTGCCCATTGCTCTGAGGAGCCTTCCTGGCTGCCTTGGAAGGGCAGGTTGGGTGAGATCTGACTTCTGGACAATGCAAAGAGTATTTAAAGCAGTTTTCCCCCTCCCTTGCTCTACAGTTTCTGCCTTTAAGGACAAAGCACCCCTTCCCAGCTGGCCCCAGCATCTCCCCATCACCCGGATGATGCATCTCCTCCTGCAGCCTCATCTCAGCGGGGCTGAGGCAGGTGGGGTTCCGCCAGGCCCAGTCGGTCAGGACGGAGATGTTGTTGATCTGTGCCTGCATGTCGTAGAGCAGCGTGGCCTGGATGTGCTGCAGGGTGCTGGCCTCGCTGTACCGATGCTCCAGGTCTTGGACGCGTTGAGCCAGGCTGTGGTTCCTGCCCGCCGCCTCCTCGTGCTGCAGGCAAGGAGAAAGGTGGGATGGAGAGGACACCTGGGGACCCGTGTGGAGCTGGGGAGACCCCAGGGTTGGACAAGCAGGGGAGCAAGTGGGCAGAGGAGCACTCGTGGCATGGCCCAACAGAAACCAAGGACCCCAGGAATCATAGAACCATAGAATCTTCCGGTTGGGAAAGACCTTTGAGGTCATCAGGTCCAACCACACCCATCAACCATGTCTCTCAAAAACTCATCCACCTGTTTTTTAAACCCCTCCAGGGATGGGAACTCCACCCATCCAACCCTGGGGTTGGAAAGGACCTTAAAACCCATCCAGTTCCATCCCCCCTGCCATGGGCAGAGACACCTCCCACTGGATCAGGGGGCTCCAAGCCCCATCCAACCTGGCCTTCAACACCTCCAGGGATGGGACAGCCACCACTGCTCTGGGAAACCTGGACCAGGGCCTCCCCACCCTCACAGCAAAACATTTCTCCTTAAGATCTCATCTCAATCTCCCCTCTTTCAGCTCCAAACCCTTCCCCTCATCCTGCCCCTTCAGTCCCTGACCCAGAGCCCCTCCCCAGCTCTCCTGGAGCCCCTTTCACTAAACAAGGGCTCTTCTAAGTATCCCCAGATCCTTCTTTTTAGGAAAACCGGTCTATGATCCTTTGTAAAATATAGGCACAAACTGGCTGGAGATGCCCACAGCTCAAACCAGGAGAAGGGTACCCCAGGTTCCCACCAGCAGCCACCCAACTTGCCCCAGACACAGCCACTGCAGACACACTCTCCTTTCTTGCTCAGTGCTCGTTGTCCATTAGATGGCAGAGCAAGCCCTGATCAGCACCTCCAAAATCCCACAGCAGCCTGGAATCCCCTTTCTTTCCCAATGCAACAGCTTTAAACCACGATCTCCAATCCCTTCTGAGGGTCTTGCAGTCCCAGATCTCTCATCATTATGGAGAGATGCTGGTTCTCCACCAGCAATGCCCTTCCATATCCCTGGATGGGGACTTCTCTTCCTTCATCACTCACTCAGCGTCGCTGCCTTGGGCTTAGAAGCCCCTGAAAATAAATGAGTTTATTTTCTCACCTCCCTGTCCCCAGCATCTGGGGTAAATCTGGATTTTCAGCTGTCGGTGTAAGCCTGCAGCTTATTAAGTATCCCTGGGGACACAGAGATGGGGCTCTCAACTCATCGCTGCCTGCAACGCTGCAGTGGTGCTGCTGCAGGTTGGGGATTTCACAGACTGGAAACCCAGAATCAGGAGTCATTAAGGGTGGAAATGACCTCTAAGATGCTCCAATTCAACCATCAGCCCAACCCCACCGTGCTGATCAAATCAAGGGCCACCTCCACACAGTTTCTTAACTCCTCCAGGGATGGGGACTCCACCACCACCCTGGGCAACTTCTGACTGGGCTTCACCACTCTTTCAGGAAAGACTTTTTTCCCAATATCCAATCTAAACCTCCCCTGGCACAACCTGAGGATTTTTCTCTCCTCCTATTGCTTGTTACTTGGGAGCAGAGATCAACATCCACTTCACCAAAACCTCCTCTCCAGGAGCTGCAGAGAGCAATGAGGTCGCCCCTCAACCTCCTCTTCTCCAGACTAAACAGCCCCAGGTCCCTCAGCTGCTCCCAGAATCCCTGTTCTCCGGACCCTTCCACAGCTCCATTCCCCTTCTCTGGGTGTGCTCCAGCTCCACAATGTCCTTCTTGTACTGAGATGCTCTCCTGAGGGCATCTTACTTCAGCTGGAAGGGGTTTACACACCCAAAGGATGTTTTCTTCCCTTCCAGCTGCTCCCAGAACCCCACTCACACCTTGGTCCCCATCAGCCATTCCTGCTAGGACACATCCCAACTTGCTGTTCCCAGGTTATTGTACCAATATCCTTCCCAATTCTTCTTAATATTGCCTATGTGACCCTGCCCACCAAGCCTGTATCCCAAAATCCATAACAGCTGGATAGGAAGGGGCAGCAAAGAGGAAATTACAGAATCATGGAATGATTTGAGTTGGAAGGGATCTCAAAGCCCATCCAATTCCAACTCCCTGCCATGGGCAGGGTCACCTCCCGCTGGATCAGGTTGCTCAAGACCCCATCAAACCTGGCCTTGAACACCTCCAGGGATGTGGCAGCCACCACTGCTCTGGGAAACCTGTGCCAGGGCCTCCCCACCCTCATTGTGAAGAATTCCTTCCTAATGTCCAATCTAAATCTTCCCCATTCTGGTTTAAAGCCGTTGGTGACCAACAACACGGTGCTTTCCTCCTCACGACTGCGATGTCTCCAGCTCTACCATAAATCAGCTGCTTCCCACCTGCTCTGTGAGCTGTGACCAACACCGGCTTCTTCCAGCTCCCTCCACCCACACATCAGCCCTCCCAGTAAACCCCATGATGCTTTCTCCTAGACAATCCCCTCCTCCACATTTGATACCTCTTTTTTTTTCCTGTTCCTGCTTAAAAACAGCACACCCAGAACACTACAACAGTGTCCTGATGATGCTCCATTCCCTGAAGCCTCTGCTCCACTGGAGTCAGGGCTGTGTTTTTGCACGATGATGTCCTGCTCTGACCATGCTCCAGCCATGGAAATGCGATAGGAGAGTAAATACACAGCAAGAGGAGGCCTTTTGCTCCTTAATGACTTTAAATTGGAAGGGGGAAGAATTAGATTGGACATTAGGAAGGAATTCTTCGTGATGACGGTGGTGAGACACTGGCCCAGGTTGCCCAGAGGAGTGGTGGCTGTCTCATCCCTGGAGGTGTTGAAGGCCAGGTTGGATGGGGCTTGAAGCCCCCTGATCCAGTGGGAGGTGTCCCAGCCCATGGTACGGGGGTTGGAACTGGGTGATCCTTAAGGTCACTTCCAAGCCAAACCATTCTATAAACCTATGATTCTAAACCATGCTGGAAGGAGGGAGGTGAGGAAGGAAGAGAAGCTCCCCAGGAGCCAGCAATGGGCACTCCCAGCCCAGAAACCAAGGGTGTCCTGGACTGCACCCAAAGAGTGGGAGCAGAGGGGAGGGAGGGGATTCTGCCCCTCTGCTGTGCTCTGGGGAGACCCCACCTGGAGCCCTGGGTCCAGCTCTGGAGTCCTGAGCACAGGAAGGACCTGGAGCTGTTGGAGGGAGTCCAGAGGAGGCCACGGAGATGATCCAAGGGCTGGAGAACCTCTGGTGTGAGGACAGGGTGGGAGAGTTGGGGTTGTTCATGCTGGAGAAGAGAAGGCTGTGGGGAGACTTTAGAGCAGCCTCCCAGGATGAAAGGGGCTCCAGGAAAGCTGGGGAGGGGCTCTGGATCAGGGAGTGCAGGGACAGAATGAGGGGAAGGGTTTTGAATCTGAACGGTGGAGACTTAGATTGGACATTAGGAAGGAATTTTTCACAGTGAGGATGATGAGTCTCTGGCTCAGGTTTCCCAGAACAGTGGTGGCTGCCCCATCCCTGAAGGTGTTGAAGGCCAGGTTGGATGAGGCTTTGAGCCCCCTGATCCCGTGGGAGGTGTCCCTGCCCATGGCAGGGGGGTGGAACTGGATGGGTTTTGAAGTCCCTTCCTACCCAAAGCATTCCATGGTTCTATGACGTAGGTGGCATAAATTCACCAGAGCCAGTTTGGTGTCCCCGTTAGCCCCAGAGAAGCTGTGACCTGGAAGAGCCTGTTGCTCATACAAAGAGGATGCTGAGCTCAGAGATGGTTCTGCTTGGACAGATAAGCCCACGCTTGAGCTCTGGGAGGAATACTGATGGCAAACCCAAGGAAGACCAACCGGCAGCAGCCGAAGGGTGATGTATGAAGACAGATTAAGGGAGAAATAGCTCCTTAGTGGAAGGAACAGGGCTGGAGGAGATCTACCCAGGCTGGCACAGCAGGGCAGGTCCTAGGAGATGCGAGGGGATGCAAGAAGAAAGCAGCTCCACAGGCTGGGCACAGGCGTTGGGATGTGGCCAAACCAACGCAGTGGGAATGTCCCGAAGCTGACAGGACTCAGCTAAACTTGGCAGAACTGGTTTTCTTCTTTCTTTTTCTAAGCTTCCCATCCTTTTAAGTTTTCAGACTCTCGGGACAAAAACTGAGGTTGGAAGAAACAGTTGGAGGTTTCCAGCCCCCACCCCCTTGCAGAAAGCAGGGCAGGTTTCCAAGCTGGATTTGGTTGCTCAGGGGCTTTTCCTGCCAAGATCTGAAACTCTCTACAAATGATCTCAAAGGATCTCAGAGGACTTTCCATCTTGGGATGAGCAGCGGGAATTGGGGTTGTTTAGCCAAGAGAAAAGGAGGTTGAGGGGAGACCTCATCACTGTCTACAACTGCCTGAGAAGAGATGGTCATGAGGTGGGGGTTGGTCTCCCAAGTGACAGATGATAGGACATGGGGAAATGAACTCAAGTTGCACCAGGACAGGGTCAGATTGGACATCAGGAAAAAGTCCTTCACTGAAAGGGTTCTGAGGCCCTGGCAGAGGCTCCCAGGGAGGTGGTGGAGTCCCCATTCCTGGAGTAGTTCAAAAGCCAGGTGGATGAGGTGTTCAGGGATCTGGTTCTGCAGTGAACAAGGATGGTTGGACTCGGTGACATCAAAGGTGTTTTCCAACCAATGGTTCTATAATTCTGTGTATCTTTGCCTGGCTGAATTTGCAGTCTGGATGTTTGCAGCAAACATGAGGTTGTGCTGCAAGAGGAGAACCCAATGGCACTGGGATCACCAGCAGCAAGGCGGGCAGGAGGTGCACATTTACCTGCACCAGCCCTGCCTGCACATTAAAGAGCAGCTGGGAAGGACAATCATGGAACGGTTTCGGTTGGAAGGACCCTCAAAGCTCATCCAGTTCCAGCCCCCTGCCATGGGCAGGGACACCTCCCACTGGATCAGGGATCTCCAAGCCACATCCAACCTGGCTTTGAACACCTCCAGGGATGGGGCAGCCACCACTGCTCTGGGAAACCTGGGACAGGGCCTCCCCACCCTCACAGGGAAATATTTCTCTCCAAGATCTGATCTCAATCTCCCCTCTTCCAGCTTCAAACAATTCTCCCACATCCTGTCCCATCCAGAGCCCCTCCCCAGTTTTCCTGGAGCCCCTTTCAGTCCCGGGAGGCTGCTCTAAGGTCTCCCCACAGCCTTCTCCTCTCCAGGCTGAACAACCCCAACTGTCTCAGCCTGTCCTCACAGCAGAGGGGCTCCAGCCTTGCGATCATCTTTGTAGCCTCCTCTGGACTTGCTCCAACAGAGCAATATCAGAGCAACAGAGCCATCAGAGATGTGGTCCTTCACTGGCCACTCAAAACTCCAGGTGTGGTCTGAGATCCAACTGTGGGCAATGAGATGGATCAGCATCCAGTTCTAGGCAGGATCGAAGATGGAGGAGATGGCACTGATGAAACACTGAAGGGTTTGTTGTTAAGAAAGATCAGCCCAGGAAAGCTCCTGAGTCATCACAGCAGGAGCATCTGGGGTTTAATGAATATCTCAGCCCATGGTCAGAACAATGCCGTAAGCTTCACCCAGTGTCCTCTCCCCCTGCAGCTTCTGGGAGCTGGAAGGGACCATGGTCACCTCCACAGAGGGGGGTCTGCGAAGGGCAACCCTTTACCTGGAGCTCGAGGACTTTGATGCGGTGCCGGTGGTTCCTCAGCTCCTCTTGAAGCTCCGAGATCAGCTCCCGCAGCTCCAGGACCTGTTGTTTGCGCTCCTCATTCTCATGGAGCCAGTAGGACACCTCATCGGTGCAACGGAACATGTCCGGGCACCGCTGCTCATCTCCTTGGGGCAGCGTGGCCACGATCTTGCAGCGGCCGTTGGGCAGGACCTGGTTGCTGTACTCTCCACACTGGATCAAGCCCGTGCCCTCCTGGGGACCTTCGTGGTCTCTGTATCCAGCAGGAAGAGATTTCTGGAGGGAGGGGTTGCTCAGAGCGGCCACGAGGATGAGGGAGAGCAAACCTGCCCTGGAAGAGCTGGTGTTGGGGCAGAGTTCCATCAGGCAGGTGAGGATGGTCCTCGGGGATGACCCTGCGTGTCTCATCATCAAACACCATGGAGGAGAAAGGTGGAAACCCCCAGGGCATAACAATACAGTATCACAAGGTTGGAAAAGACCTCTGAGATCATCTAGTCCAACCTATGAACCCATTAGGTCTTCTCCTGAGAGCTAGGGGGTGAGATTGCAGTTATATGGGACCAGAGCATCAGTAGGGATCTCAGTCCTCCCACCAAGGGGGTCACTGCAGGCAAGGAACCCACTTGTCCCCATAGAGCACCCTCTCTGGTGCCAACCCGTTGCCACCAAGCAGGGACCAGCTCCAGTGGGATCTCCTACGCTCCCCTGGCCAGGTTCTGCGGGTGGTGTTTCCCCTCCTGCAGAGCTGTTTCTTGGCTTGGAGGATGCTGAGGTCTTCTTGGGGGTGGTCAGCCCCTTGGGTAGGGCTTTCTGCCCATGCAGCACAGTGCATGGGAAAGATCTGGCTCTCCTGGGTGGGACATCCCACTACGTCATCACTCCCTGAAATGGAAACCAGAGCAAGGAGTCAGATGATGGAGAGGAAGAATGAACAACCGACCCTCCCCAGCACCTCCCAACCTCACCTCCCTCTCCCTGCTGGTCCCACTGCTTTGGATGCAGCTCTGGAACAGTCCAGACAGGCCCAGGCTGTGGGCTGATTGCTCCATGTGGGCTCAGATCTAAGAGGGGATGGAGGGAAGGTGGTCTGGGCACTGTCTGGTGAGGCAAATGCACAACTTGTTCCCTCTCATCCAGAGAAATTGGGTTCCCCTTTGCAGCCAGAGATGTGCTCTGATCCCTGGCTGACCCTGGGGCTCCCAGCCACGACATCAGGCTCTGAGTCTGCTCCCGGGGTTTCTCCTGTCCAAAAGCCATCCTCATCCCACTCCAGTGAGGCTGGGGAACTGGGAGGGAGGCCAAAAACTCCCCAGCACCACCCCAGCTCCCACCAAGGTGCTCCCCAGAATCACTGAATCAAAAAATAGTTTGGGTTGGAAGGGACCTCAAAGCCCATCCAGTTCCAACCCCCCTGCCATGGGCAGGGACACCTCCCACTGGATCAGGGGGCTCCAAGCCCCATCCAACCTGACCTTGAACACCTCCAGGGATGGGGCAGCCACCACTGCTCTGGGCAACCTGGGCCAGGACCTCCCCACTCTCCTTGTGAAGAATTTCTTCCTAATGTCTGATCTAAATCCCCACCCCCCCTTCCAGATTAAAGTTGTTCTCCCTCGTCTTGTCACTCCAGGCCCTTGGAAAAAGGTCCTTTCTCAGCTTTCCTGGAGCCCCTTTCAGTCCTGGGAGGCTGCTCTAAGGTTCCTCTGGAGCCTTCTCTTCTCCAGGCTGAACAACCCTGGGTATCCTGTGTCTCCCCACCCTCATCGTGAAGAATTTCTCCCTAATGTCCAATCTAAATCTTCCCCCTTCCAATTTAAAGCCGTTCCCGCTCATCCTGTCATTCCAGGCCCTTGGAAAAAGTCTCTCCCTGGCTTTCTTGTAGCTCCCACCATACCTTCAGAAGTCCTGGCCAGGCTCTCCGGTGGCAAGAGCAGAGAGCAGCGAGCACTGCCTGGCCATGGGGCGCAGGGTGTGATTTCAGGGACACCAAATGCTTATTCCCCCTGATCCTCTCACTGTGCCATAAATAGGGCCAAGAGAGCTGCCGGTCTCGGACAACGCATGGGTGGGAGGAGCGTGGGTCCCGGCGTGACCTTCTCAGCACACAGGGGATTAAGGCAGTGCCTTGGCAGGAGATCATGGCTTCTCCTTACCTACAACCCCCCCCTCCATCCCACTCAGCTTCATCCAGCACTCAGTTACCTGACCCATCCCAACAGCTGTGGAGGAAGAGCTTTCCAATCTGGCCACGGATGGGAGCTCCGGGTGAGGAACTGCCATCATTTATTTTATTCACCAGCCCAAGGCTGCTTCTTTGCTTTTTCAAGGGAGAAATTCCAACAGACTTGCTTAATTAAATAGGCTAATTATTCAGTCCTAGGAATGCAAGCTGAAAGCCCAGATTTCAGTACTAGACAAAGGCATTGGCTGTCGGGTTTTTTCCCTTAATGAAAAGAGTTCCCAGGTGATTGGGAGCAGCCCTAAAAAAAAGGTCTTGTGGAGGAGAATCTCCACAGGAGCCAGCAATGGGCGCTCCCAGCCCAGAAACCAAGGATGTCCTGGGCTGCACCCAAAGAGTGGGAGCAGAGGGGAGGGAGGGGATTCTGCCCCTCTGCTGCGCTCTGGGGAGACCCCACCTGGAGCCCTGGGTCCAGCTCTGGAGTCACCAACATAAGAAGGAGAATGGGTCCAGAGGAGGCCACGGAGGTGATGCAAGGGCTGGAGCCCCTCTGCTGTGAGGACAGAGTGGGAGAGTTGGGAGAAGAGAAGGCTGTGGGGAGACCTTAGAGCAGCCTCCCAGGACTGAAAGGGGCTCCAGAAAAGCTGGGGAGGGGCTCTTGAGCAGGGAGTGAAGGGACGGGATGAGGGGGAATTATTTTCAGCTGAAAGAGGGGAGATTGAGATGAGATCTTGGGGAGAAATGTTTTGGTGTGAGGGTGGGGAGGCCCTGGCCCAGGTTTCCCAGAGCAGTGGTGGCTGCCCCATCCCTGGAGGTGTTCAAGGCCAGGTTGGATGGGGCTTGGATCCCTCTGATCCAGTGGGAGGTGTCTCTGCCCATGGCAGGGGGGTTGGAAGTGGATGGGCTTTAAGGTCCTTTCCAATCCAAACCCTTCCATGATTTGCTGCAGAGTGAACTGGATTTGATCCCCTCCCCGCCCCTTGGAGATCCTTTCTGACCCAAATAATTCTATGATTCTGTGTGAGAAGGATGTGCTGGACGATAACAATACTGCTCTAAGATGAATTGCACCCCAGAGCCCTCTCCTATGGGGCAGAACAGGGGAGAATCAGGGCAGGGACCCAAGGAGAACATCTCCCTCTCAAATGCCAGCCCAGAGCTCCTCCAGCTCGATTAGCTGAAGACCAGCTTTCCTTTATTGCTCATGAGTGGATAAACATTTAACGTGCTTCTCTATAATGAAATCCATTATCCTCTTCTTTCACAGAGGTCCTATAGTCCTGGTTCCCCCTTTACATGACCGGAGGTGGCGGGGGAGAGGAAGTGGAGGAGGGATTGAGCCAGGTACGGCCAGGTCCTTTGTGCAACCACTCAGGAGCCACTCTTCTCCATAAATGTTTGGCCTCCTAAATGGATCTGACCTCCCCTCCTCCAGCCCTTTTTTTTTCCCCCTTTCATTTTCTTTCCTCCATTATGGATGGGAAGAAAAGAAACCCATGCCTCGTCTCCGGATCATCAGCGTCAGAGGCGGATTCGGGTGCCGAGTGCCACATGCAAGAGGCGAACGTACATTTCATTCAATGCCCCTCGAGTGCCGTCGCGTTCAAGGCTGCATCTTCTCAAAGGGAGATGTGAGAATGGTCCCCTTGGCAGCTCGGCTGCCCCACCAGGGCTTGATGCAGAGTTGGCCTCTTCAGGGAGACAAAGCGCGGCCGTTTCTTTGGCCTTCGATTGATGTCGGAGTTGTTTAGGGAGCATTTAGAGATGAAGAGAAATAGGAGAGGGGAGAAATTCAATGAGAGAGTCTGGGTGATGCTAATAGAGATGATGGCTCTGAAAGGGTCAAGGTTGAGTGCTCGGTGTTTGGTTGGCCCAGCATCCTTCTCTGCTGTCTGGAGGGACATCAGCTACAGCTTCTCCAGCAGTCTGCGATTCATTGAAGCCAACACCAAAAGCCCCTTGGCCAACTGTTTCCCAAGCCTTGGATACAAATTACACCACCCTGATGGTTTTCATAGAATCACAGAACGGTTTCGGTTGGAAGGGACCTCAAAACCCATCCAGTTCCAAGCCCCCTGCCATGGGCAGGGACACCTCCCACTGGATCAGGGGGCTCCAAGCCCCATCCAACCTGGCCTTCAACACCTCCAGGGATGGGGCAGCCACCACTGCTCTGGGAAACCTGGGCCAGGGCCTCCCCACCCTCACAGCAAAACATTTCTCCCTCAGATCTCATCTCAATCTCCCCTCTTGCAGCTTCAAAATATTCCCCTCATCCTATACCTGAACTTCCTAATCAAGAGCCTCCAGGAAAGCTGGGGAGGGGCTCTTGATCGTGGAGTGCAGGAATGGGATGAGGGGAATGTTTTGAAGCTGCAAGTGGGGAGATTGAGATGAGATCTGAGGGAGAAATGTTTTGGTGTGAGGGTGGGGAGGCCCCGGCCCAGGTTTCCCAGAGCAGTGGTGGCTGCCCCATCCCTGAAGGTGTTGAAGGCCAGGTTGGATGGGGCTTGGAGCCCCCTGATCCAGTATTCCTGCCCATGGCAGGAGGTTGGAACTGGATGGGCTTTGAGGTTCCTTCCAAAACAAAACCATTCCATGATTCTATGACCCCCAGGTTTCCCTGAATAACTCTCCATCCCTGACCCTGCCTTGGTCTCCTGGAGAAAAGGACACACTAACGTAACTCTACCCACCCCACTGTTTTAGGATTGCAATGAACTGAATGATCTCCCACCATTAACCAGTGATTTGCTATTAAAACTCAGTATTTCGAGGCATTTTAGCAGTACTCAAAGACCAGGGAACCCCAAAATCAGAGTAAACTTCAGTGGTTCTCTTCTGCCTGTGATCACATCAGCAAAAGTCGTACCCTGAGCTACAGGGGCCGTGGCTTTCCAGGGCTCACACTCTCCACCAGCCCAAATCCCTGGATGCAAAGCTACCCTGGGATGCCCTGCCCTGGGCAACCCCTGCCTGAGGGGAGGTGGAAGCATCAGATGGAACTTTAGGGTCCATCTGGAGCTGCTTGTGCTCAGGAAAGCACCACAGGTCTCAGGTCCACTTTGGGATCCTGCAGGGATCCGGTTGTGCCAGGGGGCTTTGCTAAGTGCCTTCATCCTTAATCCTCCACCGAGAGGCAACATTTCATAGAATCATAGAATTGCTTGGTTGGAAAAGACCTCTGAGATCATTGAATCCAACCGTCCCTGTCCACTTTGATATCATCTCAAAGGCATGAGTGAGGTTGTTGATGCTCCTTTGGGTTGCTCCTCTCTTGGCTCCAAAATCCCCCTCCCAACCTCCCTTCTCTCCTGCAGTCTCAGAGCGTGATTTAAAGGGAGGTGAAGCCACAGAGAGAAGGAAAACAGGACACAGATGTCACAGAATCATAGAAGAATCATAGAATTGCTTGGTTGGAAAGGACCTTTGAGGTCATTGAGTCAAACCACACCTGTCCACTAGATGAGCACCTCATTCACCTATCGTTTAAACACCTCCAGGGATGAACTGGAGCTGGAGAAGGGGTTGGGTGGGTGCAGTTCTCCTCCCACGGGACCCAGCGTGAGCTCTGGGTTGCAGGACTGAAGTCCCTGTTGGTCTCCTAAACCCTGCTGGAAGCCCATAAGAAGCCATAATCCCTCTTAGGGGCACGGGCGGTAATCGGGGATTTGGTTCCGGGCGTGCAAACGCGTGTGCGTGCATAGAACTGGCTCAGAAAGGAAAGGGAGGCACAATGGACGAGGAAAGAAAACAACAAATTGGACAATTTGGGGTTTCCTGACCCTATCTTTCCTGTTACCCCAGGGATGTCCCTGCGCTGGGCAGCTCCCAGAGTTGGTGTGCACTCACGTCAGGCAGGAGGAGATGATCTGGTCCCCATCTCCGGGCAGGTTTTATCCCTGGCAGCTCCTTCCAGCTCATGGTCTGGGTTGGTTCTGCTGTCACCAGAGAAAAAGTCACACCCCAGGGTCACCTCCGTGTCCTCAGGTGGGTGAAGAACCTAAGGAGCTGCTCTGAGCAGGAGGAGTGTGTCTCTGGAGAGACAGGACACCCCCTCGAAAGGGTCACAGCTGTGATGTGCTGCGTTTCCAACAACAAAAAATCAACGGAGCTGGGGAAGGGTCTGGAGAAGAGGGGTTGTGGGAGGGGCTGAGGGCCCTGGGGGGGGTTGGTCTGGAGAAGAGGAGGCTGAGGGGAGACCTCATGGCTCTCTGCAGCTCCTGGAGAGGAGGGTGGAGCTGGGGGGGGGGGTTGGGCTCTGCTCCCAAGGGATGGGATGAGAGGAAATGGCCTCAAGTTGCCCCAGGGCAGGATCAGATTGGACATTGGGAACAATTCCTTTACTGAAAGGGTTCTGAGGCCCTGGCAGAGGCTCCCAGGGAGGTGGTGGAGTCCCCATCCCTGGAGGGGTTTCAAAGCTGGGTGGATGAGGTGCTGAGGGATCTGGTCCAGCAGTGGACAGGGATGATTGGACTCGATGATCTCAAAGGTCTTTTCCAACCAAAAGATTCTACAATTCTCCCAAACGCACCATTGGAAAAGTTTCTCCTGTAATCAAGAAGGGAGGTTTTTCTTTACAGTGACAGGAGGTGCCCTGGGTGGGGCTGCTGTAGGTGCTGGGTGGGGGTGCTGTAGGTGCTGGAAATCATTTGGGTTGAAGGAGACTTTGGCCAAAAAAGGGAAAAAGAAGTCTAAGGTCTATTAGAAACCATCACCCAGAGACTGGGCCCTCTGGGCATGCGCTGTTCCTCAGCCTCTCCTCATAACAAGCACAGGTTGCTGCAGTGAAGATGTGTCCTTCACCATGAACTCAGAGGAGCAGCAGAAACGAACTTGTTGGAGGTGAAAAGGCTCTCATTCCTGCAGGAGCTTCCTCAGGTAGAGGGTTTGCTGTAGCCTTGCACGGACCCTCCAGTTACAGTTGGTCCATGATCTCTCCAGGGGAGGTGCCGTGACTCAAACTCTTTGCAAATATCGGGAAGGAAAGAAAATGCCAGAACACACCTACAAGCAAAAATATCAGAAGTCATCCCAGAAGGCACCAACACACAAACATCTCGGAGTGACATTGGTCCTCAAACACCTTTAGTTGTCTCTTCCTGGAGAAGTGCCCCATTTGGGGTCAAATCAGAGACAATCAGCTCCAGTTATAGATTTTAACATGTAAATAAAGTTGAGGGCATTGGCATCAGAAAGTTCAGGCAGAGCAGTGATGAGTTCCACCACTTCACATGCTGCAAAGCCATTGCCTTCTTCATTTGAGGTCTCATCTTGCTCTTATTAAGGTCAGCAGGAAAATCAGTTGAGTCCAGGAGAAAGGGAACAGGCAACGGAGCTGGGGAGGGGTCTGGAGAAGAGGGGTTGTGGGAGCGGCTGAGGGCCCTGGGGGGGGGTTGGTCTGGAGAAGAGGAGGCTGAGGGGAGACCTCATGGCTCTCTGCAGCTCCTGGAGAGGAGGATGGAGCCAGGGGGAGTTGGGCTCTGCTCCCAGGGGATAGGATGAGAGGAAATGGCCTCAAGTTGCACCAGGGGAGGTTCAGATTGGTTACTGGGAATTGTTTCTTCACCAAAAGAATGGTGAAACCCTGGGCAGAGGTTGTGCACAGCAGTGGTGGAGTTTCCATCCCTTGGAGGGGTTCTAAAAACATCTAGATTTGGCACCTGGGGACATGGCTCAGTTGGTGCGGTGGAGCTGAACTGATAGTTGGACTGGATGAGCTCAGAGGGCTTTTCCAACCTCAATGATTCCATGATTCTACGAGAAGGACTCCCCTCTCTGCAATAAAACTCAAGGGTGCCACCTCCCAGCCGAACCAAACCCCGTTTTATTTGTCCTGGAGGTTGCCCTGGGCTGCCCGTGCTGCGGAGCTCAGCACCTTCACAGGAACTTAAACCTCAAACCAGGTGCCTGCTGGGCCAAGGAATCAGTGGTGGGATTCCCAGTCCCCCTTCAGAGCTGCTCTCACTCCTGCATAAAGGCTACAACCAAGCAAGCAGCAGCATTTTCCTCCAAGAACAAGGCGTGTGGCTCGTGTTCCACCACCTCCCGTGGGCACAGTGCAAGCACAAGGGGGTTCAAGAGGGACCCCTTGATCAACACCTGCTGGAAACTGCAGCTCCAGGTGTGGTTACCTCTGTTTATTGTAGAATTATGCAATCATGGAATCATTAAGGTTGGAAAAGCCCTCTAAGCTCATCCAGTCCAACCATCAGCCCAACCCCACCGTGCTGACCAAACCCTGTCCCAGAGTGCCAAGGCCGCAGGGTTTTTGAACCCCTCCAGGCACGGGGACTCCACCACTTCTAATGTTCATCACTCTTTCTCTAAAGAAATTGTTCCCAATATCCAATCTGACCCTCCCCTGGTGCAACTTGAGGCCATTTCCTCTCATCACATTCCCTGGGAGCAGAGCCCAACCTCTCCCTCCCCATCCCCCCCCCCTCCCGGCTCCACCCTCCTCTCCAGGAGCTGCAGAGAGCCATGAGGTCTCCCCTCAGCCTCCTCTTCTCCAGACCAAACCCCCCCAGGGCCCTCAGCTGCTCCCACAACCCCTGTTCTCCAGACCCTTCCCCAGCTCTGTTCCCCTTCTCTGGATGTGCTCCATGAAGGTCCTAATTCTGTGGGTGATTTGCCAGTTGCTGGCTCAGATTTACCACCAATGAGTCTCTCCTGGCTGCAAGATCTTGAGGAGATGGAGATAGATGGTGGTGATGCCACTGTCTCTTCATCTGGATGTCCCCTGGGTCCCTGCTTTTCATACCCTGCTCGAGCCCTTAATGCCACTGCCCTCTGGATGCACCCTCATCCCATTCCACCACCCACCAGATGAAGATGTTCCTGATGGAACAGCATTGTCAGCACCCCTCCCCACCCCACCAGCTGCACCCAGGCAGGAGCAGGGCTGGGTGCTGAGCCCAGGAGGCCTCCTCAAACAAAGGACGTGTCAACTGTCTGCCACACCACAGGAAATCTGTCCTGAGATGACAGGGCAGGGGGTTGTCTCAGCACCCAACCACACGTGGCTGTGCCAGAGGGACGTGTGGGTCCTAGGACAGGTCTACGTGGGCACCAGAAGATTTTTGCAAGCCCCAGAGCACCCCGTGACGCTGGTGTTGACAACCCAACGTCCCATGGGATTTGAGCAGAGCTGTGACATTCACACCCAGCCCTGGAGCTCATTCACACCTGGCCCTGGAGCTCATTCTCATCCAGCCTTGGAGCTCATTCACACCCAGGTGTGACCTGTTCTCCAAATTAAAATGGAAAGGCCAGAAGTCACTGGGTTGACGAACTTGGTCGCCCACGGATGCGTCACCCCCGCGTCCAGCCCTGCCGGGAACGAGCTGCACATCCTGACCACATGGCTCTTACGGGGACAAGATCGTGATGAAGCCACCAGATCCCATTCAAGAAATCCCTAAAGCGAGGTCCCCAGGGCTGAAACGGGTCCTTCCTGATGTCCACGTTCAGAGCAGGGGCTGGAGGATGCTTCTCTGGCAGTGCAGTTCCATGATCCTGGATGGTTTTCAGCTCCCTGCTGCTCAGGGAGAAGAAAGAAGAGGTTCCTCCTAATTTTCTCCCAGCTGGAGTGTCCTTTTCTTGTTTTCTTGGCTTCCCACCACTCCCATTCATCTGCCTGCGAGCCAAGTGGATCTGTTAATGATTTACACACTGGGCTCTCTTTGGAAAACAAGAGATAAATAAGCTCTGCTATAAAACACAAAGAGCACCCTGCTGTTACATCAGAGCTGATGCTGCACTGGGAAAAGGAGATGGTCACTCCTGGACCTCCTAGGAGATGGTGCTCCTGCATCCTCCAGAAATTTTGGGGTACCAATGTGATAGAATCATGGAATGGTTTGGGTTGGAAGGGATCTTAAAGCCCATCCAGTTCCAATCCCCCTACCATGGGCAGCGACGCCTCCCATTGGATCAGGGGGCTTAAGACTCCATCCAACCTGGCCTTGAACATCTCCAGAGAGGGGGCAGCCACAACCTCCCTGGGCAACCTGGACTAGGGCCTCACCACCCAAGAGCTCAACGTCCCCAAGAGCTGGGGCTTTCATAGAACCATAGAATCTTCTGGTTGGAAAAGACCTCTGAGATCATCAAGTCCACCCACACCCATCATCCCCTAAACCATGTCCCTCAAAAACTCATCTCCTTCTTTAAAACCCCTCCAGGGATGGTGACTCCACCCCCTCCCTGGGCAGCTGTTTCAGTGCCTGAGAATTGTTTGGGTAAAGAAATTCTTCCCAATATCCAGTCTGACCCTCCCCTGGCACAACTCATGGCCATTTCCCCTTGTCCCATCATCTGCCACTTGGGAGAAGAGACCAACACTCGCTCTCCCACAGCCTCCTCTCCAGGAGCTGCAGACAGTGATGAGGTCTCCCCTCAGCCTCCTCTTCTCCAAACTAAACAACCCCAGGTCCCTCAGTCTCTCCTCATAGGATTTGTTCTCCAGCCCCTTCCCCAGCCTCGTTGCCCCTCTCTGGACACTCTCCAACCCCTCAATGTCCTTCTTGTCCTGAGGGGCCCAGAACTGCCCCCAGTACTCGAGCTGTGGCCTCACCAGTGCTGAGTGCAGGGGCACAATCCCTGCCCTGCTCCTGCTGCCCATGCTGTGTCTGATCCAGGCCAAGATGCCATTGGCCCTCTTGCCCCCCCTGGGCCACTGTTGGCTCATGTTCAGCCACTGTCAACCAACACCCCCAGGGCCTTTGCCTTGGGGCAGCTCTCCGGACACTCTTCCCCAACCCCTGCAGGGGTTGTTGTGCCCCAAGTGCACGACTCAGCATTTGGCCTTGTTAAACCTCATCCCATTGGTCTCAGCCCATGGATCCAGCCTGGCCAGGTCCCTCTGCAGACCCTTCCTGCCCTCCAGCCCATGGATCCAGCCTGGCCAGGTCCCTTTGCAGACCCTTCCTGCCCTCCAGCCCATGGATCCAGCCTGGCCAGGTCCCTCTGCAGAGCCTTCCTGCCCTCCAGCCCATGGATCCAGCCTGGCCAGGCCCCTCTGCAGACCCTTCCTGCCCTCCAGCCCATGGATCCAGCCTGGCCAGGTCCCTCTGCAGACCCTTCCTGTCCTCCAGCCCATGGATCCAGCCTGGCCAGGTCCCTCTGCAGAGCCTCCCTTCCTTCAAGCAGATCAACACTTCCACCCAGCTCGGTGTCATCTCCAAACTTGCTAAGACTGCACTCGATCCCTTTGTCCAGGTCATCAATAAAGATGTTGAACAGGACTGAACCCTGGGAACACGACTCATGACCAGTCTCCAACTGGACTGAACACCATTCCCCACCACCCTCTGGGCCTGGCCATCCAGCCAGTTTTTGGCTGCCATCCTCTCCAGGAGAGAGGTCTGAAAGCCCTGGATGTGAGGCTGGTGAGCATGGAGCCATCCAGCATGGGCACAGCAGAAGATGCCTCATCTCAGCCCCTCAACCTGCATCTGCTCCACTCAATGAGGTTTCCTAAACAGATTTCACATCTTCCTTATAAACATAAACCGCTCAGACTGATCTAATGAAGATGGAAGAGCCTTTAAAGTGGGAATCATAGCTCCGGTTTGGGTCATAAAGTATCTCAGAATAGCTCTCTGTCATGGAAAAATATCGCAGGTTGGGGTTCTCTTGGGGAGGACAGAGGCTGCTGACACAGTTGCAGGTGCTGTGACGAGGTGGAGATGGTTTGGGGATGGATTTCGGGAGGACAGGCGTCTGGAGAAGGTGTGAACCAAGCCGAAATGCTGCAGAGGACATTCCTTGGTGTTCCTCTTCAGTAACCCTCCATGGAGGGTTTCTTCCAGCCTCAGGGTACCTGGGTGAACCTGTTGTACCCCGATATCCTTAGACAAGGAGATGCACCCATCTGCAGGACAACTCACCTCCCTTCTCTTCATTCTCAGTCTCTCCGGCTGCTGGAAAGATGGGAAGATCTCCAGAGGAGATTTCTTCAGCATGGAGCATCTCCACCCTGAAGCAGATGTCTGGGTGAGGTGGCTCCACCAACACTTCTGGTCCCTCCAGCCCCAGTGTCCTGCTTATGGGTTGTTCTCCACAGAAGGTTGCCTTTGGGGTAGCTCCTTTCCCTGCAGGAGACCGTGTCAAATCCCTTGCCCACCCAAGGCGAGACCACATCTGCTCCCTGTTGGTAAGATCATGGGCAAACCTCCATGTGTGGCTTCCCCACGCCCTGCTGTTTGTCTTCTCCTAAGCATGAAAATCAACATCTGTGCTTCATCCAGGCTGGAAGGAGGGATGCTCACAGTCCATGTCTTGCTTGAGCCCACACCCAACAGAAATCACTCTTAGGTGCTCCTGGAGGATGGCCCAGCCTTCAAGGGCCACCTTGGCGTTGCATCCTGGGGATGGAAAATTCCAATGCAGATGTGTTTCTCCACCTGGGGAAGCCCACAGCTGGAAAACCAAAGAGACCTTAACATCTTAAAACCATCCCCTGATCCTGATGCACAGCTGAGGTCGGGTGCCACCACCCCTGGGATGCTTGTGGAGAGCGGCCAGTGAAGATGCTGAACAAGGTCAGAAGAGAACCTGCCTCAAAGATGAGATGCAGGGTGTAAAAGGCCATGCAAAGCCTGGTAAACCAGCTCTGAACATCATCCTGCTGCTGCTGAACCTTTCACACGGGGTCTGGAAGGGGTTTGGGATGTGGGTTTTGCCCACAGTTTGTCAGCAAAGCCACAACTACCCTTATGACTGGTTTGCACATTGCCACCCTCTTTGGGGCGGAAAAAGAGAGTTGAGGCCTCCAAGCATGAGCCAGTTGTTTGGCGGGGCTGGAAACTTGGTGCCAGATGAGTTTCCCCATCACCTCAACCCCTTTGGATCTGTCATCACCTCCAGACCTCTTCCAGGCTTGCCCCAAGGCTCCATCCTTCATGGAGAACATTGCAGAGGATGGAGCATCTCTCTTGCTCAGCCACGGAAGGCTTGGCCAAGGTGTCCCTGGAAGCCACCATGGCTCCAGCCAAGACCAACCCTATGGAAAACAAGTCCCACTGGGCTTTGGGCCACTGTGCAGCAGGGAAGTGTCTGAAGCCCAGAACTGGTCCAACTTGAGTGGAATGGAGAGGCTGAGCGTCGATGGGGGCAGAAATGGAGTGGTGGGCCTGGCCAAGCCTCACTCTGCTTGGCTTCACCTTCTCCCTGCATCCCAAAAACCTGTCCATGCTCTGTAAAAGCCACCTGCAGGCTGGAAAAGACATTCCTGCTTCTTTTGCACCCAAAGCTGGTGGCTACAGAACTCCCCGGCACATCAGGCAGGGATGCCCAATATCCGAGCACAGGATCCTAGAATCATGGAATGGGTCGGGTGGGAAGGGACCCCAAAACCCATCCAGTTCCAACCCCCCTGCCATGGGCAGAGACACCTCCCACTGGATCAGGGGGTTCCAAGCTCCATCCAACCTGGCCTTCAACACCTCCAGGGATGGGGCAGCCACAACTTTTCAGGACAACCTGGGCCAGGGCCTCCCCACCCTCTCAGAAGAATATTTCTCCCTCAGATCTCATCTCAATCTCTCCTCTTTCAGCTTCAAACCATTCCCCCTCATCCCGTCCCTTCACTCCCTGCTCCAGAGCCCCTCCCCAGCTTTCCTGGAGCCCCTTTCAGTGCTGGGACCAGAAGCTGCTGTGCCAAGGTTTGCTTTTAACCAAATCCCACCTAAAGACAACCTCAAACCTCAGTCCCCACCGGAGCACAAAGCCCTCCCGAGCCCCAGCCCAAGGAGCGACCGATGCTCCTGTCCCATCAGTACCAGTTGGCACCCAGGGAAGGTGTCTCCATCCAACATCTCCCCCCCCTTTCCCAGCTCCGAGCACAATTGAGGGCATCACCCGGAGAACTTTGCCGGGAGATGCTAATCCCTGCATCCGCCGCGGGGTTGGATGCGGAGAACGCTCATCGCTTGCTCATCTTTTGTCTGGTACCCGGAACGGTCCCTCTCGCCTCCCCTCTCTCTCTCCCCCCCCTCCCTTTCCCTCCGGATGCGATCGGCGCGGGGAGGGGTGGGGGGAAGGGTCGGGGGGTGGGATTGGGGGGCTATAAAAATCCGCCGGGATCAGTGGCCAAGTGGCAGACGCTCGCCGGGAGAGCGGTGGCGTTCGAGCTTCTCCCCCCCCACCCCTGGCTGCAGGTAAAGCCCCCAAACTCATCCGTGTGGGGCTCCCCGATGTGCTTTGGGGTGCAGGGTTGGGGGGGGGGGGAAAGAAACTTTGCAAAATAAGAAGGGGTTGGGAAGAGTTATAGAGTCAGAGAAACACAGAACCAGAGGATGGATTTTATACTTTAAATTAATAATTTATATTAATACTGTTTTATTCATACTTTATATTAATAACATTTTAAATGACCAATATTTTATTTATACTTTATACTAATAATATTTTAAATGATCACTATTTTATTTATACTTTAATAATAATATTTTATATGAATATTTTATTTACACTTTGTATTAATAATATTTTATATTAATATTATTTCATTTATACTTTATGTTAATAATATTTTAAATGAACATTTGTAGTAATAATATCTTATATGAATATTTTATTTATACCTTATATTAAAAATATGCAAATCAATAATATTTATATTAATAATATTATATATTACCACTGTCTTATAGTAATAATATTTTATAGGAACAATATTTTAGATTAATAGTATTTTAGATTAATAGTATTTTAGATTAATAATGCTTTAGGTTAATAATGCTTTAGGTTAAATAATATTGGAACTGGTTGCTTGGCTTCTGGGAAGGGTTATAGACTCATAAAATCATAGAATCATGGAATGGGTTGGGTTGGAAGGGACCTTAAAGCCCAACCAGTTCCACCCCTCTGGCCATGGGCTTTTCCCATATGGATGGTGTTCCTGGATGGGGACACATTGGATCCATGGCCACCAGGTAGGGGTTTCTCAGAGTGGGATGGGCAATAAAACTCACTCTTCCCTCCCTGCCTCCTGCTTATTGCCCTCTCACTCCATCTATTGTTGGGTTTCTTTGTATTTTTGGGTGTCAATGTGTAATAAAGGTGCTGCCCCTTCTTTCCCCAGACCCTCAGTGCTGCTGTTCATGGGGGTCTCGGGCAGCAACACCCACAAATTTGGGCAGAAGGTGTTCAAATTGGGGTCTGTCTAACTGTTTCATCCCCTTTGCTGTCTTCTAAATCCAGGGTCCTTCTTCCCTCTACCAAAGAGAGTCTTCACCCACTTGCCCACCCATCCATCCACCCAACCACCTGCCCATCCATCCATCCATCCATCCATCCATCCATCCATCCATCCATCCAGGCGGAACCTGGTGGCAGAGAGGAGGCTCAGCTCTCCCTTCTAGGCACACATTTGGGGCCAAAATGAGATTTTTTGGTTGTCTTTTCAATGTGGGATGGACTTTGCCTTCCGTAGAGCCTCCCGTGAGACACCTGAGTCCACGCTGAGTTAAACAGAGCTGCTTGGGAAAGAGTTAGGATTAGAGAGGGAAAGCAACCTGAGCATCCTCAGAGACCCCAGAGCAAGGTCCCGTGGGTGTCCAGGAACCAACCTCAACCTCATCCTTGATGGTGCAGCAGCAAAAGTGACTTCAGCCCCAGGTTTTGGCCCAAACATGGGTTAATTTTGGCAGCCCCACACCCCAAACACCACCATAACCCAGCCCATGGCAGGGGTTTGGAACAGGATGGGCTTTAAGATCCCTTCCAACACAAATATTCCATGATTGTATGGTTCTATTATGTTATAACCCTTCCCAAAAGCCAAGAAACCAGCTTTAATATTATTTAATGTAAATTATTCCTAGTTTATCCTTTTCCTCCTAATTTAAAGTTCTTGGAGGTTGTGTTTCCCACCACACAGCAATTCTGCAGCTCCTTGAGGGGCTTCACAGGATGGGTTGGGAGGGAGGATATTTAAGATCCCTTTCAACACAAACCATCCCATGATTCTATTGTGTTATAACCCTTCTCAAATGCCAAGAAACCAGCTTTAATATTATTTAATGTAAATTATTCCTAGTTTATTCTTTTCCTCCTAATTTAATTTTCTTTGAGGTTGTGTTTCCCACCGCTCAGAAATGTTGCAGCTGCTCGAGGGGCATCGAAGGACAGGGTAGGAGGAAGCATATATTTTTTAGAGGACTCATTTATTGAGTGGTTGGCAAGGGATGACGCCTCAAGAGAGCTCCCTTCCCCCTTGCAGCATCACTCATCTTTATGGGGTTCTTAGGAGGCGGCACCAATCCTGGCCGACAGCGCCTGTCACCTGGGCCAGTGGTGACAAAAGACCTGGGCTCCAAGAGGGAGAAGCCTTTGGGTTCAGAAATCAAAAGGAAAAGGTGTGTGTGTGGGACATTGTCCATATTTTGGAGCAGCTGAGAAGGAGGAGTGAGGAAGGGAGGCAGTTTTGGGGTCGATTTCAGTCTTCTGCCTCAGTTTCCCCTTTGGCAAAAGCCCCCCCTGCGGGGTGGAGGGAGGAGCAGGGCTTTTTGAGGAGCTTGGAACACCTGGAAAGCTTTGCAGGTGGAGGGGTTTATAGCACTAATGCATCTCCTGGGGAACAGGGAAAGCTGCAGCTCCATAGGGAGAGACAGAGCTGAGGGGGCAGGAGGGGATCCAGATCCTGCAACTCCAGCAGAGGAGACTTGGAAAATGGAAGAAGGGTAAGGACATGTCAAAGAAAGGGTTAAAGCATCTCAACATGAGCCGGGAATGGGCGCTCCCAGCCCAGAAACCAAGGGTGTCCTGGGCTGCACCCAAAGAGTGGGAGCAGAGGGGAGGGAGGGGATTCTGCCCCTCTGCTGCGCTCTGGGGAGACCCCACCTGGAGCCCTGGGTCCAGCTCTGGAGTACCCAGCACAGGAAGGACCTGGAGCTGTTGGAGCGAGTCCAGAGGAGGCCACGGGGATGATCCAAGGGCTGGAGAACCTCTGCTGTGAGGACAGGGTGGGAGAGTTGGGGTTGTTCATCGTGGAGAAGAGAAGGTTGTGGGGAGACCTTAGAGCAGCCTCCCAGGACTGAAAGGGGCTCCAGGAAAGCTGGGGAGGGGCTCTATCCAAGGGCCTGAAATGACAGGACGAGGGGGAACGGCTTTAAATTGGAAGAGGGAAGATTTAGATTAGAAATCAGGAAGAAATTCTTCATTCTGAGGGTGGGGAGGCCCTGGTCCATGTTTCCCAGAGCAGTGGTGGCTGCCCCATCCCTGGAGGTGTTGAAGGCCAGGTTGGATGGGGCTTTGAGCAACCTGATCCAGTGGGAGGTGTCCCTGCCCATGGCAGGGGGCTGAAACTGGATGAGCTTTAAGGTCCCTTCCCACTCAAACCATCCTATGATCTTCTGAAGGTAAAAAGAGGTGGGTTTTCCCTTTTCCCTCCACAGATCCTCCCCGGTCTCTGGCCCTGCAGCTCCTCCCATCCCACCCGTGAGCCAGGATGCCCAGCAGCCTCCCTGTGGTGCTGGGGCTGCTGCTCTGGCACCTCACTGGTGCCAGCAGCCCCTGCTGGGAGAGCAGCAAATGCCAAGATCTTGCCAGCGAGGCCAGCGTTTTGGTAAGCCTGGGGTTGGGGATTCTCCTCTCCCAAGGAGCAGCACGGTGGGGTGACCCACACCCATGTGGGGTGATGTTTTGGTCCCCAGGACCTGCAGGTGTTGGTGGGCTGGTGCCTCCTGGCTTCATTCCGGGGGGTTGCTGCTGAATTAAGGTTTTTGAGCTTGCAGTGTCCACCCTGCACGGGATGAGGCTGGAATTTGGTTATCGGCTTTACCCCACGCCCAAGGGTGCTTGCAGAGGGTGGTGTGGGTGCTGGGACCCCTAAGTGTGAGCTGTGCCCATCCTGGAGATGTTTCCAGTCATCCCAGGTTGGTTTGGTGCTCCAGGCTCAGCCCTTGATGTTCCTCACCAAGGAGTTGGCACTCACACGGGGACCTCAGAGGGCACAAGCGTGAAACCAGCTTGGGAAACACCCCTCTCCGTGCAAGCAGCCCCCCCCCCCGTAAAGCTCCCCTGGGAGCTCCAGCCACGCATCCCACCCGTCTCACCTTCCCACGCAGGCGTGCGCCGCGGCGTGCAGAGCCGACCTTTCAGCCGAGGCGCCCGTCTATCCGGGCAATGGTCACCTCCAGCCCCTCTCCGAGAGCATCCGCAAGTACGTCATGAGCCACTTCCGCTGGAACAAGTTCGGCCGCAGGAACAGCAGCAGCGGTGGGGGCCACAAACGGGAGGAGGCGGCGGCAGGGGGCAACACCCCCCTGGCCTCATTGCCCAGCTGTGAGGAAGAGGAAGGAACCGGGTCGGAGCGGGAGGAAGGCAAACGTTCCTACTCCATGGAGCACTTCCGTTGGGGAAAACCGGTGGGACGCAAGAGGAGACCCATCAAGGTCTACCCCAACGGCGTGGAAGAAGAGTCGGCCGAGAGCTACCCACTGGAGTTCAGGAGGGAGCTGGTGGTCGGTGGCATCACAGGACCGACCGACGAGGAGGAGGAGGAAGGCCAGGAGGAGGAGGAGGAGGAGAAGGCGGCCGGCGGCTCCTACCGCATGCGCCACTTCCGTTGGCAGGCGCCGCTGAAGGACAAGCGCTACGGGGGCTTCATGACCTCGGAGCACAACCAGACCCCTCTAGTGACTCTCTTCAAGAACGCCATCATCAAAAGCGCCTACAAGAAGGGGCAGTGATGGAGGGGTCCCTCCGCCACCTCCCCGTAGCTTTAGAGTCCCCGCTGGCATGTCCTTCACTTAGAGATCGCTCGTTATGTCGTTCTTAATTACTACTCCGAAGGGATCCCCTCCTGGGTTTCATCGGGTGGGAGAGGGTTGGCGAGGTCAACTGCTGCCACCCACCCGTCGGACACGCACGGGGAGCGGGGATGGTGCCCAGTTCGGAGCACGCGGGTAGTTTTCCTACCTTTTCTCTGTACAATATTGTAAATGATGGATCTAAAGAATTCTAAACCAAAATGAATACATTTTTTTTTGCAAGCTATCCAGGTGTCAGCAGAGTGTGTGGGTGCCTGGGGTGGCAGGGGGACAGGAATCATGGAATGGTTCGGGTCGGAAGAGACCTCAAAGCCCATCCAGTCCCACCCCCTGCCATGGGCAGGGACACCTCCCACTGGATCAGGGGGCTCCAAGCCCCATCCAACCTGGCCTTCAACACCTCCAGGGATGGGGCAGCCACCACTGCTCTGGGAAACCTGGGCCAGGGCCTCCCCACCCTCACAGCAAAACATTTCTCCCCAAGATCTCATCTCAGTCTTCCCTCTTTCAGCTCCAAACCGTTCCCCTCATCCCGTCCCTGCACTCCCTGATCCAGAGCCCCTCCCCGGATTTCCTGGAGCCTCTTTCAGTCCTGGGAGGCTGCTCTAAGGTCTCCCCACAGCCTTCTCCTCTCCAGGATGAACAACCCCAACTCTCTCAGCCTATCCTCACAGCAGAGGTTCTCCAGCCCTCGGATCATAGTGCAGTCGCCATCCCTGGAGGTGTTTAGAAGACAGTTAGATCAATTTATTAGGGACATGGTTTAGTAAGGGGATAAGTACGGTTGGATTTGATGATTTCAGAGGTCTTTTACAACCAGATGATTCTCTGATTCTATTGATCATTGCTGTGACCTCCTCTGGACTTGTTCCAACAGTTCAATCTCCTTCTTATGTTGGAGATTCCAGAGCTGGACCCAGGGCTCCAGGTGGGGTCTCCCCAGAGCACAGCAGAGGGGCAGAATCCCCTCCCTCCCCTCTGCTCCCACTCTTTGGGTGCAGCCCAGGACACCCTTGGTTTCTGGGCTGGGAGCGTCCGTTGCCAAAGCCCATTCCCATTGCCCCTTTTTTTTGCTTCCCAGGCAGCAATACTCCATCTTCCACATCATTACGTTGATCACCTGTGCTGGATTTGGTCCTCTCTCACTCAACCCAGGAATGGAAACAACATGAAGAAGAGCTGCCAAACCCAACACCATCCCAGCCAAGACCAAACGGGGCTTTGAGGACTGGGATTGCAATACACAAGGTTGTGCATCCTGTTTATTAGGTGTAACGCAGAGGAAATGCTGTTAGAGCAGAATGGGGCTCATCTTAGTGCTTCCCCCTTCTCCTCAGTGAAGAAATGTCCTCGATCTGTCCCTAACGTAGTGAAGAACTGGATGAGGAGATCAAGAACTCCCTCAATTAGTTGGGAGATAACAACAAGCTGGGTGGGAGTGTAGATCCATGGGCTGGAGGGCAGGAAGAGTCTGCAGAGGGACCTGGCCAGGCTGGATCCATGGGCCAAGGCCAACGGGATGGGGTTCAACAAGGCCAAGTGGAAATCCTGCCCTTGGGTCCCAGCAACCCCTGCAGCTCCAGGCTTGGGGAAGAGTGGCTGGAAAGCTGCCCCAAGGCAAAGGCCCTGGGGGTGCTGCTCGACAGCGGCTGAACAGGAGGCAGCAGTGGCCCAGGGGGGCAAGAAGGCCCCCAGCACCCTGGCTTGGCTCAGCCCTGGGGTGGCAGCAGGAGCAGGGCAGGGATCGTCCCCCTGCACTCAGCACCTCCAATCCTGGGCTCAGGGTTGGGCCCCTCCCTCCAAGAAAGCCCTGGAGGGGCTGGAGCGCGTCTGGAGAAGGGAGCGGAGCTGGGGAAGGGTCTGGAGAAGAGGGGTTGTGGGAGCGGCTGAGGGCCCTGGGGGGGTTTGGTCTGGAGAAGAGGAGGCTGAGGGGAGACCTCATGGCTCTCTGCAGCTCCTGGAGAGGCGGGTGGAGCCGGGGGGGGGGTGGGGGGGTGGGCTCTGCTCCCAAGGGACAGGAGATGGCCTCAAGTTGTGCCAAGGGAGGTTTGGATTGGGTATTGGGAACAATTTCTTTTCTGACAGAGTGATGAAGCCCTGTCAGATGATCCGAGGGCTGGAGAACCTCTGCTGTGAGGACAGGGTGGGAGAGTTGGGGTTGTTCATCCTGGAGAGGAGAAGGCTGTGGGGAGACCTTAGAGCAGCCTCCCAGGACTGAAAGAGGCTCCAGGAAAGCTGGGGAGGGGCTTTTTCCAAGGGCTTGGAGTGATGGGATGAGGGGGAATGGCTTTAAATTGGAAGGGGAACGATTTAGATTTGACATCGGGCATAAAGTCTTCCTGATGAGGGTGGGGAGGCCCTGGCACAGGTTTTCCAGAGCAGTGGTGGCTGCTCCATTGCTGGAGGTGTTGAAGGCCAGGTTGGATGGGGTTTGGAGCCCCCTGATCCAGTGGGAGGTGTCCCTGCCCATGGCAGGGGGTTGGAACTGGATGGGCTTTGAGGTCCCTTCCAACCCAAACCATTCCGTGATTCTATGATTCTACTAAGGGTGATGAAGATGAATCCTCGTTGGGGTTCGTTCCCCGACCCACAGGAGGAGGGGAGGAAGCTCATCCACAGCCAAGAGCATCCACCTCCTCACCACAAACCTTCCCAGCACAGCACCAACCACCCAGGGCGGAGAGACGGCGCCAGGCGAGCGGAGCCCCTGCGGTGACAACATCAACATTTATTTGAAAAGGGCATTAAGACAGCACATTTGGAAATACTGAGGGGCTTCTCGGCCCTTTTTTGAAGACCAACTGTCCCCCAGGACACATCAACACCCAAGCACTTCGAGATACGGAGATGGAAACGCACACATGCACCTATAACGTCAGGTTTATAGACATGGATTTGGTCTCCTCTACGTACACAAGGGTCTAAACTAAAAGGGATGTACAAATGGGTCACTGACACCAGGTGTGGGGACTTTGCAGGTGGACTTTGGGTCCCAAAATGCAGAGATGAGACATGCTGGGTGATGTAGCCACCTGGGAGGTAGCAACCCCAGCCCCGCTGCCACGTCCCACGGGGCAGAGCAAGGGAAAAGCATTGGGAGAGGAGGGAAAACCCATAGTCCAGGGGTATTTTGCGTCCCTCAAGGATGGTGGGCACCACGTGGATCCCCTCCTTCAGTGTAGGCAAACCTTGTGCTCATCTTCCCACCTTCTTCATGGCTTTGAGGAGGTTTGGATGGTGAGGCCCTGGCCCAGGTTTCCCAGAGCAGTGGTGGCTGCCCCATCCCTGGAGGTGTTCAAGGCCAGGTTGGATGGGACTTTGAGCAACCTGATCCAGTGGGAGGTGTCCCTGCCCATGGCAGGGGGGTGGAACTGGATGGGCTTTGTGGTCCCTTCCATCCCAAACCATTCCATGACTCTGATTCCATGATTCTGATTTCAACCTTCTTTGCTGTTTTGAGGAGGTTTGGAGGTGGGTTTTTTCCCCCCATGGCCACACAATTTGGGGTTAATTATATTAAAAATGATGCTTTTCATTGGAAGAGCCACAGGACCAAACCCTCCTTCCCCAAGCTCCTTCCCACTGCCACCCCCAAACCTGCCTCAGCCAAAACTCAGCAGGATCAAGGAGCAAAAAGCTCTTGGAGACAAGGGATGGAGACACACGGGGACCTTGAGGAGAGGAAGGAGTGAAGGGAGAACCTCGGGCAGGGCTGGTGGAGGCTGCGAGTGGGGCAGTGCTGGGATCCAGCCCAGGGACCGAAATAAACCCTTGTTTTTCCTGTCCTCTTAAGCTTTAGCTCATTTCCTAAGCCGGGATTAGAGCCCAAGCACACAAACAAGCGGTGACCTCGGAGCAATCGTGAGCTGGAGGGGAAAAAAAGGGGGATGTAATGTGCAATTCCTGCTAAAATAACTGCCTGGAGGGGCAGCGAGAGGGAGAAATGGGTCGTGGTTGGAGGGACCCAGAGCTGGTGTGAACGTCGAGTGGGTGGTGTTACCTGGAGTCCCACCAGCACCGCCCACAGCTCTGGCTTTGGACCCCTCTGAGTGTCTTTGTGCAGTGAAGATGGAAGCAGTGAGTCTGGTTGGAGAGGAAGGGGGTGACCAAGCTGGCAGGAGGCACCCCAGGGCTGCCCAAGCCTCCATGAAGGACTAAACCCCTCCATGAAGGACTGAAACCCCTCCATGAAGGACTGAAACCCCTCCATGAAGGACTGAAATCCCCTTTACATGACTGAAATTCCTCTGCCAACAACTGAACCCCATCCACCAATCACTGAAAACCTTCCATGAATGACTGAAACCCACCCATGAATCACAGAAACCCTTCCATGAATGACTGAAACCCTTCCATGAATGACTGAAACCCTTCCATGAATGACTGAAACCTCTCCATGAATGACTGAAACCTCTCCGTGAACGACTGAAACCCCTCCATGAACGACTGAAATCCCCTTTATATGACTGAAATTCTTCTGCCAATGACTGAACCCCATCCACCAATGACTGAAAACCTTCCTTGAATGACTGAAATCCACCCATGAATGACTGAAACCCCTCCATGAATGACTGAAACCTCTCCATGAATGACTGAAACCCTTTCATGAATGACTGAAACCTCTCCATGAATGACTGAAACCTCTCCATGAACGACGGAAACTCCTCCATGAACGACTGAAACCCCTCCATGAACGACTGAAACCCCTCCATGAACGACTGAAACCCCTCCATGAACGACTGAAACCCTCCAAGTGACCTTTCCTCCCCCTTCCTACCATCTCCACCTTTCAGGTTTGGTTTGGTAGAACCCAGAACTTTCTACCATGTGCAACTAAAGCAAAAATGCTTGACAGATTCCTCTCCCTCCAACCCAAATCCAGTTTCATCCATGGCCAACCAGGTGCAGGCTCTGCAGGGTAGACCATGTAAAACATCTTCTTTCCTGAAGTCTCTTGGGGGTTATGGCTCAGATGATTCAACATTGGACTCAAAGTAATTCTCCTCAAGAAACTAACTAAATAAAGTCTTTCTTTGAGACAGGAACCCCAAAACTGTGAAAACTCAACCTAAAAATATGAAAGCAGGGGGTTAATGTGTTAATATTTCCCAGCACGGGGTCGCTCGTGCCTCGTGTCACCACTCCAGGTGCCCCACTGCATCTGGGCTCAACCACATCACCCCCCATGAGCAGCCTGCAGACACCCACAGAAGAGGCTCAGGTGGGTCTGCCCACCAAAAAAGTGGGGTTTAACATCAAAATCTGGGGTTTCCCATCAAAAAAGTGGATTTTCACACCAAAATATGGAGGTTCCCACCAAAAAAGAGGGATTTCCAACCAAAAATTGGGGGCTCCCACCAAAAAAAATGAGGTTTCCCACCAAAAATTGGAGGTTCCCACCAAAAAAGTGGGTTTTCCCATCAAAAATCAGGAGTTCCCACCAAAAAAGTTGGGTTTCCCACCAAAAATTTGGGGTTCCCACCAAGAAAGTGGCTTTTTCCCACTAAAAAAAGTGGGTTTTCCCAAACAAACCATGTTTTCAAGTGACCTGGAACCAGCCAGGCTGCTGAGATGGGATGGGATGAACCATCTTCATGCTGCACCAGGAAAGCTTCCATCTGGGACCTCGGGGCACCTCGAATTGACCAGGGGAAGTCGCCTCGTGCCGAAGAGGCTCCTGAGAAGGAGCTGGAGCTGGATGAAAGACCCATAATCTCCTCCAGCAACCCACCCCAAGCACCAGCTTGGGCAAGCTTTGCTTTGGCCCTGAAGCCACCACATCCCAGACCCTCTCCAGTCTTCTACACCCTCCACCTTCAGCCCTGCCTTGGACCAGGGACTCTTGACGTGGCCAACAGACGATGCGGGGAGGGATTCTCCAGGGAATGGGTTTGCTTTATGGCAGGAAGATGAACGTGCCCAACGTGCTCTGCTTGGAGCCAGAGCTTCTCCCCACCCCTCTCCAAAAGGAGAAGGAGGTCACAGCAAGTACCCACCTCCCCGTGCCACCGCTCCCCCAGCCTCCCGCGCCACCGAGCGCTGCGCAACGAGGCTGCGGTGGCCGAGGGCGACGGAAGAAAGTACAGGAGATGGGTTTGTGGTGCCAACGAATCTCGGGGTGGCCTTGGAGTCCATGACCCGCCCCGCGCTCCTCGCAGGGTCAGCAGTCTCTCCCCAAGAGGTCCTTCGGCACGAGATGTGCGGTGGTGGCTCTGTCCTATCAGCAGGGCCACCCTCAGTACACGCAGAGATCCGGGAACTTCATCTCGTACACCGGGATGGAGTGGTTTTGGGGTTGGCCGTAGGCGGCTGTGATGGTGCCAGAGGGGCTTGGAGGTGGCCTGGAACACAAGAGATGGAGGGAGGTGGTTTATGGAGAGGTTTGGTGATGAAGCAAAGCCTGGGGTAGAAAATGTTGCAGGTTTTGCCACCATAAAATGGGTTGAGCTGGAAAGGACCTCAAAGCCCATCCAGTCCCACCCCCTGCCATGGGCAGGGACACCTCCCACTGGATCAGGGGGCTCCAAGCCCCATCCAACCTGGCCTTGAACACCTCCAGGGATGGGGCAGCCACCACTGCTCTGGGAAACCTGGGCCAGGGCCTCCCCACCCTCACAGCAAAACATTTCTCCCCAAGATCTCATCTCAATCTCCCCTCTTACAGCTCCAAACCCTTCCCCTCATCCCATCCCTGCACCCCCTGATCCAGAGCCCCTCCCCAGCTTTCCTGGAGCCCCTTTCAGTCCTGGGAGGCTGCTCTAAGGTCTCCCCACAGCCTTCTCTTCTCCAGGATGAACAACCCCAACTCTCCCACCCTGTCCTCACACCAGAGGTTCTCCAGCCTTTGGATCATCTCCGTGGCCTCCTCTGGACCCGCTCCAACCATAGCAGAGAGGAACCAGGACAAACAAACCAGAGGTCCCCTCTATCACCACAAAGACCCCATCCCCAGCACATGACCCCCCTCGATGGAGAACAGATGTGGCTCCTGTTGTCCCACAGCCAGCGTTGGCCTCACGTTCAGGCACTCCACACTCCACCAGTGGGGTTTTGGGGTCCTCAACAAACCGTGCTCGGCCCAGAGCGCTCGGCTGTCGCCCCAACCCACCTTATGGTGATCTCAAAGATCTGGTTGAGCTTGCTCTGCAGCAACGTCGCCTGTAACAAAGACACAGAGGCTGTGTTGGTGTGGTTGCACCTTGAGGACCACATGGAAAGGGAACATCACCCTGTTGGCCATCCCTGGTGACCAAGTGGAAGGTGGCCTGGAGAAATTCAGAGCCACATCACCGTCCACCTCTCTGGAGAAGAACAGCCACGGGGATTTCGTGTCACTCACCCGGGCACCGCAGTGGGCAGCGATCTCCTCGAAGGGAGCTTTCTGAAACTTCTCCACCACTTGGCGCCTCCGCTCTCGCTCCTGCTCCTCCACGGCGACGCCGTCTACTGAAGCAGAGGGGAGATGGCTCTCAGCTGTTCCTCACCCACAAAGAAGAGCCCAGGCCACATTCCCACCTCCCCAGCGTGGATTTGAGCACCACTAGAAAGCCAAGAAGGTCTCCAGGATCTGGCTTTGGGATCAGCCCCTCGTGGACAACCCCAGGGCCAGGTAGAGCTATGAAGCTGCTCTGGGTGATCTGGGGGTGATGCTGTCACAGTGAGGAGCTGGGGACAGATGTTGGGGTGATGGTCCCCAGACCTACACACCACGCCAGCTCCACCACTCCCACCCACAGCCACCTCTCTCCCTTACCTATCGCCTTCTTCAGCGTCTCGTACGTGATCTCTTCTGCTGGTGCTCTCTAAAGGCAGGAGGAAAGCAGATGAGACACAACACACAGCACTTGGAGCCGTTCTGGGATCACAGCAACCCAGAACCAGTGTCCTGGGCCGTGTTCTCCACCCAAACATGGTCCTTAAAGATCAGAGGCATCTTTCAAGGGAAATGGCACTTTAAATTGTTTCTTCATAGAACCATGGAATGGTTTGGGTTGGAAGGGACCTCAAAGACCAGTCAGTTCCAACCCCTGCCATGGGCAGGGACACCTCCCACTGGATCAGGGGGCTCCAAGCCCCATCCAACCTGGCCTTCAACACCTCCAGGGATGGGGCAGCCACCACTGCTCTGGTCTCCCCACCCTCATGGTGAAGAATTTCTTCGTAATGTCCAATTTAAAGCCGTTCCTCCTCATCCTGTCACTCCAGGCCCTTGGAAAAAGCCCCTCCCCAGCTTTCCTGGAGCCCCTTTCAGTCCTGGGAGGCTGCTCTAAGCTCTCCCCACAGCCTTCTCCTCTCCAGGATGAACAACCCCAACTCTCCCACCCTGTCCTCACACCAGAGGTTCTCCAGCCCTCGGATCATCTCCGTGGCCTCCTCTGGACTCGCTCCAACAGCTCCAGGTCCTTCCTGTGCTCAGGACTCCAGAGCTGGACCCAGGGCTCCAGGTGGGGTCTCCCCAGAGCACAGCAGAGGGGCAGAATCCCCTCCCTCCCCTCTGCTCCCACTCTTTGGGTGCAGCCCAGGACACCCTTGGTTTCTGGGCTGGGAGCGCCCATTGCCGGCTCCTGGGGAGCTTCTCCTCCCCCAGCACCCCAAGGCCTTCTCCTCAGGGCTGATCCCAATCCATTCCCCAACCATCCTGTGCTTGGGATTGCCCTGACCCAAGTGCAGGACCTTGCCCTTGGCCTTGCTGAACCTCAGGAGGTTCTCACAGCCCCACCTCCCCAGCCTGTCCAGGTCTCTCCGGGTGAGGCAGCCCCTGCAGCTCTGTCGTGACACGGTACCTGCTCTCGCTCAGGGCTGTTCCTCGACTCCACCTCGACCTGCAGGGAGATGGTCTCACCAATGCTCTTCCTCTTGGACAAACGATCTTCATCTGGGGAGGAGGAGGAGAAAAAGCGGAGTTAATTGCAGCCACCTCAAGAAAAGCAGGGTGAGCACAGGCACCTCCAGGAGAACATGGCCTCATGTCCCACCCTAAAAGTAGCCACCCCTCTCATCTATTCCCAGAATCATGGAATGGGTTGGGTTGGAAAGGACCTCAAAGCCCATCCAGTTCCAGGGCAGGGACACCTCCCACTGGATCAGAGGGCTCAAAGTCCCATCCAACCTGGCCTTGAACACCTCCCGAATTCACCCAACCCAGCAGAACTGAGGACTGATCCAAGCCCAGAAGGCTTCATGGCTCCTTGCAGCCATGCAGGTGGCAACACCAAGAAGTACCTGATGAACCTCTTTGTGCCTCAGTTTCCCCAAGGAAACAGATCCACCTGTATAAAACCACAGCACCGTTTAGGTTGGAAAAGACCTTTGAGATCATCAAGTCCAACCTTGCGTAGGACAAGAACTTCACCCTCCCCATCACCGTGCAGACCCAGGGAGCAGCTTCCTCCTCTCCAGGTTCTCCAGGAGGCCCCAGGGTGCTGCTCACCCGTCAGCTGGGGGATGTAGGGTGTGCTGAGCCGCTCTGCGTTGTAGCCGCTGCCACCCAGCACCTCGCTGATCTTGCTCTGCCAGAAGAAGACCTCTGGGCCCAGGCGGTCGAGGCTCTTACTCAAACTATGGAGACAGAGGAAAAGCAGTGGAGGTGGTGGCATCTCTCCTGCTAGGAGAACCAGCAGGTTCTCCAGTCCCTTTGGGTCAAAAGCAGAGGGTTCTTGAGGTGTTTCTTAGCCCAGATGGGCTCTGGTCCCACCACGATGGATATGGATGTGCTCAGGGAGGAACACCTTGATCTAGGGAAAGGCTTGAGGGAGCAGTGACACTCACTGGGGCAGCATCTCCATAAGGGACTTCACCACTGAATGTGCCCCGTGCCAAGGTTGTGCCAACAGGAACAGGACAGCCAGGACAGCCTCGGCCTGGGCATCATAGAACCAGGGGTTGAAAGGGACCTCAAAGCCCATCCAGTCCCAACCCCTGCCATGGGCAGGGACACCTCCCACTGGATCAGGGGGCTCCAAGCCCCATCCAGCCTGGTCTTCAACACCTCCAGGGATGGGACAGCCACCACTGCTCTGGGAAACCTGGGACAGGTGAAGAATTTCCTCCTGATGTCCAATCTCAATCTCCCCCCTTCCAATTTAAAGCTGTTCCCCTCATCCTGTCACTCCAGACCCTTGGAAAAAGTTCCTCCCCAGCTTTCCTGGAGCCCCTTTCAGTCCTGGGAGGCTGCTTTAAGGTCTCCCCACAGCTTTCTCTTCTCCAGGATGAACAACCCCAACTCTCCCACCCTGTCCTCACAGCAGAGGTTCTCCAGCCCTTGGATCATCTCCGTGGCCTCCTCTGGACCCCTTCCAACAGTTCCATCTCCTTCTTATGTTGGGGATTCCAGAACTGGACCCAGGGCTCCAGGTAAGGTCTCAGGAGAGCAGAGCGGAGGGGGACAAGCACCTCATGAATCCCTCAGAGAAGGGGAAGGATCATCCTGCAGAGCTGGTCCCAGGGCTTGGCCAGCTGTGAGCACAAGCCATGGTGGCCACCTCCACCCCTGGCCGTATGGGATCCTCCTCAAGTGGCTGAAAACCACTCGGTGTCCTTCCCACCTTGCCATCTCCAAATGGGAAAGGAGACAAGCACAGGCTGATCATCACCCACGATCTTACAGATGTTGATCCCTCGGGAGCAGGAAGTGGGGAAGAAGGTGTTTTCCAGGCTCTCACCTGGGTGCCTCCACAAACACATCTTCAGGGAGCAGATAGGGAGCTTCCTTCTGCCGCATCTGGATGACCTGGAGGAGGCAAGCAAGGAGCCAAGCTCAAACCCCATGGGTGGCCAGGAGAGTCGAGGCCAGAGCTGGTATGGAGAAGGTTCCAGCCCCGTCACAACCCCTCCCCTGGCACCTCGTGGATCTGCTGGCAGAAGGTGGGCACGGTGATGAGTTGGCTGATGAGGTTCAGGTAAGCGGCGCCGAGGGCGAGGAGCGCGCAGCGGCCGTACGCTGTCAGGTTGTCCTCGTTGATCTGGGCGATCTCCTGCAAGAGAGACACAGCCTCACGGGTGGACAAAGCCTCACAGCGGTCCCCGTCCCACCTCACAGCATCACCATCCTTTGCAGCTTGAGTTTGCACCATCAGAAGCTGACAAGGTGACCGAGCTCCCCACCCAACACGTTGGGCTGATCCCACTCTGGTGGGAGAAGCTCAGAGTAGGACTTGCATTCCCCTTCCTCAAAGCCCAATTCCACAACAAACCCCCCCCTTTCCCAGGAGCTCCTTCCCATCACATCCCAACCCTCCCACCCCGTGGTGCTGAGCACCAGGAGCGCATCCAGCTCCTCCCTGCCTACCTGCACTGCCAGCACCAGGCGGATGAGGTCCACCACCACCTCCTCGTTAGCCAGCTCGATGCTGATGAGCATCAACAAGCTGTAGAGAGCCTCGTAGTGAGCCTGCACGTTGTTCTCCTCCTTGCACGTCAGGTAGATGTGCCTGTAGAGCTGTTGGCCGTGCTGTGGGGACACAGGAGGGATGTGGTCACCTCCTGAGCATCTCCTGCTAGAAACACTGCCATGGATAGAGAAAGGAAAGCAGCAGCGCCCAGCAAAGGAGCTTCCATCCATGCAGGAGGGAGCAGAGCTCCTCTGGGCACCAAGCAAAGGAAGAAAGCCCAAGGGAGAGGGAGTTGTGGCTATCAGGGGGTGTTCTACCATTTGGTGGTGGACCCTGACAACCCTGAGACCCGTTGCTTGACAGCAAGGCAGGGGATGGAGCAGGAGACACGTTGGTTGCAAGGGGAACTCAGCTTTGTGGTGGTTTAGGACCTGTATCGCTGCTCCCTGGTGTGTGCAACGTCCTCTCTTGGCCTCAAGTTTGCTCCAGAAGGTTCTGAACCACCCCGGAAGTGTTTTAAGGAGGTTGTGGGGAGGGAAATAAGAATGAATAAAATCAGACCACTTCAAAAGCCACTTGATCAAGAGTTTTTGGGATACCAGGACATCTTGGGATGCTCATTCCCTGGGGCAAAGAGCAGATTTAGGAGACTGGAAAGGTCCACGCATGAAGCGCTGATGGAAATGGAATCCCACTGGGACATCCCCAGGTTTGGAGGCACCACAGTACTCCAAGATTGGTCACAACTTCCATCCAACCTGGCCCTGGAAACGTTCAAGGTCAGGTTGGATGAGGTCTTGAGCAGCCTGGTCTGGTGGGAGGTGTCCCTGCCCAGCGTAGAGGGGTTGGAACCGAACGACCTTTAAGGTCCCTTCCAACCCAAACCATTCCAGGATTTTCTGAGGATTTGGGGAATCAGAGGCAGAGTCCTCAGGCTGGTCTGCACAAGGATGGTTTGACCCAGACCCTGACACTACCTTCTTCATGAAGACAGTATCTTGGCGCGAGCATTTGTCCACTTTCAGCTTCAGGACCGAGATGTCGCTGATGGTGCTGCAAGGAAAGGCCAAGGGGAAGGGAAAACTCAGACACCGCAGGGAAGAGGCGCGATTCCCGCACGCCTGGAGAGCTGCTGGCCAGGAACCACCTGGGAGGAACCAAGTGGGAGAAGCTAAAAAGGGCTTTTAAAACCCATTCGAGCAACTCAGATATTCCAGAGCGCTGAGCCAAATCCACACGGGATTTCAGGAACATGAAGGTGAGTGGAGAAAGAAGGTGAGACCACAGCAGGACAACATTCCCAGCCTGGCAGATCTCCCTTCCCAAGCCAGCTCTGTAGAGTCTGCAGGTCCCAGCCCTGATGAGGAACCCACCACGACATACCTGATGGTGGAGAATTTCTGCCGGTTGCCGTGGCGATCGATGAAGCTGATGAGGATCTCCAGGACAAAGAGGCGGATCTCAGGATCTTCCATGAGTGCTGAGGAGAGGAGCCTGTCCAGGAAGACGCTGGGAAGAGCCGTGAGCATGTTACTGCACTGGAAACCCACGGAGACCTGCAAGGCCCAAAGAGAAAGGAAGGCAACGTGACAGGGTCTGTTGGTGGAGAAGCTCCCCAGGAGCCAGCAATGGGCGCTCCCAGCCCAGAAACCAAGGGTGTCCTGGGCTGCACCCAAAGAGTGGGAGCAGAGGGGAGGGAGGGGATTCTGCCCCTCTGCTGTGCTCTGGAGCCCTGTGTCCAGCTCTGGAATCCCCAGCTCAAGAAGGACATGGAACTGCTGGAACGGGTCCAGAGGAGGCCACGGAGATGACCTGAGGGCTGGAGCCCTTCTGCTCTGAGGACAGGGTGGGAGAGTTGGGCTTGTTCAGCCTGGAGAGCAGAAGGCTGTGGGGAGACCTTAGAGCAGCCTCCCAGGACTGAAAGGGGCTCCAGGAAAGCTGGGGAGGGGCTTTTTCCAAGGGCCTGGAGTGACAGGATGAGGGGGAACAGCTTTAAATTGGAAGGGGGGAGATTTAGATTGGACATTGGGAAGAAATTCTTCACTATGAAGGTGGGGAGGCCCTGGCCCAGGTTTCCCAAAGCAGTGGTGGCTGCCCCATCCCTGGAGGTGTTCAAGGCCAGGCTGGATGGGGCTTGGAGCCCCTACATCCAGTGGGAGGTGTCCCTGCCCATGGCAGGGGGTGGGACTGGATGGGCTTTGAGGTTCCTTCCAACCCAACCCATTCCATGATTCTATGATTCTAAGAAACTGAGAAGACTAAGCACAGCTTGAGCTCTTTAGGAAGCCACCCCAGGGGAGAGGGTCTCTGAGCTCAGCTCTGCCACCCAGGACCCCACAGGTCTCACAGGAGACCCCACACTCCTGCAGGAACTCGTTCATACCTGGAGGAGGGACTTCAGGAGCATTATCTGTGTCAGCCGGTTCCGGTTCTCCCTGCCATGGAGAGAAGAAACAAATGGTAAAATCCATCCATGGAAAAACACCTCAACAAGCAGGACCTGTTTCCCAAGGGTCACCACCACAACCAGCCGTGCCAAAAAGGTCTCCAGCAAATAAGCACCAGATTTAAGAGCCAGTAATAAGGAATGATGGGTATCAAAGTAGACATCCCACCGCAGGCACCAGATCCAGGCCAGCACTGGCACCTCCAGGCAGATGCAAGCTGAACTCAAGATGATGAGTCAACTTCTGGATGTGTCCACCCCGCAGCAGCTCCTGAGGGACATGAGACACCAGTTCTGAACAGGTTCCTCACTTCTAAGAAGCTGAAAATCACTGAGATGAAGCCAAATTCCTCTTGTCTGTGAAGGAAGCCACGCTCCTTGCTCCCACCTCACTTCTTGCAAAGCCACCACGAACCACGCTTCCACTTCACCAAAGGGAGGGGTTTCTTACGCATAAAATGGGAATCTCACGTGCTTTGAACCCACCACGCTGATCTGCTGGAGGGCAGGAAGGGTCTGCAGAGGGACCTGGCCAGGCTGGATCCATGGGATGGAGGGCAGGAAGGGTCTGCAGAGGGACCTGGCCAGGCTGGATCCATGGGCCAAGGCCAACGAGATGGGGTTCAACAAGGTCAAGTGCCAGGTCCTGCCCTTGTGTCCCAGCAACCCCTGCAGCTCCAGGCTTGGGGAAGAGTGGCTGGAAAGCTGCCCCAAGGCAAAGGCCCTGGGGGTGCTGCTCGACAGCGGCTGAACAGGAGGCAGCAGTGGCCCAGGGGGGCAAGAAGGCCCCCAGCACCCTGGCTTGGCTCAGCCCTGGGGTGGCAGCAGGAGCAGGGCAGGGATCGTCCCCCTGCACTCAGCACCTGGAATCCTGGGCTCAGGGTTGGGCCCCTCCCTCCAAGAAAGCCCTGGAGGGGCTGGAGCGCGTCTGGAGAAGGGAGCGGAGCTGGGGAAGGGTCTGGAGAAGAGGGGTTGTGGGAGCGGCTGAGGGCCCTGGGGGGGTTTGGTCTGGAGAAGAGGAGGCTGAGGGGAGACCTCATGGCTCTCTGCAGCTCCTGGAGAGGAGGGTGGAGCCAGGTGGGTGCTGGGCTCTGCTCCCAAGGGATGGGATGAGGGGAAATGTCCTCAGGTTGCACCAGGGCAGGGTCAGATTGGACATCAGGGACACTTCCTTCATGGAAAGGGTTCTGAGGCCCTGTCAGAAGATCCCAGGGAGGTGGTGGAGTCCCCATCCCTGGAGGGGTTTCAAAGCCGGGTGGATGAGGTGCTCAGGGATCTGTTTAGCAGTTGTCAGGGACGGTTGGACTCAATGATCTCAAAGGTCCTTCCCAACCAAGCGATTCCATGATTCTAGGAACACAGGCGTTGGGAATTACCCCCATGTGAGTGAGAAGCAGGACGTGTCTCCCATCAGGCAAAGTCTCTCTCCCATCAGACACAAGTGGGAAGAGCCTGACCGTTCTTTGATGATAAATATAGCCCGAAAGTCTGTTTGCTCCATACCTACACGTTCCAACGCTGATATCCTCACTCCAAATAGCTCTCGTGGTCTGCTCCCACACTTCTGAGCCAATTCTGGTGTCTGAGTGCTTTCCCTTCCTTCTCTTCCTCCACCACTCAGTCTAAACATCACCTCCCGTTGCGTCTCAGTCAAAGCTTGGAGGCAGCTCAGAGGGACCACGCATCGGTGGGGGAGGCAGTGATGAGCAACCAGTCCCACCAAGGCAAACACAAGCTATGGGTTGTCCTCACCCACCAGGAGACACCTCACAAGATACCCTTGTCCCTGGAGGTGTTCAAGGTCAGGTTGGATGGGGCTTGGAGCCCCCTGATGCAGTGGGAGGTGTCCCTGCCCATGGCAGGGGGTTGGAACTGGATGGGCTTTGAGGTCCCTTCCCACCCAACGTTATTTTTAGTTCCTGGCTGGTTTTGGTGGACAACCCTGGACTGAGCACCTGACAACAGAATTTCTAAGCAGGTTCCAGAAGAAATGTAAGTTCAACAGCTCCACCACTGCCTGGAAACACCTTTTTCCTTGATGGTCTGGGCTTTCAAGGGTCCCTCAACATCACATTTGCAACAGCATTTTAAAGAGAGATCACAACGTGCTCAGCTCCCCTTGCTCCTTGGTGGAAGTTCTTGATGCTCAGCCTTTCTGATAACATCTCCATGTCCCACCCTGTCCCCAAAGACGGGTGGGAACAGCTTCAGGAGCTCCCAAAAGCTTTCAGCCATGAGTTTAAAGACTTACATCACAGGACAGCAGGGCAGGGGGGAGGAAAAGTAGGGAGGGAGGAAGGAATCCGTTCTCACCCGGCTTTGCCAGCCTCGATGGATTGCTGCAAGGAGGGCAGTGGCACCTTGTTCATGATGAAGACCATCACCTCAGACTGCTGGTAGGTGGGCAGAGTGCTGGCAAAGGACCCTGTGGGGACAAGAGGGAGCTTGGCAGGGTGCGAGGGGCAGTGCCGTGGGGTCTGTCCCCCCGACTGGCTCCAATCCATCTGTTGGACCCCCGTAGCCAGGTTGGGACTGGACCTTCAAGAGTGATTCAAGACCCATCAAAATGCCTCCCAGGTGGGGCAGCCCAAGGCCCAGGCAGGGTGAAGCTGAGAGATGTCAGCCCCAGCCTCCGCCCATCCTTTTTACTTCCAGAAGGAGCCAAACATGTCCTGGGCTGCACCCAAAGAGTGGGAGCAGAGGGGAGGGAGGGGATTCTGCCCCTCTGCTGCGCTCTGGGGAGACCCCACCTGGAGCCCTGGGTCCAGCTCTGGAGTCCTGAGCACAGGAAGGACCTGGAGCTGTTGGAGCGAGTCCAGAGGAGGCCACGGAGATGATCCAAGGGCTGGAGAACATCTGGTGTGAGGACAGGGTGGGAGAGTTGGGGTTGTTCAACCTGGTCTGTAGGGAGACCTTAGAACAGCCTCCCAGGACTGAAAGGGGCTCCAGGAAAGCTGGGGAGGGACTTTTTCCAAGGGCCTGGAGTGACAGGATGAAGGGGAACGGCTTTAAATTGGAAGGGAGGAGATTTAGATTGGACATTGGGAAGAAATTCTTCACCATGAAGGTGGGGGGGCCCTGGCCCAGGTTGCCCAGGGAAGCTGTGGTTGCCCCATCCCTGGAGGTGTCCAAGGCCAGGTTGGATGGAGCTTGGAGCCCCCTGATGCAGTGGGAGGTGTCCCTGCCCATGGCAAGGGGTGGGACTGGATGGGCTTTGACGTCCCTCCCCACCCAAACCATGCCATGATCCTATGACTATTTGGGGGCTCAGGAGCAGCCGCACGCTCACATCTGCTCTGTTCTCCTTCTCTCCTCCCATTCCTCAGGGTCTCTTGTCCAGGAAAAAACATGGCTCTGCCTGGACACAGCAGCTCTGCCACGGATGGCCATGGTTGCAATGCCACCTGCTGATAACCCACAGCAACAAACCAATCCGAGTTCCCACCGTTGTTTTTAGAATGAGGGAGACTTCATCTCACCCCAGATAACCCTGTTCTGCTCAATCTCTTTATCCCTGATCTGGATGAGGGGATCGAGAGCTCCCTCAGTCAGTTTGGAGATGACACCAAGCTGGGTGGGAGTGTGGATCTGCTGGAGGGCAGGAAGGGTCTGCAGAGGGACCTGGATATGGATCCATGGGATGGAGGGCAGGAAGGGTCTGCAGAGGGACCTGGCCAGGCTGGATCCATGGGCCAAGGCCAACGGGATGGGGTTCAACAAGGCCAAGTGCCGGGTCCTGCCCTTGAGTCCCAGCAACCCCTGCAGCTCCAGGCTTGGGGAAGAGTGGCTGGAAAGCTGCCCCAAGGCAAAGGCCCTGGGGGTGCTGCTCGACAGCAGCTGAACAGGAGGCAGCAGTGGCCCAGGGGGGCAAGAAGGCCCTCAGCACCCTGGCTTGGCTCAGCCCTGGGGTGGCAGCAGGAGCAGGGCAGGGATCGTCCCCCTGCACTCAGCACCTCCAATCCTGGGCTCAGGGTTGGGCCCCTCCCTCCAAGAAAGCCCTGGAGGGGCTGGAGCGCGTCTGGAGAAGGGAGCGGAGCTGGGGAAGGGTCTGGAGAACAGGGGTTGTGGGAGCGGCTGAGGGCCCTGGGGGGGTTTGGTCTGGAGAAGAGGAGGCTGAGGGGAGACCTCATGGCTCTCTGCAGCTCCTGGAGAGGAGGTTTGATTCAGGTGGGTGCTGGGCTCTGCTCCCAAGGGATGGGATGAGAGGGAATGGCCTCAAGTTGCACCAGGGAAGGTTTAGATTGGATATTTGGAATAATTTTTGCTCACAGAATGAGTGATGAAGCCCTGGCAGAGGCTGCCCAGGGCGGTGGTGGAGTCCCCAACCCCGGAGGGGTTCAAAAGCCAGGTGGATGTGGCACTTGGGGACAGGGTTTAATGGTGGAGTTGGCAGTGTGAGGTTTATGGTTGGACTCGATGATCTTAAAGGTCTTTCCCAACCTAAAGGACGCTGGCTCTAGGGCAGGAACCCACCACAGAGGTCACCACCCTCTGGCCCAGCCCACCCCGAGCACGCAGGGCACCAACCTATGGTCTTAATGACGGCCTCCTGGAACATCCTCTCCTCGTGCTCCTTGATGATCTTGGTGCTGTCACCGATGTCGCAGTCGTAGCTCCCGGTCAGCGCGTAATCGATGCTGAGCCTCAGCTGCCTCAGCAGGGTGTTAAACACCTCCAGCACCGTGGGGCCTGGGGCAACGAGATGGGACAGATGCTCGAGTATCACCAGAAGAGGGCAGGTCCTCCCCGTGCACAGGGAGGTGTCGTTTCTTCCAGGATAGTGAAGTTTTCACCTCCCTCCAACAGGTTGAAAAGCATTTTGGTCTGATACACAGTGATTTTTAACCTCCAGCAGCTCCCTCGGTCAAGATAGGAGAGAAACCCCCTTCCAGGAGCACCACATTCCCAGCAAACCCTCCAAAAATCCCTTTATCCCTTGCCTGGAAGGCAAAGACAGGAATTGTATTCAACCCTCTAGGTTTAGGTTGCTCCATGGGTGCTGCGCTTGGGAGCATTGAAATGGAAGAGAACAGATCCCTCAACCCCCTTGGATGCTCCACCACCAGCTCAGAGTTGAGGACACACCAGATCCCAGCCCAAACCTCCAGCATCCACTTCCCACCACGATGAAAGGGCCATGAGATGGATGGAGAGGGTAAATCCATCTGCTTACCAACAGATCCAGAGGCTGCGATCACTGCTGCCTCCGAGAGGACCTCCACGATGCCCGCGCGCACGGTGGCCGCGCTCTTGCTGTTGGCATCCAAGTGCCCCAGGAGCTGCTGGATCACGAGATGGGAATGCTGTGGCTGGAAGGAGAGCAGCAGCATCAGCACAGGTGCTGCATGGACAAGGGGACAGCCTCTTTCCATAACCCACATGGCCATCTACGAGGAGACCTCAGAGCAGCCTCCCAGGACTGAAAGGGACTCCAAGAAAGCTGGGGAGGGACTCTGCATCAAGGAGTGCAGGGACAGGATGAGGGGAAGGGTTTGAAACTGGAAGAGGGGAGATTGAGGTAAAATCTTAGGAAGAAATGTTTTGCTGTGAGGGTGGGGAGGCCCTGGCCCAGGTTGCCCAGAGCAGTGGTGGCTGCCCCATCCCTGGAGGTGTTGAAGGCCAGGTTGGATGGGGCTTGGAGCCCCCTGATCCAGTGGGAGGTGTCCCTGCCCATGGCAGGGGGTGGGACTGGATGGGCTTTGAGGTCCCTTCCAACCCAATCCATTCCATGATTCTAGGAGTCTACAGCAGGGATGGATCCTGCACATGTGCCCAGCACCACCGACTCCCTGGCTCCTCCCAAGACATCTCTGCATGTGAAGTGAGAGGAGACACCTGGAGGGAACCTCTTCTACACAACTGACCAAGACATTGGAGCAATTTGCATGGGAAAAATGATCTAAAGTTCTCTACAGATCTAAGAAAACGGTGACAATTAATCCTGGGGATTTCAGGGAGAAAAGACTTGGGGTTTTTTTGAGCTTCCCAAACACATCAACGCTTCCAAAGGGTCCTTCTGAGCTGTTGTGACCTTGCACCTCCAATGTGCACTACCAGGATTTTATGGAATCTCACAGCACTGTGGAGGGGTTGAGGCAGTTTATGGGATTAAAAAGAAGAAATGAGAGCAAGGGGAGGGGGTTTGCTTTTAACTGTGAGAGTTCTGCAGGCAGAGCTCTGGCTTGGCCGAGTCCAAAAGCGAAGGGAATTCCCACGGGGGTGAAGTGGAGCAGCTTCAGCAGAGTGGGAGCAGGGTGGGAAGGCAGCACCGTCCCCGAGAGCGAGCAGGGACCCCCACAAAGGGAGTTTCACAGAATCACAGAATGGATTTGGTTGGAAAAGTCCTTTAAGATCATCCAGTCCAGCCATCGATCCAGCCCTGCTAAGGCCACCCGTAGACCACGTCCCCAAGTAGAACATCCACTCATCTTTTAAACCCCTCCAGGGATGGGGACTCCACCACCTTCCTGGGAGCCTCTGACAGGGCTTCACCACTCTTCCAGTAAAGAAGTTGTCCCCCATATCCAATCTGACTCTGCCCTGGAGCAACTTGAGGCCATTTCCTCTCATCCCATCCCTTGGGAGCAGAGCCCAACCCCCCCCTGGCTCCACCCTCCTCTCCAGGAGCTGCAGAGAGCCATGAGGTCTCCCCTCAGCCTCCTCTTCTCCAGACCAAACCCCCCCAGGGCCCTCAGCTGCTCCCACAACCCCTCTTCTCCAGACCCTTCCCCAGCTCCGCTCCCTTCTCCAGGGCTTTCTTGGAGGGAGGGGCCCAACCCCGAGCCCAGGATCCGTGTGAGATACGAGACTCCAGTGGTACCTCCATACGGACTCGACTGAGATCCAAGCATCCTAAGACACGCACGGTTGGCAGCCAGCCAGGCCAACCAACTCCTTTCAGCCCCCTCCTCACGTTCAGGTCCCCCAGCCCACGCTTCCATACACCTGGATGGTGTTCCCAACCCATTTTTGGGGCACACCTGGTGGCCCAGCTCACTGCCAGCGCTCGGCCTCGAGCCTCGGGAGGTGGCAATGCGGTGGCTGTGACTCAGCCCAGCTGGGAAGGAAGATCCAAGCGTTCCCCAGTACACCCTGTGCGTCCCCAACTGGTGCCACCGGCCACGGTCCCTACCTGGATCGAGTACATGATGATCCTGAAGCAGCAAGTGGCAAAGACCTTCGGCTCCCAGAGGGAGTGGTTATCCAGGTGGCTGGGGAAAAGAAGGAAAGGGAGGGGAAATTAATAACCACAGAATCATGGAATGGTTTGGGTAGGAAGGGACCTCAAAGCCCAGCCAGTTCCAACCCCCCTGCCACGGGCAGGGACACCTCCCACTGGATCAGGGGGCTCAAAACCCCATCCAACCTGGCGTTGAACACCTCCAGGGATGGGGCAGCCACAACTTCCTTGGGCAACCTGGGCCAGGGCCTCCCCACCCTCAGTGTGAAGAATTTCATCCCAACGTCCAATCTGAATCTCCCTCCTTCCAATTTAAAGCCGTTCCCGCTCGTCCTGTCCCTCCATACCCTCGGAAAAACTCCCTCCTCAGCTCTCCTGGAGCCACTCAGGTACTGGATTGATTTTGTTAGTCCCTCAAATCCATGCAAAGCAGCACCAAGCCCCAGGGATGGGGAGAAGAAGCAGAAAGCAAACCCTGCATGAGCAGACAGGGACAAAGAGCCCTCTCCAGGGGGACTTTCCCCAGCCACAGCTTTCTATCCCAAGCCATCCTCCTCACCGCCTCCAAAAATCCGATCTCAACCTGAAACCCAGTCCCAACCTCCAGTTCCAGGCTGAAGGAAGCTGTGTCTTCATCCCAGGAATTGCCCCCTGTGCCTCAGTTTCCCTTGAGGCAAAGCCAAGGGGAGCCCCACTCACATGAGGACGGGTTTGATGGCGTTCTTGATGTTCCCGTACGCCGCGCGGCCCAGGAGCTCCCGCAGGCACCTCTCAGCCAGCTCCGCAGGACTCTCCTTCTCCTTCTCAGTTGGTTGCAGAGGAGAGGGGGAGCGGCTGTGAAAGCAGAGGAGGGCGATGAGAGCGGCGCTGAGCGTGAGGCAGCAGCGGAGGGGGGAGAAAGAGGCACCAGAATCCGGCCAGGAAGGGTTGGAGCAAAACGATCCCGGCATTCCCTGGCATCGTGTGCCACTTGGGGGACACGAGAGACCCCTTGTATAGCCCAAAGCCACCCCACAGCAGGCAAATGTCATCCTGCCAAGCAGATGGAGCAGCTCCATCCCAGAGGAGCCTGGAGGGAAAGCACTGCTGGGTTGGAGCCACTTGAGAGAGGAGAGGAGAGGAGAGGAGAGGAGAGGAGAGGAGAGGAGAGGAGAGGAGAGGAGAGGAGAGGAGAGGAGAGGAGAGGAGAGGAGAGGAGAGGAGAGGAGAGGAGAGGAGAGGAGAGGAGAGGAGAGGAGAGGAGAGGAGAGGAGAGGAGAGGAGAGGAGAGGAGAGGAGAGGAGAGGAGAGGAGAGGAGAGGAGAGGAGAGGAGAGGAGAGGAGAGGAGAGGAGAGGAGAGGAGAGGAGAGGAGAGGAGAGGAGAGGAGAGGAGAGGAGAGGAGAGGAGAGGAGAGGAGAGGAGAGGAGAGGAGAGGAGAGGAGAGGAGAGGAGAGGAGAGGAGAGGAGAGGAGAGGAGAGGAGAGGAGAGGAGAGGAGAGGAGAGGAGAGGAGAGGAGAGGAGAGGAGAGGAGAGGAGGGGATACACCAGGATGGCCCCGCTCGCAGCGCCAAGGCTGGGCCAGGTGGCAGGGGCAGCATCCTGGGACAGGGAGGACAACAGAGATGGTCAGTGCTGGAGAGAGAAGGACCTTATTGGTGAGGATACAGGACATCAGTGAGGATACAGCAGGGCCAGGGAGGGGATTCTGCCCCTCTGGGGAGACCCCACCTGGAGCCCTGGGTCCAGCTCTGGAGTCCTGAGCACAGGAAGGACCTGGAGCTGTTGGAGAGAGGCCAGGGAGGGCCACGGAGATGATCCAAGGGCTGGAGAACCTCTGGTGTGAGGACAGGCTGGGAGAGTTGGGGTTGTTCATCCTGGAGAAGAAAAAGCTGTGGGGAGACCTTAGAGCAGCCTCCCGGGACTGAAAGGGGCTCCAGGAAAGCTGGGGAGGGGCTTTTTCCAAGGGTCTGGAGTGACAGGATGAGGGGGAACAGCTTTAAATTGGAAGGGGGAGAGATTTAGGTTGGACATTGGGAAGAAATTCTTGATGATGAGGGTGGGGAGGCCCTGGCCCAGGTTTCCCAGAGCAGTGGTGGCTGCCCCATCCCTGGATGTGTTGAAGGCCAGGTTGGATGGGGCTTGGAGCCCCCTGATCCAGTCTATAATTGTATGATAATGTCCTCCCAGGGTGGAAGAGGAAAGCAGTCACAGCCTGGCACGAGTCACCCTGAACATGAACACCCCAGAGATCCATCTCCTTTTTCCACACTCGGGCCTGTTTGGCATCACATAAATGGCTTTTATCACCTTGACACTTCAGTTTATAAGAAAAAGGGGAAAAGCACCCGGCCAGAAGCTCCTTCCAAAGGCTGAGAGATCTCTCTTAACCTTGAAAAGGAAAATCCCAGGAGGAATTCGTGCCTGCTGCTCTGCTCTGTGCTTCTGAGCTGAGCAGCTCCACCTCACAGACCCAGCTGGTGGCAAACACGCAGCCGGCGGGGGGTGAGGCTGCAAGAAGGAAGGGTCAGCCAGCAAAGCTCCCGAGATTCCTCTTGCCTGGTTTTAAAATAGCTCCTTTGGAAGCATTGAAGCAGGAATTCCTCATGGAGATCAGCCCAACTAAGAGCCTTCGCAAACCTGCAGCATCCTTCAGCAAGGCACTCGCAGGGTTTTCCCTTTGGCCACTCGATGCATTTTCATACAATCATGGAATGGTTTGGGTTGGAAGGGACCACAAAGCCCATCCAACCCCTCTGCCGTGGGCAGGGACACCTCCCACTGGATCAGGGGGCTCCAAGCCCCATCCAACCTGACCTTGAACACCTCCAGGGATGGGGCAGCCACCACTGTTCTAGGCAACCTGGGCCAGGGCCTCCCCACCCTTACAGGAGAACATTTCTCCCCAAGATCTCATCTCAATCTCCCCTCTTGCAGCTCCAAACCCTTCCCCTCATCCCATCCCTGCACTCCCTGATCCAGAGCCCCTCCTCAGCTTTCCTGGAGCCCCTTTCAGTCCTGGGAGGCTGCTCTAAGGTCTCCCCACAGCCTTCTCTTCTCCAGGATGAACAACCCCAACTCTCCCACCCTGTCCTCACACCAGACGTTCTCCAGCCCTCGGATCATCTCCGTGGCCTCCTCTGGACCCATTCCAACAGTTCCATCTCCTTCTCATGGTGGGGATGTTTCACACCTCTGCCCTGAAAACCCTTGGGAAAAGCCCCCCTGGAGCCCCAGAAGGCTCTGGTGGAGCACTCACCTTTCAGACTCCTCCACGTTCTGCAAGTTGAAGAGCAGCGAGGGTACGATTTTATCCATGTGCTGTGGGTCCCAGATGTTGGCTTGGAGTTCATCGTTCACCGTCTTCCTTACCACCCCTTGGAGGCCTTTAATTCCAGACATCCTGATCCTGGGAAACAAAGTGACACCATCATTTTACACGTGCACACACGAAGGGGTCCCTCAAGGGTTCCAGACTGGAACCAGTGCTGCTGAATATCTTCATTGATGACATCATGAGCGAGATCAAGGGCACCCTCAGCAAGTTTGCAGATGACTCCAAGTTGAGTGGGGCAGTGGTGACACCAGAAGGACAGGATGGAATTCAGAGGGACCTGGACAAGCTGGAGAAGTGGGGCTGTGAGAACCTCCTGAGGTTCAACAAGGCCAAGGGCAAGGTCCTGCATCTGGGTTGGGGCAACCTCTGGTATCAATACAGAATGGGGGATGATGGGATTGGGAGCAGAACTGAGGAGAAGGACTGGCCCAGGTTGCCCAGAGCAGTGGTGGCTGCCCCATCCCTGGAGGTGTTGAAGACCAGGTTGGATGGGGCTTGGAGCCCCCTGATCCAGTGGGAGGTGTCCCTGCCCATGGCAGAGGGGTTGGAACTGGATGGGCTTTGAGGTCCCTTCCAACCCAACCCATTCCATGCTTCTGTGATTGCGTGTGGTGTTACAGAGGTGTGAGAAGGGTTGGTTTCCATTTGCTGTCCTGCTTTCAGGATTGAAGGAGAAGGGAGAAATGTGCCTTCAGGCTCCCAACTTCCCTTCCTTATGCAAAACATGATCAGGCAGCACCTGCTTTTTGCCCATCCCAGGTGCATCCGTCAGCATTCCAAAACTTTGGTCCAAGGCCTGAGCTCGGAGCATGAAGCAAGGAAGTGATCCTCATCCCAAAAAGAGGATGGCAAAAGGTCTCCCCTCTTAAGAGAATTCATATTGGCTCCAAAACTGCCTCCTGGTTGTTATTTTCCACGTTTAAAGGCGATTATGTGTCTCTGGCCAGCGCTGGGGACTGCCTCGCGTTGCTGTGATGGGAAAGGCACCCCGGGGGATTAATTACTGCAAAAGCAGACAGATTAATGATGTTTACTGCTGCCCTGGCCAGCCCTGTCCTGGTGTGTTTAAAGAGACCTGGCGACTGAAATCGTGGAATCATTAGGGTTGGAAAAGCTCATCCAGGCCAACTCCACCGTGGTGACCAAACCCTGGCCCCAAGGGCCACGGCCACACACTTTTTGAACCCCTCCAGGGATGGGAACTCCATCCACATCCCTGGGAGCCTCTGCCAGGGCTTCATCACTCTGGCAGGAAAGAAATTGTTCCCAATATCCAATCTAAACCTTCCTCTCATCCCATCTCCTGTCCCTTGGGAGCAGAGTCCAAGCCCCCCTCCCGGCTCCACCCTCCTCTCCAGGAGCTGCAGAGAGCCATGAGGTCTCCCCTCAGCCTCCTCTTCTCCAGACCAAACCCCCCCAGGTCCCTCAGCCGCTCCCACAACCCCTCTTCTCCAGACCCTTCCCCAGCTCCACTCCCTTCTCCAGATGCGCTCCAGCCCCTCCAGGGCTTTCTTGGAGGGAGGGGCCCAACCCTGAGCCCAGGATTGGAGGTGCTGAGTGCAGGGGGACGATCCCTGCCCTGCTCCTGCTGCCACCCCAGGGCTGAGCCAAGCCAGGGTGCTGGGGGCCTTCTTGCCCCCCTGGGCCACTGCTGCCTCCTGTTCAGCCGCTGTCGAGCAGCACCCCCAGGGCCTTTGCCTTGGGGCAGCTTTCCAGCTGTGTCCCTGCCCATGGCAGGGGGTTGGAACTGGATGGGATTTAAGGTCCCTTCCAACCCAAACCATTCCAGGACTCTACGATGATCCCCATGGGCACCGCTCGGCGCTGCAGCTGCTGGGAACAGAAGCAGCGTGGAAAACCCTCCATATGTGTCACAGCTGGAGAGTGGAGATCCAAAACCAGTCCTTCAGAGGAGCCAGGCTCAGTGGTTCCTCCTCTCCATACCAGGCAGCTCATGCCATGGAGAGAGGTGGTTTCTCCTCTGCTGGGAAGGATGGTGGATGGGACCGGCTGCTGCTGCCAGGATGATTTTAGCTGCTTCAGAGCCTTTCCTGCTGCCGTCTGTTGGTCTGAAATATCAGGGATGTGAAGCAGAAGGATTGCCCTGGAGGATGCCCAGCCTGGAGCTGGGAACTGGGGCATCACCTGCCTGAACCCTTCCAGCAGCACAGATATTGGTGTCTTCTCTCCAACTTCTTGCACTGTTTCATCCTCATATATTGGATGGAAGGGACTTCAAAGACCATCGAGCTCCCACCCCCTGCCATGGGCAGGGACACCTCCCACTGGATCAGGGGGCTCAAAGCCCCATCCAACCTGGCCCTGAACACCTCCAGGGATGGGGCAGCATCCACTGCTCTGGGAAACCTGGGCCAGGGCCTCCCCACCCTCATCATCAAGAATTTCTCGCTATGATCTCATCTCAGTCTCCCCTCTTGCAGCTCCAAACCCTTCCCCTCATCCCATCCCTGCACTCCCTGATCCAGAGCCCCTCCCCAGCTTTCCTGGAGCCCCTTTCAGTCCTGGGAGGCTGCTCTAAGCTCTCCCCACAGCCTTCTCTTCTCCAGCATGAACAACCCCAACTCTCCCATCCTGTCCTCACAGCACAGGTTCTCCAGCTCTTGGATCATCTCCGTGGCCTCCTCTGGACTCGCTCCAACAGCTCCAGGTCCTTCCTGTGCTCAGGACTCCAGAGCTGGACCCAGGGCTCCAGGTGGGGTCTCCCCAGAGCGCAGCAGAGGGGCAGAATCCCCTCCCTCCCCTCTGCTCCCACTCTTTGGGTGCAGCCCAGGACACCCTTGGTTTCTGGGCTGGGAGCGCCCATTGCCGGCTCCTGGGGAGCTTCTCCTCCCCCAGCACCCCAAGGCCTTCTCCTCAGGGCTGCTCCCAACCCATTCTCCATACAGCCTGGATTTGTCCTTGAGATTTCCCCAGCCTAGGTGCAGGATGTTGCCCATGGCCTTGTTGAACTCCGTGAGGTTCTCACGTGGATGTGCACTGTGCTGTGTTTTCCAGGCTCCTGTTTCACCCTCCCATCTAATCCACAGGGTTAACAGCTGGGAATATAACGGAGGGTAAAGATCAGAGACCTTCTGAGCTCTGAAGGAATCACCGTGGATCTCCAACACAGCACAAACCAATCGGTTCACGCAGCCTCCATCCAACCCGTCCCCAAAAGCAGGCTCCTCAGGAAGCCTTTCCAACTTCTTCAGGAAAGGAAGAAGCTGGGGGCACAGGGAAGCCCCCCAGGAGTCTGAGAGCACTCACTTTGTCCGGATGTCCGGGTCGTCGTGGCTGGAGTGACACATCTCACTGAACCGGGACACGAAGAAGTCGTAGCTGCGGTGATAGGATGGGGTGTCCTCCTCGATGTTGGCAAACTTGACAAACTGGGAGAGAAGAAGGAAAGAGGTCAACCCAGAGGGCAAGGCAACAAAAATATCCATTAAGCTCCTCTCCAAACATTTATGGGGTTCAGCTGTGCAAAGCAGGGCTCTTCACTACAGCAGCTCAGCATGAACCATAGAATGGTTTGGTTGGAAAAGACCTTTGAGATCATCGAGTCCAACCGTACGTCCAACGTGCGCGGGGTAAGTCAGGCTGCAGCCAGCAGACCGGGTGGGGAGGGGCCAAATAATCACAAAATTACAGAATCATTAAAGTTGGAGAAGCCCTCCAAGCTCATCCAGTCCAACATCAGCCCAGCCCCACCGTGGTGACCAGACCCTGTGCCACGGCCACACAGGTTTTGAACTCCTCCAGGGATGGGGACTCCACCACCTCCCTGGGAGCCTCTGACAGGGCCTCAGAACCCTTTTGGTGAAGAAATTGTTCCTGATGTCCAATCTGACCCTGTCCTGGGGCAACTTTCCCCTTATCCCATCCCTTGGGAGCAGAGCCCAAGCCCCCCTGGCTCCACCCTCCTCTGCAGGAGCTGCAGAGAGCCATGAGGTCTCCCCTCAGCCTCCTCTTCTCCAGACCAAACCCCCCCAGGGCCCTCAGCCGCTCCCACAACCCCTCTTCTCCAGACCCTTCCCCAGCTCCGCTCCCTTCTCCAGACACGCTCCAGCCCCTCCAGGGCTTTCTTGGAGGGAGGGGCCCAACCCTGAGCCCAGGATTGGAGGTGCTGAGTGCAGGGGGACGATCCCTGCCCTGCTCCTGCTGCCACCCCAGGGCTGATCCAAGCCAGGGTGCTGGGGGCCTTCTTGCCCCCCTGGGCCACTGCTGCCTCCTGTTCAGCCGCTGTCGAGCAGCACCCCCAGGGCCTTTGCCTTGGGGCAGCTTTCCAGCCACTCTTCCCCAAGCCTGGAGCTGCAGGGGTTGCTGGGACACAAGGGCAGGACCTGGCACTTGGCCTTGTTGAACCCCACCCCACTGGCCTTGGCCCATGGATCCAGCCTGGCCAGGTCCCTCTGCAGACCCTTCCTGCCCTCCAGCCCATGGATCCATATCCAGGTCCCTCTGCAGACCCTTCCTGCCCTCCAGCAGATCCACACTCCCACCCAGCTCGGTGTCATCTCCCAACTGACTGAGGGAGCCCTCGATCCCCTCATCCAGACCAGGGATGAAGAGATTGAACAGGACTAACCAGAACACTGAGCCCTGGGGACACCACTTGTCTCCAGCAACCACCCGACCCCACCAAGCTCCAGCAGCATCCAGGCTCGGCTGAGGATGTTGCAAACCTCACTGCAATCTCCTATAAAGAGCATTTAGATGAGCAACGACGCTCTTTCACGCACTAAAAACAGGAGATAAATTGGCCCCCAGTTTCTCTCCAACCTTCCAGAGGGACCAAAACCCAGCCTACATTTCCCAAATGCTGCTGCAGGGAAGAAAAGAGCCTTGGAGAAACAAACTGCAGGCAGGCTCTTCACCACATCCCAGATCTTGCCTGCAGCAAGAGGTCCCATCGCTCCCTTCCAGCAGGCACAGAGCTTGCCAGGAATGCCAGCTGACCAACAGCTCTGGCTGCTCAGCTTTCAGGGGGAGAATGAAGGAGAAAGAAAGGATAAACATGTTTTCAACCTTTCCTCTAAACTGTGATGATGAAAAGACGGGAGCAAAGGGTTGGGAAGGAAGGGGGAATCTCAGCTCATCATAGAATCCCCAACATAAGGAGATGAAGCTGTTGGAAAGGGTCCAGAGGAGGCCACAGAGATGATCCGAGGGCTGGAGAGGACAGGGTGGGAGAGTTGGGGTTGTTCATCCTGGAGAAGAGAAGGCTGTGGGGAGACCTTAGAGCAGCCTCCCAGGACTGAAAGGGCCTCCAGGAAAGCTGGGGAGAGGCTCTTGATCAGGGAGTTCAGGGATGCGATGAGGTGGAACTGTTTTAAGCTGCAAGAGGGGAGATTACGATGAGATCTTAGGGAGAAATGTCCTCCTGTGAGGGACAAAGTGGAAGGACATTATATTGGAAGGGGGAAGACTCCAGCTTGGGACTCCCTAGGGCAGAGCAGAAGGGGAGAACCTCCCTCACCCTGCTCCCCGCACTCTTCTCCATGCGCCCCAGGGCACAAGGACACTTTCCTGGCTCGTGGTCACCCTGGGTTGGAGGGACCTCAAAGCCCATCCAGTTCCACCCCCTGCCATGGGCAGGGACACCTCCCACTGGATCAGGTTGCTCCAACTGGATCAGTCCCATCCAACCTGGCCTTGGACACCTCCAGGGATGGAGCAGCCACAGCTTCTCTGGGCAACCTGGGCCAGGGCCTCCCCATCTTCACAGGAGAACATTTCTCCCCGAGATCACATCTCAATGTCCCCTCTTGCCCATGGTGCCCTTCAGAGCTGGCAAAGACCAGCCCAAAGCATCACATGGAGCTGATCAGCACAAACTCACTGCTATTAATAACGGCAGCTGCAAGGGTTGGCGCTGCAGGAGCGAAGGAGTCGGCTCAGCCCCACCAGGAACCGTTCCCAGAGCGCAGGGATCGGCTCCAACTGATAAACTCTTACTCACCAGAAAAATGCAGGGCTGTTACATAAGAAACCTCTGTACTAGGCAGCGCACAAAGAAGGATTTTGAAGCTCATGGCAGCTCCACGTGCAAGAGGAGGTTGAGAAGTGGTAATGGGGCTTCCTGTGGAAGGTCTGGGAGAGCTGTCCCAGCACCCCCTGGCCAAGAAGCATCGTGAACTCACAAGGTTCCGCAAGACCAAGGACAAGGTCCTGCACCTGGGACAGAGCAATACACGGTTTCAATATAGGATGGGGGACAATGTGACTGAGAGCAGCCCTGAGGAGAAGGCCTTGGGGTGCTGGGGGAGGAGAAGCTCTCCAGGAGCCAGCAATGGGTGCTCCCAGCCCAGAAACCAAGGGTGTCCTGGGCTGCACCCAAAGAGTGGGAGCAGAGGGGAGGGAGGGGATTCTGCCCCTCTGCTGCGCTCTGGGGAGACCCCACCTGGAGCCCTGGGTCCAGCTCTGGAGTCCTGAGCACAGGAAGGACCTGGAGCTGTTGGAGCGAGTCCAGAGGAGGCCACGGTGATGATCCAAGGGCTGGAGAACCTCTGGAGTGAGGACAGGGTGGGAGAGTTGGGGTTGTTCATCCTGGAGAAGAGAAGGCTGTGGGGAGACCTTAGAGCAGCCTCCCAGGACTGAAAGGGGCTCCAGGAAAGCTGGGGAGGAACTCTGGATCAGGGAGTGCAGGGACAGGATAAGGGGAAGGGTTTGGAGCTGCAAGAGGGGAGACTGAGATGAGATCTTAGGGGGAAATGTTTTGGTGTGAGGGTGGGGAGGCCCTGGCCCAGGTTTCCCAGAGCAGTGGTGGCTGCCCCATCCCTGGAGGTGTTGAAGGCCAGGTTGGATGGTGCTTGGAGCCCCCTGATCCAGTGGGAGGTGTCCCTGCCCATGGCAGGAGGGTTGGAACTGGCTGGGCTTTGAGGTCCCTTCCAACCCAACCCATTCCACGATTCTATAATTGAAGGAAAAAAGCCATCAACCCTTCAACGAAAAGAACTCATTTTCGCCAATGGGCACCACATCCCAGCTCAGAAGCTCCTCTGCAGCTTCTCGCCGTGTTCCCACCCAGAAACCAGTTCATCCCATGGAAATGCAACCCTATTTCTGTTGTGGTTTGAAGGAACGTGGAGTTTGGGGCTCCGCTGCCTGAAGCTGGTGAACTCCAACTGAAACACAGCCGGGGACGAGCAGGGAGGGAACGTGAGGAGCTCGGCTGCCTTGGAGAAGGAAAACAACGGGTGGGAAGGGATAACACTGCCACCTATAAATACATCAGACATAAATACATCAGAGGAGGAACATCAAGGCGGGGGAAGAGCTGTTTATATGAAAGATCAAGAGAAAATAAAATGGGAACGACATGGAGCTGGAAATTAGAGGGTTCCTCCCCAAAGCACGGAGGTTGCTCAGCAGCCTCCTAAAGAGGATGAGGAACCAAAGTGGATTTAAGCTGCAGCTCCATATGGTCACCCTGGGGATTATAGGATGGAGTTATGGAGATCACGGGACACTCGGTTTCTGCTGTGGTTGTGGCTCTGGGACCAGCCCCTCAGCAAGTGGACACCTCAGGGGTGTGAGAGGAGGGAGCTGTGTTCAACTGAGTGGGGCAGAGGTCACACCAGAAGGATGGGATGGCATCCAGAGGGACCTGGACAGGCTGGAGAAGAGGGGCTGTGAGAACCTCCTGACGTTCAAAAGGCCAAGGGCAAAGTCCTGCACCTGAGTCAGGGCAACCCATGGTTTCAGTACAGGATGGGGATGATTGGGAGAAGCCCTGAGGAGAAGGCCTTGGGGTGCTGGGGGAGAAGAAGCTCCCAAGGAGCCGGCAATGGGCGCTCCCAGCCCAGAAACCAAGGGTGTCCTGGGCTGCACCCAAAGAGTGGGAGCAGAGGGGAGGGAGGGGATTCTGCCCCTCTGCTGCGCTCTGGGGAGACCCCACCTGGAGCCCTGGGTCCAGCTCTGGAGTCCTGAGCACAGGAAGGACCTGGAGCTGTTGGAGAGAGTCCAGAGGAGGCCACGGTGATGATCCAAGGGCTGGAGAACCTCTGGAGTGAGGACAGGGTGGGAGAGTTGGGGTTGTTCAGGCTGGAGAAGAGAAGGCTGTGGGGAGACCTTAGAGCAGCCTCCCAGGACTGAAAGGGGCTGCAGGAAAGCTGGGGAAGGACTTTTTCCAAGGGTCTGGAGTGATGGGATGAGGGGGAATGGCTTTAAATTGGACATTACGAAGAAATTCTTAACCATGAGGGTGGGGAGGCCCTGGCCCAGGTTTCCCAGAGCAGTGGTGGTTGCCCCATCCCTGGATGTGTTGAAGGCCAGGTTGGATGGGGCTTGGAGCCCCCTGATCCAGTGGGAGGTGTCCCTGCCTATGGCAGGGGGCTTGGAACTGGATGGGCTTTGAGGTCCCCTCCACCCCAACCCATTCTGTGATTCTATGATTCAGCTGAGCTTTCACACCACGGAGAATGACTCACTTGGAGCAGGTTTCTATAAACAACCTCCTCCTGCCTCTGCCATCAGCTCTGTTATTGTGAGGATCACTTGAGACTGCACCCTCTAATTAAGCGTAAGCCTGAGGCACGTTCCTCATTAGCAGATCGAAGAAGAAGGTTCTCATTATCATCATTCCCTTTTCTATAAAAGCTTGCAACTTTTCCCTGCTGTTTGCCCTCTGAATGCCACCATGCTTGAGAAGACCAAAAAAAAGCATCACTAAACCACCACTCCTGATCCAAATTCCTCATTAAAACACTCGCTGCTGATTCCTGATCACTAAGGAAACACCCATCTGTGGTCCAGGACCATCTCCCCTCTCCATGGCTGCCTCAATACAGGAAGTTTGCTTCACGTGGCTGGGAAACATGAGGGAGGGGCTGTGTCCTGCCCTTGTGTCCCAGCAACCCCTGCAGCTCCAGGCTTGGGGAAGAGTGGCTGGAAAGCTGCCCCAAGGCAAAGGCCCTGGGGGTGCTGCTCGACAGCGGCTGAACAGGAGGCAGCAGTGGCCCAGGGGGGCAAGAAGGCCCCCAGCACCCTGGCTTGGCTCAGCCCTGGGGTGGCAGCAGGAGCAGGGCAGGGATCGTCCCCCTGCACTCAGCACCTGGAATCCTGGGCTCAGGGTTGGGCCCCTCCCTCCAAGAAAGCCCTGGAGGGGCTGGAGCGCGTCTGGAGAAGGGAGCGGAGCTGGGGAAGGGTCTGGAGAAGAGGGGTTGTGGGAGCGGCTGAGGGCCCTGGGGGGGTTTGGTCTGGAGAAGAGGAGGCTGAGGGGAGACCTCATGGCTCTCTGCAGCTCCTGGAGAGGAGGGTGGAGCCAGGGGGGAATTGGGCTCTGCTCCCAAGGGATGGGATGAGAGGGAATGGCCTCAGCTTCTGCCAGTGCATGGTCAGATTGGACATCAGGAACGATTTCTTTACTGAAAGGGTTCTCAGGCCCTGGCAGAGGCTCCCAGGGAGGTGGTGGAGTCCCCATCCCTGGAGGGGTTCAAAAGCCGGGTGGATGAGGTGCTCATGGATCTGGTTCAGCAGTGACAGGGATGGTTGGACTCGATGATTTCAAAGGTCTTTTCCAACCAAACAATTCCGTGATGCTGTGACTCCATGACCCGGTGTCTCCTGTTCCTGGCTGTCTGTGCTGGGGCTGGGATGCTGAAGCATCTACCGTGGCATCACGAGCCTTGCAGTGAGGGTTGTCCCATCTCCAGCTGCTCCTGCTGAGGTGCAGCTCAAGGCACGTCCCGGTGGCCTCTCCAGGCACCAAAGGACCTCAGGAGCACCCAGAGAGCGGCCACACACAGGGAGACACTCGCTGACTTCAGCTTTAAATCCTGCCTCTACCTACGGTCCCTCTGGAACCTGGGACACCGCCTCATGGGCTGGGGAAGAGGATCTGGAACACACTTGGAGCAGCATCTTTAAGAAAACCCTCTCTTTTTAAAGCAACAAGGACTCCAAGCCCTCAGAGGCCTGGGTGTACACCCAGTGCTCCCAGTAGAAACCAGCAGAAAGGCCAGGCACGAGTGGCTTCTGGCTTCCAGCCGGGATCAGTGGTTTGGATGCCAGGAGGAGGTCACCTCTGTCCATCCACGCTTCTCCTTTCCTCTCACGTTATGTCTGCTCCACACAGCTCAAGCATTCATTGCAAGAGGCAGCTCTCTTTAATCCAACCCTTTTCTGAGCACAAATCCATGGGGATCACCTCCTGAGTTGCTCTATTGTCCAAAACTGCTGATGGCCCCCTCTGTCCTCGGGCTTATTTAGGAAAAGCTGAATTCCAGAGCTGGAATGCACGGCAGCAGAAATCAGAGACCAGCAAGCGGTCACAGACAGCAAGAAGCCAAGGTCTTGACAACCTCAGACACATGAAACCCTCTCCTGCATCCTCTCCTTGCCCTTCCCAACAGGCTCTCCTGCCCTGGCACCCTGCAGAGACTTGGGAATGACAGGGAAGGTGGAAAGGATAGGACCAGGTAGGTCAGCAGGGCATTGCCACCTCCCGCCGCGCCCCCACTCACCGAGTTGGTCCCAAGGATCTGCAGGTTGGGCTTCTCCGACTCCAGCAGCTTTGCCACCATCTTCAGGAAGCTCTCCACGAAGAGATTGATGCTCTGGCAGTGACAGGCCATGAGGAGCTGGTCCAGGGCCTCCATGGCAATGCACACGTACCTGGGAGAAGAGAGGGGCCTGGGTGACTCCCTGACAGCCACATGGGCCACCCCTCCTCCTCCCCTCTCCCAAACAACCACCAAAACACCAACCTCCTCCCCTGGCCAAGCCAAGGAGAAAGATTTGACACCCAAAATACCCCTTTTGGATGGTGTTGGATGCTCCCAGCATCTCTCCTCCTAGAAAGACTCAGGACCAAGGCTGCCAGCAACACCTTGGATCTCCCATAGCGCCACTTGAGGGCTTCCCTCACCAGGAAAAGGTCTTTATGTCCTGTAAGGAAGCCCTGGGCTTTGTGCAGGGTGGGCTCAGCACCACAGGCCCAAGACCAGGATGGAGGCATTGCCCAGCTCTGCTCCCTTCTCCAGACGCGCTCCAGCCCCTCCAGGGCTTTCTTGGAGGGAGGGGCCCAACCCTGAGCCCAGGATTGGAGGTGCTGAGTGCAGGGGGACGATCCCTGCCCTGCTCCTGCTGCCACCCCAGGGCTGAGCCAAGCCAGGGTGCTGGGGGCCTTCTTGCCCCCCTGGGCCACTGCTGCCTCCTGTTCAGCCGCTGTCGAGCAGCACCCCCAGGGCCTTTGCCTTGGGGCAGCTTTCCAGCCACTCTTCCCCAAGCCTGGAGCTGCAGGGGTTGCTGGGACACAAGGGCAGGACCCGGCACTTGGCCTTGTTGGACCCCATCCCGTTGGCCTTGGCCCATGGATCCATATCCAGGTCCCTCTGCAGAGCCTTCCTGCCCTCCAGCCCATGGATCCATATCCAGGTCCCTCTGCAGACCCTTCCTGCCCTCCAGCCCATGGATCCATATCCAGGTCCCTCTGCAGACCCTTCCTGCCCTCCAGCAGATCCACACTCCCACCCAGCTTAGTCCACTGCCAGGTCCTGTGGAGCTTCTCCTCCCCCAGCACCCCAAGGCCTTCTCCTCAGGGCTGTTCTCAAGGGTGTCTGATAAACCCAGATAAAAGGAGGCTCCTGATAACACAGCTCTGGTTCCAGCTGGTAAAACACAGCAGGACTGATCCCTTCTCCTGAGGCCCCACAACTGTTCAAATCTGGCTCCAGCCCGGAGCAGGTTCTCTGGTGTCTCATAGCAGGGTTGAGCTCATTCAGACACCGCTCCAGCTCTTCCAGGTACTGTGAAAAATAAGCAGCCAGCGATTCCTGGATCCAAGATGTTCCTTCCCATCTGTCAAACTGGGTTAAAACTGGCCCAGAGGGGAAAAAAAGGTATGAAGAAGCAACTGAGAACCCGCAGGAAGCATCAAGCTCCTTCCTTGTAGGAAACAAGGCTGAAAATAACCTTCTGGGCTCATCATTCTTGGCTTCTCTTTCGGGGACAATGGGACCCAGACCACCGAGAGGGAAAAGGGAAACTTGTGGTGTTGTCACCTCCTGCCTACCCCAACCATCCTTTACAGACCACAGAATCATGGAATGGGTTGGAAGGGACCTCAGAGCCCATCCAGTTCCAACCCCCTGCCATGGGCAGGGACACCTCCCACTGGATCAGGGGGCTCCAAGCCCCATCCAACCTGACCTTCAACACCTTCAGGGATGGGGCAGCCACTACTGCTCTGGGCAACCTGGGCCAGGGCCTCCCCACCCTCAGCATGAAGAATTTCTTCCCAATGTCCAATCTAAATCTCACTCCTTCCAATTTAAAGCTGTTCTCCCTCATCCCATCAGTCCAGGTCCTTGGAAAAAGCCCCTCCCCAGCTTTCCTGGAGCCCCTTTCAGTCCTGGGAGGCTGCTCTAAGATCTCCCCACAGCCTTCTCTTCTCCAGCCTGAACAACCCCAACTCTTCCACCCTGTCCTCACAACAGAGGTTCTCCAGCCCTTGGATCATCTTTGTGGCCTCCTCTGGACTCGCTCCAACAGCTCCATCTCCTTCTTATGCCAGGGATTCCAGAACTGGACACAGTGCTCCAGGTGGAGGAGGTGGGGAAGAAGGAAGGTTGTGTGGCTGCAAACTCAAACAAGAGCACTTTCATCCTTGCAGTTACAACAAGATGATGCATCACAGGTCTGAAATCCAAGCCATCTTCATGGTCCATGCAGGAGCAAGGTGACCCCACATGCTCAAAGCCCCCCGGCTGCGGCGCCTGCCCCGCTGCTCCAGCCACCACCACCCTACAAACACAAGGCTGAGCCAAACCCATCGCAAGGGATTCCAAAATCAGACTTGGAAAATCAGCCCAAGAGGCAGAGGAAGGAGTAGATTCCACCCCCCTCACCCACGGAGGCTTCTCATTAGCTGTCAAAAATCTTTGAAAGCCTTTCTTCTCCCCACCCAGCCAGGAGCTTGTTAACAACCACCGAACGGTAGAACATCAAGAGGAGCTTTGGATGTCCCTTCACTCTGGATGATGGGTGACGTGGCTGAGGCTTTGAGGGTTTTCCAACTCTCACACTTCTGAAGCCAGCCGTTGGCACCCCTTCCCGTGGGATGAAAGAGAGACTGAGGTTGGCACGGCGAAGCTCGAGCGGTGTTTGTCTGCCTCAGCTTTGTTTGGGTGACAACAAGAATAAATCCAGACTTCAAAGGGATGAAGGCCTCCTGTGCTCCCCATAATCAGGGCAATCAGCTGCTTCCAGGCTGCTGCTCTCCTTGCAGGAAACGAGCAACGCAGGGGGGAATCAGAGAATCATGGAATCGCTTGGTTGGGAAAGATATCTGAGATCACCAAGTCCAACCGTTCCTGTCCACTGCTAAACAGATCCCTGAGCACCTCAAACACCTGGCTTTGGAACCCCTCCAGGGATGGGGACTCCACCACCTCCCTGGGAGCCTCTGACACGGCCTGAGAACCCTTTCAGTGAAGGAATTGTTCCTGATATCCAATCTGACCCTGCTCTGGTGCAACTTGAGGCCATTTCCTCTCATCCCATCCCTTGGGAGCAGAGCCCAGCACCCACCTGGCTCCACCCTCCTCTCCAGGAGCTGCAGAGAGCCATGAGGTCTCCCCTCAGCCTCCTCTTCTCCAGACCAAACCCCCCCAGGGCCCTCAGCCGCTCCCACAACCCCTCTTCTCCAGACCCTTCCCCAGCTCCGCTCCCTTCTCCAGACGCGCTCCAGCCCCTCCAGGGCTCTCTTGGAGGGAGGGGCCCAACCCTGAGCCCAGGATTCCAGGTGCTGAGTGCAGGGGGACGATCCCTGCCCTGCTCCTGCTGCCACCCCAGGGCTGAGCCAAGCCAGGGTGCTGGGGGCCTTCTTGCCCCCTGGGCCACTGCTGCCTCCTGTTCAGCCGCTGTCGAGCAGCACCCCCAGGGCCTTTGCCTTGGGGCAGCTTTCCAGCCACTCTTCCCCAAGCCTGGAGCTGCAGGGGTTGCTGGGACACAAGGGCAAGAGAACTTGGAGCACACTGGAAGCTGCAGCTTCAGGACACCTTGGATGATGCAGGAGCTGCCACCCCACACACCCTCCCTCTTGCCTGAGCCCCCTGTGCCAGTCCTGGGGGCAGCAGGATCAGTCCCCTGGCCCTCACCCATAGCGGTGCCGGCTCACGTCTCGGATGAGCCGCTCGGAGAGGTAGGCACCGATGCGATCCAGCTTCTCCGGGGCAGACAGGGCATAGAATGTCAGTTTCTCCATGTTGGTTTTCACCAGCCCATCCTTAAAGAGAGCAAAACATGGTCACGACCTCACACCCACAGCTGGCAAACATCAGGGCATCTGACCTCACACCCACAGCAAACCTTGGCAGTGATGCCAGAGGCCTGGAGGGCACCAGTCTCACGACAGGGTTTCCCCACATCTTGTCTACCAGGGAAGGGAAATGAGGATGGGATTTGGCCTCAGGTGAGGTCCTTCAGGTGCACCATGGCCAGAGGTGAGCCCACTGCAAACCTCCCTCGAGCACCAGAGGATCTAATTACAAAGAGAACCATTTAGAAGCACTGAGGGGGACAGGGCAGACAGGGACATCATAGAACCAGGGAATGGGTTGGGTTGGAAGGGACCTCAAAACCCATCCAGTTCCAACCCCCTGCCATGGGCAGGGACACCTCCCACTGGATCAGGGGGCTCAAAGCCCCATCCAACCTGGCCTTGAACACCTCCAGGGATGGGGCCACTGCTCTGGGCAAGCCTCCAGGTCACTGCAGCCAGAGGACCTGCTTCTGTATTTCCACTAACAAATGGGCATTAAAGGAAAATCCAACCCTCCAGGAATGGTTTTATGGAGTCAATGCATGGTCTGCCTTCCTGGAGCTGTTCCTGGGCAGGTCACTCCACGTCCCTGCAATCCAAGCACCGGAACTTTGGGGTGGGAAGCCCGGGAGCTCTGGTGTCTGGAGCAGAGGAGCTTTTGGGGTGTGGAGCTCAGGAGTTTTGCAATGTGGAGCTCAGGAGAATTGGGGTGGGAAGCCCCCAAGCTCTGGGGTGGGAAGCAGAGCCTCCTTTACCTCTGGGTCCTCAGGGAAGATGTTGTCCACGAGTCTTTTGTAGCGAGGACGCAGGGCACCGCAGCAGCCGCACACACCTGGGAGAGAGGAGACAGAGCCCGTCAGCAGGGACAAACCCCTCAGCTTCGGGGCAAACAGCTCCATGGAGGTGCCTTTGGTGGAAAATAGGTCCTTGGATTCAGTAGGGAAGCCCGGGAAGAGGACAAGACACCACACTGACCACATCCCAGAGTTCTGCAGCCAGGAAGAAGAAGGAAAGAAAACCCCAGCTGGGAGGCAGGGACTTGGCTGGTGACCAGCACCATCTGACGTAGGATTGCAGGGTTATCTGCTCTTCTTGCCCAAGCAAGCAGCCCCCAGAGACCAAGATGTCCAAGGTTCTCCTAAATCTGTGCTTCTGTATCTTCTGTTTTGTGGATCCTCAGCCCAGGAGCTCTTTCCTCCACCCACTCCCCCATGGACACCCTGCCCCGCGCTCCCCACGGAGCCGGCAGCGCTGAAGAGAACACAGGGAGACAGCAGGATGGGAAAAGCCAGGAGAACATCTCATGAAGGCTACGAAAGGAAAATGTATTTTCCCATTTGTAGCCCCAAGTCAGAGCTGTTGAGGAACATCAAGCACCTCCAACGCCCTCCTACCTCCAGGTTCCTGCTGGGCCGCGGTCCCTCTCTCCCAAGGTGGGCACCAAGTGTCCTGGTGTTTTGGAGGACATCAACACGACCATTCCAAGCCCCTCTTTTTGGGGCACCTCAGACACGGCAGCAGCTTGTCCGTGATGCAAAGCACCACAGCCCCTCGTGACAGCAACTCTGCAGGCCAGGGGATGGTGGACATCAGCCTCATCCACCAAAAAGCTCAGAGGTGGCCATGCTCCCCTGCTCTGTTTTCAGGGAGAAGGCATTCTGTGAGACTTGGCTGGTCCTCCCAGTGCCACCTCCTGTTTCTCAGCGCTGCAGCAGCCAAGGATATCTTCATTTTACTATTTTCATTGATGATATCGACACCAAGATTGAGAGAGCCCTCACTAGATGGCAGATGGCACCAAGCTGAGTGGGGCGGTGGTGATACCAGAAGGATGGGATGGCATCCAGAGGGACCTGGACAGACTGGAGAAGAGGGGCTGTGAGAACCTCCTGAGGTTCAACAAGGCCAAGGGCAAGGTCCTGCAGCTGGGTCGGGGCAATCCCCTGTATCAATACAGGATGGGGGATAACTGAGATCAGAACTGAGGAGAAGACCTTGGGGTGCTGGGGGAGGAGAAGCTCCCCAGGAGCCGGCAATGGGCGCTCCCAGCCCAGAAACCAAGGGTGTCCTGGGCTGCACCCAAAGAGTGGGAGCAGAGGGGAGGGAGGGGATTCTGCCCCTCTGCTGCGCTCTGGGGAGACCCCACCTGGAGCCCTGGGTCCAGCTCTGGAGTCCTGAGCACAGGAAGGACCTGGAGCTGTTGGAATGAGTCCAGAGGAGGCCACGGAGATGATCCAAGGGCTGGAGAACCTCTGGTGTGAGGACAGGGTGGGAGAGTTGGGGTTGTTCATGCTGGAGAAGAGAAGGCTGTGGGGAGACCTTAGAGCAGCCTCCCAGGACTGAAAGGGCCTCCAGGAAAGCTTTTTCCAAGGGTCTGGGGTGACAGAGTGAGAGGGAACAGCTTTACATGGGAAGGGGGGAGATTTAGATTGGACATTGGGAAGAAATTCTTTCTGATGAGGGTGGGGAGGCCCTGGCCCAGGTTGCCCAGGGAAGTCATGGATGTCCCATCCCTGGAGGTGTTGAAGGGCATGTTGGATGGGGCTTGGAGCCCCTTGATCCAGTGGGAGGTGTTCCTGCCCATGGCAGGGGGGTTGGAACTGGATGGGCTTTGAGGTCCTTTCCAACCCAAACCATTCTACGATTCTAAAAATCCCAGTGAGACCTTTCCCTGGGCAACCACGGGGTCCAGATGGGCTTTAAGGTTCATTCCAACCCAGATCATTCTATGATTCCCTTCTCTTCAGCTCAGGGAATGTTCAGTGCTCCAGGTGGGATCTCCAGCATCCGTCGTGCTCCCACTCGCACCGAGCACGGGAATGGCTGCAGAGCCAAAGTTCAGCACCCATGGGCACCTCCACCCTGCTCTCCAGACAAGCATCTCCTTGCCTGCTTCTGGACGTCTACAGTTTGTTTATAAACAAAGGGAGGAAGGAAATGACATCCCTGCACGTGCCACCTTCCCCAGCACCACTCCAAGAGCTTTCCATGCCAGGAAGGCCCAGCTCCAGCGCGATGCAGTCCCTCTCCAGGACCCTGGAATGCAGCACCCTGAGGAGGAGACCCCAAAAGCCCCTTAGGAAGCGCTGGGAAGTGTCAATAATTGATTTTTAGCTGCTGAGAAGCAGAGGCTCAGGGAGGGGGGGGAAGGAGGGGGAACAAAGGCTGTGCTGGCGGGAGCCGGGGATTGCTCCCGTTGGAACGCGTGAGCTCACGGCTGCTCGCGCCAGCTCCGGGCGCTGGCACCGCTCGCTCCCTGCAACATGCTCTGGGGTGGTAAAGAGCCCCTTCCCTGAAAACCCCTCCAAGCATCAGCAGGGCTTTCCAGCTCAAAAACTGCTTCTGCTTTTGGGATGTGGGACAGCTGGAGCCCTGCTTGCTGCCTCTCCGCACCGGAACAGAATCATGGAATGGGTTGGGTTGGAAGGGACCTCAAAGCCCATCCAGTTCCAACCCCCCTGCCATGGGCAGGGACACCTCCCACGGGATCAGGGGGCTCCAAGCCCCATCCAACCTGGCCTTGAACACCTCCAGGGATGGGGCAGCCACCACTTCTCTGGGAAACCTGGGCCAGGGCCCCCCCACTCTCATCAGGAAGAATTTCTTCCCGATGGGCTCTGCTCCCGAGTGACAGGAGATGGGATGAGAGGAAAAGGCCTCAAGTTGCAGCAAGGGAGGTTCAGATTGGACATCAGGAATTAATTTATTCACACTGAAAGGCCCTGGGAGAGGCTCCCAGGGAGGTGGTGGAGTCCCCATCCCTGGAGGGGTTCAAAAGCCGGGTGGATGAGGTGCTCAGGGATCTGGTTCAGTGTGGACAGGGACGGTTGGACTGGATGATCTCCAAGGTCTTTTCCAACCAAGCAATTCTATGATTCTATGACTCTAAGCCAAACTCTCCCACCCTGTCCTCACACCAGAGGTTCTCCAGCCCTCGGATCATCTCCGTGGCCTCCTCTGGACTCGCTCCAACAGCTCCAGGTCCTTCCTGTGCTCAGGACTCCAGAGCTGGACCCAGGGCTCCAGGTGGGGTCTCCCCAGAGCGCAGCAGAGGGGCAGAATCCCCTCCCTCCCCTCTGCTCCCACTCTTTGGGTGCAGCCCAGGACACCCTTGGTTTCTGGGCTGAGAACACCCACTGCCAACTCAGCATCCTCTGTTCACCTCTTCCCTTCTCAGCCGCCTTCAATCGATTTTGCTCTTTCTAATGTACCTTTAATCCAGCCTCTTAATAAATTCTCGTTTGCCATTCACACAAACGAGCGTCTGATGATCTCCTGAATCCTCTTAATCAATTCCCTTCATCCAGGACAGCTGAGGCAGCGAGACTTATCTCACCTTGCCCTGCCAGGGTCTCAGCGTGGACCTTGAGCTCTCCTTGCAAACCAGCTGGAGAGATCCCCCCATTATCCAAGAAGTCAGGTCCTCTCCACCTCCCGCAGCCTCCTTTTTAATTCTCACACCTCCAGAAATGTGACTTTTGAGTCTTCTCGGGTTTGATTCACATTCCTAGCCCTGGGAGAAGAGTAAAGAGCCCAGGAGCATTCCCAATCCACCACCTTCATCCTGCTGAATGAAGCTGAAGAGCAGACACAGCACGGATCCCATCAGTAATAATTGCATAATTAAACCTAATGCCTTGCCTCTCACCTAACACGGCCTCTTCTCCCCAGACATCTCAGAGTTTTAAGGCCTCACCTAAAGGAAGCAGGAGCAGGAGAGAGATGAAGACCTGGAGAACGGGCTCAGGTGACCCATCAGTCCCACGGTGTGGGGGGACAAACGCAATCAAGACAGGGAAAGCAGGAACCCGAAGCCACCGGTGGGCTGGATCCCACCTCAGCCCCAGGAGAAGGATGGGGCTTCCTGCAGAGTGGTGTCTGCAGATGAGACTCTCTGATGGCTGGCAAGAGGGTTGTGCTCCCTGCACCAGCGCTCTGAAAGGGTCTCAATTCCTTGAAACCAAGAGAAACTTTCCTTCCCCTCACCCCTGCTTTCTCCTGCTGTTTGGCACAGCCAGGGAGACCATAAATGCTTTCAAAAGCAGAGTGCAAATGTCCCAGACCTTGAGGAAAGGGGAAGATTCCTCCTTGTTTTGTTTCACCTCTCCAGAAAGCAACAAATCCAAGCACGGCATCACCAGGGCTGAAATCAGGTCTGTATGAGATTCCCTAAAACCCTCACAGCACCAAACCCTAATGCTGCGGCTCACAACAACCCCCAAGCTGTCCAACAAGGTTCCCAGACAGGAGTTTCCTCTTCCAAAGATCAGTTTCCTTCAGTATCCCACCACAGGGACCCCCTTTAGCAACCTGCAATGACTTCCTTCAACATCCCACCACAGTGACCCCACCTCACTGAACCCCTTTAGCATCCCACAATGACCTCCTCCAGCATCCCACCACAACAACCCTCTTGAGAATCCCACCACACCGACCCCCTTTAGCATCCCACAACGACCCCTCCAGCACCCCACCACACCAAACCCGTTCAGCATCCCACACCGACCTCCTCCAGCATCCCATCACAACCACCCTCTTGAGAATCCCACCACAACGACTCCCCCCCCCCCCCCCCCCCCCTTGGGAATCCCCGTGCACGACACCGATCAGCAGCATCCCCCCCGCCCCGCTCCGTGAGGACAAAACCCCGCAGCTGCAGCGCGATTCTCCAACCCAGGCACAAGGGATCTAAAGAACAGGATGATCCTGAAGGTCACCGGTAGCCACACCGCTTCCACCCTTCCCGAGAAACCCAGCCCAGCACAAAAAGCAAAGCAGAAGGAAGAAGGTACCCGCTCCGGCCACGTGTAGCATCTCCCAGGAGCAGGCAGGGCCGGCGACACAGAGCCGCAAAGCGGGGCCGAGAGCCCAGGTGGTCAAAGCCATCGCATCCGGAGCAGCCCGGGGGGTTCGGGATGCCGGGTACCGCTCTCCTCCCCGCCGAGCGGCAGCCGGAGCCGGCCCAGCGGCAGCATCGCTGCGGGAGATGCTCAGCGGAGCGGCAGCAGCCGTTTAAATAAAGAAGGGAGCTTTCAGCGCGGCTGCTGAGTCACCGAGGCGGCTCTGCCGGCAGCTGGGAACGGCGCTGGGGTTGCTTCGCCCGTGCCCGCACCCGGAATGCGGGGGTGGGCAGGGAGCTGGGCACTTCGCAGAGCCCTGAGGGGGGGGATTTCAAGGGCCATTCAGCTCTGCTGTTTGGCACATCGTAGAATCATGGAATGGGTTGGGTTGGAAGGGACCGCAAAGCCCAGCCAGTGCCACCCCTCTGCCATGGGCAGGGACACCTCCCACTGGATCGGGGGCTCCAAGCCCCATCCAACCTGGCCTTGGACACCTCCAGGGATGGGGCAGCCACAGTTTCTCTGGGCAACCTGGGCCTGGGCCTCCCCACCCTCGTCATGAACAATTTCTTCCTAATATCTAATTTAAATCTTCCCCTTTCCAATTTAAAACAGTTACCCTTGTCCTATAACTCCAGATCCTTGCAAAACATTTCTCCCTAAGATCTCATCTCCCCTCTTGCAGCTTCAAACCACTTCCCTCATCCCATCCCTGCACTCCCTGATCCAGAGCCCCTCCCCAGCTTTCCTGGAGCCCCTTTCAGTCCTGGAAGCTGCTCTAAGGTCTCCCCACAGCCTTCTCTTCTCCAGGATGAACAACCCCAACTCTCCCACCCTGTCCTCACAGCAGAGGTTCTCCAGCCCTCGGATCATCTCCGTGGCCTCCTCTGGACTCACTCCAACAGTTCCATCTCCTTTTTATGTAGTGGATTCCAGAGCTAGACCCAGGGCTCCAGGTGGGGTCTCCCCAGGGTGGAGCAGAATCCCTTTCCCTCCCCTCTGCTCCCACTCTTTGGGTGCAGCCCAGGACACTCTTGGTTTCTGGGCTGGGAGCGCCCATTGCCTGCTCAGGTGGGGCCAGCTGACAGCTGGAGGCCCAGCTCACTTCCTGAAGTGAACATTTGCTCTCTCACCAGTGCTCCAACCTTAAGCCCTTCCTTGTTAAACCACTTCCCTGTCCCCATTTTAACAAGGCAGCAGTGGCCCAGGGGGGCAAGAAGGCCCCCAGCACCCTGGCTTGGCTCAGCCCTGGGGTGGCAGCAGGAGCAGGGCAGGGATCGTCCCCCTGCACTCAGCACCTTCAATCCTGGGCTCAGGATTGGGCCCCTCCCTCCAAGAGAGCCCTGAAGGGGCTGGAGCGCGTCTGGAGAAGGGAGCGGAGCTGGGGAAGGGTCTGGAGAAGAGGGGTTGTGGGAGCGGCTGAGGGCCCTGGGGGGGTTTGGTCTGGAGAAAAGAAGGCTGAGGGGAGACCTCATGGCTCTCTGCAGCTCCTGGAGAAGAGGGTGCAGCCAGGTGGGTGCTGGGCTCTGCTCCCAAGGGATGGGATGAGAGGAAATGGCCTCAAGTTGTGCCAGGGCAGGGTCAGATCAGACATCAGGAACAGTTTCTTCACTGAAAGGGTTCTGAGGCCCTGTCAGAGGCTCCCAGGGAGGCGGTGGAGTCCCCATCCCTGGAGGGACTTCAAAGCCGGGTGGATGAGGTGCTCAGGGATCTGGTTCAGTAGAGGACAGGGACGGCTGGACTGGATGATCTCAATGGTCTTTCCCAAGAAGCAATTCCATGGCTCTAATGGCTTCCTGGCAATAAGAAGCGCTGCTTATTATTCGAGGCTTGGAATTGATTTAATAAGGCCACTCCAACTGATTGCAAATAAATCTTAATCAAATCACACCAAATCCCTCATTAAATCTCACATCCCCTGAAGGTCACTCTCTTAACCCCAAGCAGAAAACAGCGGCACAAAGGTGGGGAGGGCACTGCCAGCCCAGTGTCGCCTCCCCTCAATTCCCACTCCGGATCAGAGACCTTTCCCTAATCTGCTTAAGCAAAATCCATTTATGTGGCCAATGTGAGAGCCTCCTCCATATCCACCCACCCTCTAAGTCCCTCAGCACTTTGGCACCCGGTGGGTGAGCCTGCCTGGGGGAAAGGATTGAAATCTCCCTACTTCACCTTCAAACTGTCCAAGCAACGTCCAAGATGGCCCAAGGACCCTTTATTCCTATTTTTTCCATCTATCCTGGGTTGGAATGAGGAGCCTCAGTCCATGGGAAAGGGGAAAATATCAGGGAGCAAGAAAAAAAGGGACAAACTCAGTGCTGCCTGCAGACCCTCTCATCTCTGGAAGTCATTCCCAAGGGAAAGCCCTGAGTCATAAGCAAGCACGGCTGGGAGATCTATCGAGGGAAAACCTCGCTCAGCTGCTCCTCTGAGCTCCTGCCACCAACTGAAGAGCCAGGAAAACCTACATTAAAGATCCAACCACCATTCACCTCTGCATCGGACAAAGCCAGGGCAGATCCTGATGTAAATCACAACAACCCCCTGGGCTGGCAGAGCTGGAAAACAAGCAAAGAAATCTCCTTCTAATTGTGTTTAAGAGAGCCAAACGTGCTGGGCTATGAAGATGATCCAAGGGCTCGAGAACCTCTGCTCTGAGGACAGGGTGGAAGAGTTGGGGTTGTTCATCCTGGAGAAGAGAAGGCTGTGGGGAGACCTTAGAGCAGCCTCTCAGGACTGAAAGGGGCTCCAGGAAAGCTGGGGAGGGGCTTTTTCCAAGGGCCTGGAGTGACAGAACGAGGGGGAACAGCTTTAAATTGGAAGGGGGAAGATTTAGATTGGACATTGGGAAGAAATTCTTCATGGTGAGGCCCTGGCCCAGGTTGCCCCATCCCTGGAGGTGTTGAAGGCCAGGTTGGATGGGGCTTGGAGCCCCCGATCCAGTGGGAGGTGTCCCTGCCCATGGCTGGGGGTTTGGACTGGATGGGCTTTGAGGTCCCTTCCAACCCAACTCATCCCATGATTTGCTGCAGGCTGAGCTGCAACTGACCCCGACTCTCTCACCCTGTCCTCATAACAAAGGTTCTCCAGCCCTTGGATCACCTCCGTCGCCTCCTCTGAACTCGCTCCAACAGTTCCAGGTCCTTCCTGTGCTGAGGATTCCAGAACTGAACACAGGAGTCCAGGTGGGGTCTCAGAGGAGCAGAATCCCCTCTCTCACCCTGCTGGTCCCACTGCTTTGGGTGCAGCTCTAAATACTGATGTTAATTAATGTCTTGATGTTAATTAATAATTCCTGACCTTCCTGAACAGTTTGAGCTGCACCACCAGGTGTGTTCCCTTCCCCATTAATCATCACTCATCCAAGTGTCCTTCAGCCCAAGCCAGCACCTGCAAAGAGGTGTTACAGAACCTCACGGCTCATCCATGAGCAGAGATGCTTCCAAGGGAGCTGCAGAAGACCCAAACCTCAAAAGGCAGCAGAAGGCACCGCTGGTCTCAGGGAGATGGAATTGCTCTCCCAGAGGTCACTCAGAGTCCTCAGCTCAAAGCCTTTCAGCTCAACAATTCCATTCACAGCTTCCCCCTGGCACGGCTCCACGCGCCGCTCCCACCTCACATCCACCGACGTGGCCAGGCAGGCAAAGAGGCTCCGTGCCAGGGCTTCCCCCAGCCTAAACCGGAGCTGCTCCAGAGGATGAATCCATGCTGGTGGCAGCACGTCCACATCCCACCTGGATTTGCCCAAACACACTCATTCTCATCTCTCCCCTTCCAAATGAATCATAGAATCACGGAATTGTTTGGTTGGAAAAGACCTTGGAGGCCATCGAGTCCAACCATCCCTGTCCACGACTAAACCAGCTCCCTGAGCACCTCATCCACCCGGCTTTGAAACCCCTCCAGGGATGGGGACTCCACCACCTCTCTGGGAGCCTCTGCCAGGGCCTGAGAACCCTTTCAGTGAAGGAATTGTTCCTGATGTCCAATCTGACCCTGCCCTGGGGCAACTTGAGGCCATTCCCTCTCACTCTATCCCCTATCCCTTGGGAGCAGAGCCCAAGCCCCCCCAGCTCCACCCTCCTCTCCAGGAGCTGCAGAGAGCCATGAGGTCTCCCCTCAGCCTCCTCTTCTCCAGACCAAACCCCCCCAGGGCCCTCAGCCGCTCCCACAACCCCTCTTCTCCAGACCCTTCCCCAGCTCCGCTCCCTTCTCCAGACGCGCTCCAGCCCCTCCAGGGCTTTCTTGGAGGGAGGGGCCCAACCCTGAGCCCAGGATTCCAGGTGCTGAGTGCAGGGGGACGATCCCTGCCCTGCTCCTGCTGCCACCCCAGGGCTGAGCCAAGCCAGGGTGCTGGGGGCCTTCTTTGCCCCCTGGGCCACTGCTGCCTCCTGTTCAGCCGCTGTCGAGCAGCACCCCCAGGGCCTTTGCCTTGGGGCAGCTTTCCAGCCACTCTTCCCCAAGCCTGGAGCTGCAGGGGTTGCTGGGACACAAGGGCAGGACTTCCACTTGGCCTGGTTGAACCCCATCCCGTTGGCCTTGGCCCACGGATCCAGCCTGGCCAGGTCCCTCTGCAGACCCTTCCTGCCCTCCAGCCCCTGGATCCATATCCAGGTCCCTCTGCAGACCCTTCCTGCCCTCCAGCAGATCCACACTCCCACCCAGCTCGGTGTCATCCCCAAACTGACTGAGGGAGCACTCGATCCCCTGATCCAGAGCATGGATAAAGAGATTGAACAGGTCTAACCAGAACACTGAGCCCTGGGGACACCACTTGGGACCGGCTCAATGCAAGCAGGCATCAAACCCACCTTTAACACCTCCATGCTGAGCAGTGGGACATAAATCAGCCCCCAAACCGTCATCCCCCAGTGACGGATTTGCCTCTCCATCGTTTATCTTCCTCTGCCAGGCCGGCCCCGCAGCGCACACAGAGTTCCAGCAGCAGCCAGATTAATTAATTAATATTTCACAGCAGTGATTAGACTTGGGGATTAAGACCACGTGGGCCTTTTTGCACGCAGGGGAAACCACCCATTAAGGGCAGAGCCGCGCGCCGGGAGGTTCTCGTTGCGTACCCGGCGCTCCGGGATGCGGAGGAGAAGGGGAGTTAAGTGCCTTAATGGGTGCCTGGATTCACAGCAGAGGGAAAGTTGGGAAAAGCTAAAAAAGCAGGAAAGTCACTCAAATCCTGGCCTCAATGTGTCTCCTTGATGGGAGACGTTCACTGGTTGTGGTGGGGACACCTCTGGCGTTGGGAAGCTCTCAAGGAGGGAATCAACGCCACATCGGGATCGACCTCCAAAAATGGCTTCGTTAAGAATCAGAATGACAGAATCATTAAGGTTGGAAAAGACCTCTAAGATCATCAAGTCCAACCATCAGCCCAAGACAGGGTCTCTGTTCTCCAGCTGTGGCACACATGGAGGGTCTCCCCTGCTTCTTCTGTTCCCAGCAGCTGCAGAGCCAACCTGTGCCCATCATAGAATCATAGGATGGGTTGGGTTGGAAGGAACCTTAAAGATCATCCACTTCCAACCCCTCTGCCATGTGCAGGGACACCAAACAATGGACCAGGGATGCTGGATGCTAGGAGGCTTTTTGACACCTGAAGCCTTTCTGGGTCCAAAGCTCCTGACTCTGCTTTAGTCATAAAATCACTGAGGTTGGAAAAGCCCTCCAAGCTCATCCAGTCCAACCGTCAGCCCAACCCCACCATGAAGACTAAACCCTGTCCCCAGGTGCCACATCTAAACATCTCACAAAGCTCTCTCCAGGGATGGGGACTCCACCACTACCCTGGGCAGCCTCAGCCAGGGCTTCACCACTCTTTCCATAAAGGAACTGGAGATGGAATTGCTCTCCCAGAGGTCGCTCAGAGCCCTCAGCTCAAAGCCTTTCAGCTCAACAATTCCATTCACAGCTTCCCCCTGGCACGGCTCCACGCGCCGCTCCCACCTCACATCCACTGACGTGGCCAGGCAGGCAAAGAGGCTCCGTGCCAGGGCTTCCCCCAGCCCAAACCGGAGCTGCTCCAGAGGATGAATCCATGCTGGTGGCAGCACGTCCACATCCCACCTGGATTTGCCCAAACACACTCATTCTCAACTCTCCCCTTCCAAATGAATCGTAGAATCACGGAATTGTTTGGTTGGAAAAGACCTTGGAGGCCATCGAGTCCAACCATCCCTGTCCACGACTAAACCAGCTCCCTGAGCACCTCATCCACCCGGCTTTGAAACCCCTCCAGGGATGGGGACTCCACCACCTCCCTGGGAGCCTCTGACAGGGCCTGAGAACCCTTTCAGTGAAGGAATTGTTCCTGATGTCCAATCTGACCCTGCCCTGGGGCAACTTGAGACATGTTCCTCTCATTTCATCCCTTGGGAGCAGAGCCCAAGCCCCCCTGGCTCCACCCTCCTCTCCAGGAGCTGCAGAGAGCCATGAGGTCTCCCCTCAGCCTCCTCTTCTCCAGACCAAACCCCCCCAGGGCCCTCAGCCTCTCCCACAACCCCTCTTCTCCAGACCCTTCCCCAGCTCCGCTCCCTTCTCCAGACGCGCTCCAGCCCCTCCAGAGCGGCCTCTGGAGAGACTTAGGGGGGAGATTTAGGTTGGACACAATGAGAGTGGGGAGGCCCTGGCCCAGGTTTCCCAGAGCATTGGTGGCTGTCCCATCCCTGGAGGTGTTCAAGGCCAGGTTGGATGGGGCTTTGAGCCCCCTGATCCAGTGGGAGGTGTCCCTGCCCATGGCAGGGGGTGGGACTGGATGGGCTTTGAGGTCTCTTCCAACCCAACCCATTCCATGATTCTATGATTCTACAACTTTGATGGAGCTCTAAAGGCTTCAGCTGAGAGCAGAGCATCACTGGAAGCGCACTTTCTTGTGCAATTACTGATGGCACAAGCAATTACCAGAGCCCTTACGTGGTTGGGCTTGATGAGGCTGGATGCCAGCTCATGGCGTGGCACAAAACTCTCCAGGGTTTGATCCAGGCAGAGGAGTTGCCATCCTCACAGCAAGGGGTCAAATCCTGCCTGGACACAGCATCCAGTTCTGGAGTCCTGAGCACAGGAGGGACTTGGATCTGCAGGAGTGAGTTCAGAGGAGGCCACGGAGATGATCCAAGGGCTGGAGAACCTCTGCTGTGAGGACAGGGTGGGAGAGTTGGGGTTGTTCATCCTGGAGAAGAGAAGGCTGTGGGGAGACCTTAGAGCAGCCTCCCAGGACTGAAAGGGGCTCCAGGAAAGCTGGGGAGGGGCTCTGGATCAGGGAGTGCAGGGACAGGATGAGGGGAAGGGTTTGAAGCTGCAAGAGGGGAGATTGAGATGAGATCTTGGGGAGAAATATTTTCCTCTGAGGGTGGGGAGGCCCTGGCCCAGGTTGCCCAGAGAAGTGGTGGCTGCCCCATCCCTGGCTACACAAAGGAGGCCACAAAGCTGGGGAAGGGTCTGGAGGGGAAGTCACTTGGTCTGTTCAGTTGGAGAAGAGGAAACTGAGGGGGGACCTCACTGCCATCTGCTGCTTCCTCAAAAGGGAAGGAGGAGGAGCAGGCGCTGAGCTCTGCTCTCTGGTGACCAATGACAGGACCCCAGGGAATGGCAGGAAGATGGGCCAGGGGAGGGTTGGGTTGGACATCAGGAAGAGGTTCTTCACCCAGAGGGTGGTGGAGCCCTGGAACAGCTCCCCAGGGAAGCAGTCCCAGCCTGACAATATTCCAGAAGGGTTTGGCCAAGGCCCTCAGCCCCACGGGGTGAATGTTGGGGTTGTCCTGTGGGACAGGAGTTGGACTGGATGGGCCTGGTGGGTCCCTTCTCAGGTCATTCATTGATTCTATGATCCCTGGAGGTGTTCATGGTCAGGTTGCTTTGAGCAACCTGATCCAGTGGAAGCTGTCCCTGGAGGTTGGAACTGGATGGGCTTTAAGGTCCCTTCCAACCCCATGAAATACACCAGGATAAAAGCCCTGGACACAGCCGAAGGCATTGAGGTTCAACACAAACCCACACGAAAGCCGGGTGGCTCGGGAAATCCCCCCAGCGCTGCCGACACCACAAAGAGCCCTTTTTCCCTCTCCGAGCACTGAATTAATTTACAGATCATTTCGTTAAAAAGCATCAAAGATTAAAATAAAACCAAACCAGCCAAAAATTAAAGAGCTTAATTGCCTTTGCCATTCCCCTGCTGAGCCATCCAGTCCCACCGAGCGCTATTTACTCAGCGCAAACCCCATCGTCTCGTGCGGCTGCTGCTGGTGGTGACTCAGTGGCAGCCCCAGACGGCTCGCAGGGACCCTGCTGGCATCCACCACCACCACCACCTCCACCCTGGGTGGCTGAGAAACCTCATTTCCTCTGTTCCAGCTGCCACTGAGGCAAAATAAAATGGGAAACTTCTCTATTTCCAGCTTTGGTGGCGTGGGAGGAGACAGCTCGTGCCGGCAACCAGAAAGAGAAGAGTGGAGGAGATGTGGGGAGCGTTTTCGGGGCTGGTCAGGTGGGATACGGATCCCAAAGGCTCGATGCCGAAGCTCCTTCCCAGTGGCATCCAAAAGGATGGGGGGAATTGCAAAGAAGCCCCACAAGGAGGTCCTCATAAACAGGTCTGGTTGGACTTGATGATCTCAGAGGTCTTTTCCAACCAGATGATTCTGTGTTGACCCCATCACATCTCCTCAGCTGCCTTGCTCCCCGTGGCCCTGGCCCTGTTTCTGGAGCACTTTCAGCCCAAGTTCATTCTGCTCACAGAACCCCTCTTCTCCAGACCCTTCCCCAGCTCCGCTCCCTTCTCCAGACGCGCTCCAGCCCCTCCAGGGCTCTCTTGGAGGGAGGGGCCCAACCCTGAGCCCAGGATTCCAGGTGCTGAGTGCAGGGGGACGATCCCTGCCCTGCTCCTGCTGCCACCCCAGGGCTGAGCCAAGCCAGGGTGCTGGGGGCCTTCTTGCCCCCCTGGGCCACTGCTGCCTCCTGTTCAGCCACTGTCGAGCAGCACCCCCAGGGCCTTTGCCTTGGGGCAGCTTTCCAGCCACTCTTCCCCAAGCCTGGAGCTGTAGGGGTTGCTGGGACCCAAGGGCAGGACCTGGCACTTGGCCTTGTTGAACCCCATCCTGTTGGCCTTGGCCCATGGATCCAGCCTGGCCAGGTCCCTCTGCAGAGCCTTCCTGCCCTCCAGCCCATGGATCCAGCCTGGCCAGGTCCCTCTGCAGACCCTTCCTGCCCTCCAGCCCCTGGATCCAGCCTGGCCAGGTGCCTCTGCAGAGCCTCCCTGCCCTCAAGCGTGGCTCAGGGCAGTGAGGTCCCACCAGAGATGAGGACACCAACCTGAAGGCTTGCAAAACTGCATTTTGCACAACTCCAGCAACTCTGCTTCCCCATTTTCACCAGGGATTGCAAAAAGGAAACCCAATGTGGGGCAAAACAGGCTGTGGATCCCCATCAGCCCAGCTATGGCCCCACACCACGAGCCATGGCCACTCTCTCACCTGACACACAGTGAGAGCTCAGCACAAGGTGCCAGCACTGCAGGATTAGAGGGGACACAAAAGGTGACCCAAGGCTTTCATGTTGCCCCTCCAACAGCTTCCCAGAAGGTCTCTCCCATAAGAGAGCAATTTCCTGCACTGCTTCATCCTGTCTGTGGAGAAAAAAGCACCCCCAGTCACCCTTTTAATCCTTCCCCCAGGCCACGAGACGGTTAAAAGAGATTAAATAGATACCAATAATCCCGTTCGTTCCTAATGCACCTTTCATCCCAAGTATCCCACAGAGCTTTCCAGCTCCTGGATGCTTTCCAGGGCCAGGAGCCGCAGCAATGCCTGGCTGTGAGATCCAGCAGGGAAAGGACCAGCCTGGCTTTTGTCCTCGAAGTCACATTCAGGTCCCTGGAGATGCTTTGCCCTTCCTCGCCCCTGGGATATTTCAGAGTAGGGGCTTTCCCAAGAGATGGGACCCATGTGGAATTTCCATGGGTAAGGAGAGGTTGGCCACCAAGCCAGGATCACAGGGGACAAGCAGAGCGTGTCACATCCTTGGAGCCACATCATTCCAACGACCCCAGGGGGCTCAGCTGTCCCCCAGCTCTGCAGAGGGGTTGGGGTCCTCGGTTCAGAGGATCCTTACGTGCTCCAGGCTGCTGCAAATCGCTTGGATAATGACAGCTCCCCCCAAATTCCTGCTTGCCACCAGCACACCCCCCCAAATCAGCATAACCCCCCCCAAACCAGCACAAAGCTCCCCCAAATCAGCAAAAAGCTCCCCAAAAATCAGTACAAAGCTCCTCAAATCTGCACAACCCCCCTCAAATCAGCACAAAACCCCCTCAAATCAGCACAAAGCTCCCCAAATCAGCACAAACCAGCACAAAGCTCCCCAAAATCAGCACAAAGGCCCCCAAAATCAGCACAAAGCTCCTCAAGTCAGCACAAACCCCCTTAAATCAGCACAAAACGCCCTCAAATCAGCACAAAACTCCCCAAAATCAGCACAAACCAGCACAAAGCTCCCCAAAATCAGCACAAACCCCCCTCAAATCAGCACAAAGGCCCCCCAAATCAGCACAAAGCTCCTCAAGTCAGCACAACCCCCTCAAATCTGCACAAAGCTCCCCAAAATCAGCGCAAACCCCCCTCAAATCAGCACAAAACCCCCCAAAACCAACACAAAGCTCCCCAAAATCAGCACAAATCAGCACAAAGGCCCCCAAAATCAGCATAAAACCCCCTCAAATCAGCACAAAGCTCCCCAAAATCAGCACAACCCCCCCCAAAACCAGCACAAAGCTCCTCAAATCTGCACAACCCCCCAAATCAGCAGAAACCCCCCTCAAATCAGCACAAAGGTCCTCAAAATCAGCACAAAACCCCCGAAAACAGCCCAAAGCCCCCCCAAAATCAGCACAAAACCCCTTGTAATCAGCACAAAACTCCCCTAAATCAGCTCAACCCCGAAAAATAAGCACAACCCACCCCAAATCAGCACAAAACTCCCCCAAACCAACTCAAACCCCACAAAATCAGCACAATCCCCCCCCCAAAATCAGCTCAAAGCCCATGTGTCCATGCAAGAAGGGAGAGCTCAGATGGAAAGGGCACCAGGAGGAGCTTTTGGGTATCAGAAGTACGGGAGCATCACTGTGGTTGGAGCAGGTAAGGGCACCTCAGTGGGGGGGGGGGGTGCAGAGGGGCCGTGTGTGTGTCCCCCTCCCTGGGAGCAGCCGTCACTGTCACCACAGGCTGTCACAGCCCAGGAGGGAAGGGATGGGAAGCAGCATCCATCCCCCTCATTTTGAGGGTGGAAAAATACCAGCTGGAAGACCTGAATGACTCAACGGAGGGCACGGAGGAGTCAGCATCATGAGGAGGAGAGGAAAGGAACGGAACTTGTGCGTCCTGGTTGCCTTGGTCTTGCTGAAACCACTCCTGAAACCCACCAGATCCACTCCTTTCCCCGCAGGAGGCAGGTGATGCATCCCAGTGTATCTCAGGATGTCCTGTGCATCCCAATAGGAGCAACCCAGTGTATCTCAGGATGTCCTGTGCATCCCAATAGGAGCATCCCAACACATCTCCATATCTCCTGTGCATCCCATTATGAGTATCCCAACACATCTCAGGATCTCCTGGGCATCCCAATAGGAGCATCCCAACACATCTCCATATCTCCTGTGCATCCCATTATGAGCATCCAACCACATCTCAGGATCTCCTGGGCATCCCAATAGAAGCATCCCAACACATCTCAGGATCTCCTGGGCATCCCAATAGGAGCATCCCAACACATCCCAGCATCTCCTGTGCATCCCAATAGGAGCATCTCAACACATCTCGGGATCTCCTTCGCATCCCAATCCAAGCACCCCAGCACATCTCGGGATCTCCTGTGCATCCCACTATGAGCATCTCGACACATCCCAGGATCTCCTGGGCATCCCAATCTGAGCATCCCAGCACATCTCAGGATCTCCTGGCCATCCCAATCCGAGCAACCCCTCGCCTGGTGTCCCTCCCACCACATCCCACCGTGACACTCACGCAGCACCGATGCGCTCCCACGGCCCTGATGTGACCCCACGGCCCTCGGGGTGGGACGGGAGACCCCGAGGATGGACACCAGCGAGGGGCTCCCTCCTGCACGGCGCTCGCTGACAGCCTTGGGATCGGATGCTCTGGCAGGGAGGATTTAAAAGCCACCGAGGTCCTTCCCAAAAGCTCCCAACGGCTTTAGCACAGCCCCGGGGCGGGGGGGCCACCAGCTGCTCCACCAGCTGCTCCCCATTACCCAGGCGGCGTCACCCCTTCCCGGCCAGACACGTGGGACCCCCTGCGTCCACCCAAGGGGTGACAACACAGAGAGGGGGGGACAAGAGCTGCCAAACACCCCAAGGTCCCCCCCAAACTCAAAGAGGAGTCACCCCATGTATCATGGGGAGGGGGGGGCACATATAAGACCAAGATCTGATCTTGGAGGTAGAAGAGGTGATGCTCCTCACCCCTCAAAATAATCAGGTGGAGCTGAAGAACCCTATGGAGCACCCACGGCTTCTGCACCCCAAGGTGGTCCCCCAGAAGTGTGGGAGTCACTAGACTAGAAGCAAGGTCGTGGGGTGCAGGTGACCCCAAGATTACCAGCCCAACATCCCCCAAGGGATAGAGGGGGCATTTCCAGCTCTTTATGTCGTGTTTCCCAAAGAGGTGACATTCCAGAAACTGGGGGGATGCACAGCCCTATAAACGACCAAGGTCCCCCCAAAACACAATCTGGGGTCACCTCCTCATTCGGGGGGTGCACAGCTCTCTATACGACCAAGGTGCCCCCCAAAGAGGGGTCACCCCCAGTAAAAGGATGTGCATAGACCAGTATAGGACCAAAGTCTCCCCCAAACTGGGATCATCCCCAGCCAAAGGGGGTGCACAGCCCTTTACAGGGCCAAGGTCCACCTGAAACCCAATCTGGGGTCCTCCCCAGTAAAAAGGGGGGTGCACAGCTCTATATAAGACCAAGGTCCTTCCCCAAACCCAAAGAGGGGTCACCCTCAGTAAATGGGGGGGTGCACAGCTCTTACAGGATGGAAGTCCCCCTAAAACCCCAAGAGGGGTCACCCCCAGTAAAAACGGGGTGCACAGCTCTGCAAAAGACCAAGGTTCCCCCCACCCCAAAGAGGGGTCACCCCCAAATGAAGGGTCCACAGCCCTTAATGGGACAGAGGTGTCCCCCCTCTGAAGAGGGGACACCCCCCAGTAACTTAGGAGGTGCACAGCCCTTTATAGGACCAAGGTCCACCCAAACCCAAAGAGGGGTCACCCCCAGATGGGGGGTGCACAGCCCTTATGGGACAGAGGTCCCCCCCACCCCAAAGAGGGGTCACCCCTAGATGGGGGGTGCACAGCCCTTATGGGACAGAGGTCCCCCCAACCCCAAAGAGGAGTCACCCCCAGATGGGGGGTGCACAGCCCTTATGGGACAGAGGGCCCCCACACCCCAAAGAGGGGATCCCCCGGTAATGGGGGGGGTGCACAGCCCTGCAGGGAGGGGGAAGCTCCTCAGCGGGCCGGGGGGATGCTCAGCCCTGCAGCCCCCCCCGCGGGCATTCACTCACCGTACATGGCCGCTGTGGCTCGGCTCGGCTCGCTTTGGCTGGACTGGGCTGGACTGGGCTCGGTTTGGCTGTAGCCGGCGTTGCCCGGCCCGGCTCTGCCCACCCCCCTACAACGAGCGGCACCGGCTCGGGGGGGCGGCACCGGGGGGCGGCACCGGGAGGGGGGGAGACGGGGCCGGGGGGCGGGCCGGGGGAGCGAGAGCCCCGCCCCACAGCTCCCACCCCGCATTGCACCCACACCACGCACCGCCCAGCTTCCACGCCGTGGCACCCACCCTGTGCCCCCCACAGGTCCCGCCCCGCAGCACCCACCCCACAGCACGCACCCCACAGCTCCCCCCTCACATTGCACTCTCCCCACATTGCACCCACACCACGCACCCCACAGCACCCACATCACGCACCCCACGGCACCCGCCCCATATTGCACCCACCCCACAGACCCCATAACATCCCACACCATGCACCCCACAGCACCCACCCTGCGTACCCCACAGCACCCACCCCACGCTGCACCTACCCTGGCATCCCACAGCACCCACTCAACTCTGCACTCACCCCAGCTCCCCACAGCACCCACTCCACAGCACTCCCTCACTCTGCACCCACTCTGGCACCCCACAGCACCCACCCCGCATACCCCACGCTGCACCCACCCTGGCACCCCACAGCACCCACCCCGTGTGCATCGCACAGCACCCACTCACTCTGCACCCACCCTGGCACCCCACAGCACCCACTCCGTGCCCCCACAGCACCCCCTGCCCACTCAGCCCCACAAGCCCCAGGCAGCAGGGGCCCTGCCCTGCACCTTTGGCCTCTGTCAGCGAGGTGGGACCCATTCCATCCCCCCAGAACTCGCTGGGGAGCACCCGAGCACCCTTGCTCCGTGGGTCGGACAGCCCCGAGCCCCCTGTGAGGACCCCAAACCCCAGCAGAGAGGTTCCCTTTGAGCCCCGCGCTCGCTCTTCGTATCCCTCACCCTGGGAATAACCATCCTGGAGAGTTACACCCAGGCACTTTCCCCTGGGGATACTGTGTGTGCCCCCCCCCGCCCCCCCAAGTCTGGCTACTGGCCCCACAAAGCACTGGCCCTGGCATCTGCAGCCACCTGGGTGCCCACCAGGCCAGGTGGGTGCCCACCAGGCTCTGGAAACTCAGAGGGTGCTGCTGCCAGGGAACTCAGGTGGATCCAGGTCACCTTGGCTGCTTCCAGAAGGTCCCGAAGAGCCAGATGGGACTGGGAGACTGGGCCACCAGGGAAAGGTCTTGGTCACGGACCTGAGGGTTGATCATCTCCCATGCTTCATCCGGCAGAACCTGGGGCTCCTGCCTGGCACCACAAATGGGAACGCAAGGTCCTGCCCCGCACCCCAGGCTGGGAGGAGAGAGCAGGAGCCGCAGCGAGAGGAGGCGGTGGCATTGTCACCTCGGTCACCGCCCCAGCTCCCGGTCCTTGGGCTCCGCTCGAGGATGAGCTGGAGGAGGGTGGCACCGAAGGCTGCCGCATCCCCAGGGCAAGGGGCACAGAAGGGCAGGAACAAGGGGAGAGCGTGGCACGACACGGCACAGCCTGGCACAGGGAAGGTTTGGCATGGTTTGGAACACACAACACGTCGTGGCACAGCCCGGTTCAGCACGGAAAACGTGGCTCAGGAAAGCCTGGCATGGTTTGGCACACGCAACACACCACAGCACAGCCCAGTTTGGCACGGCACAGCTTGGCACAGCAAAGTTTGGCATGGTTTGGCAGACAAAACACACCACGGCACAGGCCGGTTTGGCATGGCACAGCCTGGCACGGTTTGGCACGCACAAGACACCACAGCACTGCATGGAACAGCCTGTTTCCAAATGGCACAGCCTGGCACAGGACAGTTTGGCACGGTTTGGCATCCAAAGCACACCACAGCACTGCATGACACAGCCAAGCATAGCACAGCCTGGCACAGGACAGTTTGGCACGGTTTGGCATCCACAACACACCGTGGCACAGCATGGCACATCCTGGCACAGCCCAGCACAGCCTGGCACAGAATATTTGGCATGGTTTGGCACGCACAACACACTAAGGCACAGCCCAGTTCCATGGAGCACACCTTGGCACAGGAAATCCTGGCATGGTTTGGTGTCCAAAACACACCACGGCACTGCTCAGCAAAGCTTGGCCCGGTTTGGCACTGCATGGCACGGCAGTGCCCGGCCTGGCATCACAAAGGGCACAGCTGGGCACCACCTATTCTCCTTTTCCCCACCATTTAGACTCATTCCAGCTGGCCAGGCCTCACGGGGACAAGGCCAAGGCCCGAGGTGACCGGGCACATTGGGCCCAGGTTGGTGGTGGCACCGGCCTCCCCCATGGCAAAGCCCTTGGGCAGGATCATCTCGGTGGGCTCTGGTTGGTGCCTCCCGTTCCTCCTGGCAGGAAAATTGTGTTGTAATTAAAACAGTTTGGGAGTTTAAATCTGTGTCAAGGATTCCCCAGGTGGTGGAGGAGCCGTGGGAAGAGCCGGGTTCCCAGGAGGACATTCCCAGGAGACGTGGCAGCAACCACAGGGCAAAAGATGGGGCTCCAGAACATTCCCGGTCAGGTCCAGCCCCAGGAGGAGCCGTAAAGTCCTTTTTATTGTGAACCAAAACACACCGAGGAGAGAAGAGATGGAAGCAGACGTGGCAAATCCCCACCCCCCCCCCCCAGTCTGGGAATCCTCATCCCTTCGCTCACTGGGATTTGTGAGACCATCAGCTTGGCACGAAGGGACACGGTGGGCACCAAGGCAGCCAAGGAAACGAGTCCCACGGCCACTCAGGGCACAACCAACCAGCACCGAGGTCCCCAGCTCACACCCAAACCTCATAAGGTTGGTTTGAACCCCAAAAGGTGTTGCCACTGGGAAAACCCGGTGGAATCTTTGCCCTCAAAGAGCAAGGATGGACATGGGCCAGGATGGGTCCACAGAGATTGGGGTGGGGTGGTCCAGGCCACCTCCGTCAGCAGCTCCTCCTGATTCATGGTGCAAGACAAGGGTGGAGAAGAGTTAAACCCTGCCCACCACCAGTGCTGCCATCGTCACATTCCAGCCTTGCCCAGAGTGATCCAAGGGTGTCTCTCCGGCACAGGACAGTCCTCCTCACCTCTCCAGCAGGTCAGAGGGGATGCTGAACCACTTGGGACCTGGAATGTTCTTGGGATTCAGAGCCCAGGGCTCAGAAACGCTGTGCAGACCTCAGGGTGGGCAGGTGGGACACCGAGATGGACCAAGCTCTGGGATCCTTCTCCAGGATGGCTCAGAGGGCGCTGTGACAGTCACGCTTGGGAGGGCAGCGAGGAGCTGGTGGCCCCGGGCACCTCCTTTGTCACACACGTCCATCCCTGGTCCATCTGCTCCCTTCTTCCTCGCATCCCCTCGCTCTCCCGTAGCTGTTTCCATGGTCACGGAGCTGCTGCAGCAACCGCAGCGGGGTCTCCACCACCAGCACAGAGCCACGAATCCCTTCCCTGGCCACAGAGGCAGAACCAGGCCCATGGACCAGTCCCCCTTGGCTAATCTTGCACACCAGCACTTGGGCCTTGAGGACTTTCCACCAGCTTTTGCACAACCAGATCCATTCTGGCACCAACACTCGCCACGTCGAGTGCACAACGCCCCGGGGATGGGCTCTTCTCGGGTCTTGGTGGCTCCTACGTGCAACGTGTCTCCTTGTGACTTCTTCAGTCAGGGACTGGAACAGGTTGCCCAGGGAGGTGGTGGAGCCTCCATCCCTGGAGGTGTTTTAAAGACGGGTTGATAAGTTTCTTAGGGATATGGTTTAGTAGGGAGACAGGCACAGTTGGACTCGATGATCTCAGAGGTCTCTTCCAACCTTATGATTCTATGATTCTTCCAAGAGGATTCACTTCTGGCAGAAGAGGGACAAGGAGCAGGAGTGTTGTGGCTCCCTCATTTGGGTCAAAAAATTTAACCCCTCCTGGTTTGGGGACTGACTTACGCGCTGCCTCCGGCACCCAACGAACCACTGGCACTTCCCACAAGCCCAGCGGAGCTGTGCAGGCCACAGGGACACGCAGGAGACACGTCCAACCATGGAATCATAAGGTTGGAAAAGCCCTCTAAGCTCATCCAGTCCAACCATCAGTCCAACTCCACCGTGCCAAACAAACCCTGTCCTCAAGTGCCACAGCCACATGGTTTTGGAAGCCCTCCAGGGATGGGGACTCCACCCGTGCCCTGGGAGCCTCTGCCAGGGCTTCACCACTCTTGCAGTAAAGAAACTTTTCCTGATGTCCAATCCAAACCTCACAGAATCATAGAATCCTTTGGTGGGAAAAGACCTTTGAGATCATCAAGTCCAACCGTCCCTGTCCACTGCTAAACCAGATCCCTGAGCACCTCATCTCCAGATCTTCATCCTCCAGGGATGGGGACAACACCAGCTCCCTGGGAGACTCTGCCAGGGCTTCACCACTCTTCCAGTAAAGAAGTTGTCCCCCATATCCAATCTGACCCTGCCCTGGTACAACTTGAGGCCACTTCCTCTCATCCCATCCCTTGGGAGCAGAGCCCAAGCCCCCCCAGCTCCACCCTCCTCTCCAGGAGCTGCAGAGAGCCATGAGGTCTCCCCTCAGCCTCCTCTTCTCCAGACCAAACCCCCCCAGGGCCCTCAGCCGCTCCCACAACCCCTCTTCTGCAGACCCTTCCCCAGCTCCGCTCCCTTCTCCAGACGCGCTCCAGCCCCTCCAGGGCTTTCTGGGAGGGAGGGGCCCAACCCTGAGCCCAGGATTCACCAGAGCCTTACCAGGGAATATTCAACATCTTTATTCCCAAGTTGTTATCCTTATTTTGATCCCTTTCCTATTTGTTCTATTCCCCTCTTTACACATCAGTACTTTCAGACCCTGTGTGTGCCAAGGACAGAACCAGCACGCAAAGAGAGCGGAGGTGGGATGTGATGATGGGTTAATGGTGTTTCCATGACAAGATGATTAAAAAGGACAGTCTCATCAGGGAATCTGGGATGCTCCAAGCCTGGTGGGATGACCGACATTGCTTGTCCAGAGAAGAAGGCGTGCTCTGCTCCCTGCCTGCCTGATATTCTGCTCTTGTGAGACTCCACCTGGAGCCCCGGGTCCAGTTCTGGACTCCCCAACATAAAAAGGAGATGGGAACTGCTGGAGCAGGTCCAGAGGAGGACACAGAGATGATCCAAGGGCTGAAGCCCCGCTGCTCTGAGGACAGGCTGAGAGAGTTGGGGTTGTCTCAGCCTGGAGAAGAGAAGGTTTCAAGGTGACTTCGTAGTGGCCTTCCAGTACCTGAAAGGGCTCCAGGAAAGATGGGGAGGGACTTTTTCCAAGGGCCTGGAGTGACAGGACCAGGTGGAACAGGTTTAAACTGGAAGGGGGGAGATTTAGACTGGACATTGGGAAGAAATTCTTCACGAATAGGGTGGGGAGGCCCTGGCCCAGGTTGCCCAGGGAGGTTCTGGATGTTCAAGACCAGGTTGGATGGGGCTTTGAGCCCCCTGATCCAGTGGGAGGTGTCCCTGCCCATGGCAGAGGGGTGGAACTGGCTGGGCTTTGAGGTCCCTTCCAACCCAAACCATTCCACGATTCTATACCCACAATTGTGCAAGGCTTTGCACACCAGGATATTGAGTCAAGGCCCAAATTAGTGAATTACTGGTTCTGCTGTCATTATGATCCAGATTATTGCACTACTGAGCTGTATTTATTACCAATACCATTATTTAGAGAGAAATTGTTTATCCCTAAAGCTGCTGCTCTGGTGTCTGTTACCATATCCTGAACCTCTCTGTTGGCAGAGATTCCCTTGTCCTCCTGTCCTGGCACGGAGCAGCTCTGTTCCTCCCAACCCAAAGTAAATCCCTCTGAGAGGTTTCCACCTGGTAGCAAAACAAGAAGGAAAAAAACAACCCTTCTTCCCACTCTTTTTCACTAAGCAACAGGATAAAATTCCCAAAGGAAAGCCCAACCTCACCTCTCTGACACTGCTGGGATCAGGGTAGGGCAGTAACTCCCTCCCGCAGTGGGAATTATAAACCCATTCCCAACGCTGCTGTGGAGCAGGTAGGACCTCTCCTGGCTCAAGGAGGAGCACAGTGTCCTAGGACAAGGCAAGGAGCTGCCTGGAGATGTTCCTACCTCAAGGAGAAAGGGTTGAAATCACCAAGGGGGTTTATAAGGAACAATAACACCCACACGACCTGAAAAGTCTGTGCATGGATGCAGAGAAGGAAGGGTTAAAGGAATCAGTTTGGGTCTGGTTTCATCAAGGGACCAGACAGCGAGAAGATGAAGAACAAATAGAAGATAAAAAAGAACAAAGCTAATGATAAGGGGACTGAAGATGAGGAACAGAGCTGGAGCCATTAGAAAACCCAGCGATGGGTCATGGCAGGATGCTTTGACAAAGATTTATGAGGCCAGATAATGAGGCAGAAGATCCCAAACAGCCCATAATAGACCTGTCAAAAAGCAGCTGAGGACACGACAGCCAGCAGTACCTACTCTAAATTCCTTCACTGAAAGGGTTCTGAGGCCCTGGCAGAGGCTCCCAGGGAGGTGGTGGAGTCCCCATCCCTGGAGGGGTTTCAGAGTCGGGTGGATGAGGTGCTCAGGGATCTGGTTCAGCAGTGACAGGAACGGTTGGACTCGATGATCTCAAAGGTCTTTTCCAACCAGGTGATTCTCTGATTCTATAGCACACACCAGTGACCCCCACCACAGCCCCAGTTCCAGACTGGTCCTCAGGACACACAATACCTGCAGGACTTGTTGGAGGGGTCACTGGATCACCAGGCTCAGGGGATCCCACAGAATCATGGAATGGGTTGGGTGGGAAGGGACATCAAAGCCCAGCAAGTTCCAACCTGCCATGGGCAGGGACACCTCCCACTGGATCAGGGGGCTCCAAGCCCCATCCAACCTGGCCTTTAACTCCTCCAGGGATGGGACATCCATGACTTCTCTGGGCAACCTGGGCCAGGGCCTCCCCACCCTCACAGCAAAACATTTCTCCCCAAGATCTCATCTCAATCTTCCCTCTTCCAGCTTCAAACCATTCCCCTCGTCCTGTCCCTGCAGTCCCTGATCAACAGCCCCTCCCCAGCTTTCCTGGAGCCCCTTCAGGTCTCCTTGAAGCTTTCTCTTCTCCAGGCTGAACAATCCCAACTCTCTCAGCCTGTCCTCATAGCAGAGATGCTCCAGCCCTCTGATCACCCCAGGACAGCCTCGACACAGGGATGGGCCTCTCTACTCAGACCCTGTGTCTCAGGGTGCCATGGGGCCACTGCCAGGCTCTGGTGTCACCAAAGCCATCTGTCTCAGCAACCTTTGAGAACCTGTTTAATGAGGGGTCCACTCTCAAGGAGAGCCAATTTACCCCCCACTTGCTCCTAACCAAGACCAAACCCATCTCTTCCATCCAGCCCCGTTCCACCACATCCATCCTCCAGGCACCCAGGAGAAGGAAGAAGAGATCAGGTTTGCAGGCTAGGGGTAAACATCTCCCCATGGCCACACAGCAGAGTTTGAGAGGCAGGAGATACAACCTCCAACTTTGTTTGCTCTACCTGGAGCTCTTGAGGGCCACATCAACACTCCCAGACGAGCCTGGAAGGACAATGAGGCAGCCTGGGGGCGCCGGAGAGGGCTTCGAGCCCCTGGAGACACGGGGACAGGGCAGGGGACATTGTATTGACAGCAGGGACAGAGCACAGGGGGTCTTGAGGCTGTTCCCTCAGTGCCACATGTCCCTGGCCACCCCTGGGGAGAGGGTTTGGGCATGTCCCCTCACATCCCCCTTTCACTGCTCACCCTCTGTCGCTGTACCCTCATCCCACCTCACTGCCCACCCTTCAGTCCCCTCACTGTCCACCCCTCTACCTGTCCACTCACTGCCCACCCTGTCCCCTCGTCCCCCTGTACACACCCACCTCTGTCCCCTCACTGCCCATCCCCTGTCCCTTCACCTCCCTCACTGCCCACCTCCTGTCCGTGTCCCCTCACTGCCCACCCTTGTCCATTGTCCCCCCACTGCCCACCCCTGTCCCCTCACCCCCTGGCCACCCCGTCTCTCTGTCCCCTCACTGCCCACCCCTGTCCCCTCACCCCCTCACTGCCCACCCCTGTCCCTGTCCCCCCACTGCCCACTCCTGTCCCTGTCCCCTCACTGCCCACCCCCTGTCCCCTCATCCCCCTGGCCACCCCCTCTCTCTGTCCCCTCACTGCCCACCGCTGTCCCCTCACGCCCTCACTGCCCATCCCATGATAACACCTCAGCCCCCATCATCCCGCAATGGCGCCCCTGCTGGCTGGTAAATGCTCTAACGCTCTCCCCAAATCTCGCGAGATCTTCTCGCTCAGGCTGAAGCGGCCGTGCCGAAATCTCGCGAGATCTCCTCGCTAGAG